>UFQX01000286.1:458302-504339 GCA_900497675.1 Arapaima gigas
AAAAATTTTTTTTTTTTTTTTTTTTTTTTTTTTTTTTTTTTTTTTTAACCTAGCTAGTAGTGAACACACCCAATCTGAAACAATTGTTGTCAAAATTTGTGTATGAATGTGTCTGTGTTCAACACACAGGATCCGACAGCAAGAAAATCTACTGAAACAGCTGTTTGCGAATGTCTGACATGAATATAAAGCAGGGTGTTCCTGGGGCATTGTGCTCACAGTAGACGCTTCTGTGCTTGACGTTGTGCAATATTGTCTTCCTCTGGCAATATTTCAAGTGCAATGTTCAACCACCACCAGTTCCCCGTGGCAACTGTAAGCCCCACCCCTATATTTGAGCGAAAGAGGAAGTCTGATTAGTTTACTTCCTGTGCGTGTTGTCATTGCTGCTAGTGGCAAAGATGTTGTCAACAAACTTTTTTGTCCTGCATTTTTTAGTTTCTGCAGATTGTTGAAGGCTTGGATATTTTACTTTGAAGGTGTTGTTCTCGTTCAACAATAATTTTTCCCTGGTAAAAAGCCTGTACTTGTGCGTGTCAGTGATTTAGTGGTAGGAAAACATTTTATTTCTGAAATCATTTTTTATCGTGGTATAATTCATCTGTAGATGCTTTACATGGGCTTTGTTCTGAGGACAGGAAGATGTGCCCTGGACTGGTTTGTACGCAGTTCAGTGTCTCCACTGAAAACACCAGCTGATGTGGGACACAAGAGGAACTGAAACTTCTTGAGAAGTGCAGTTCTAGATACTGAACAGGTCTCCATTTTGTCGGTGAGAGTGGAGCTCGCTGGGGTCAGCTTCAACCAGCCTTCAGGCCAACTCTCAACAGGAGTTTAGGTCTGACTCTACAGAGTAGGATTTTTTTAAGACCTTAATGATTTACTTGTTGCTCAAACATATTAGGGGCTGTTACATGCAAATGAACCTGGTTTGAGTCTCACTCCTGCTGCAGTAGTCTTGAGCAAGGTACTTACCCTGAATTGCTCCTGTAAAAATTGCCCAGCTGTATGAATGCGCAAATCATTGTGTGTAGCTCAGCACACCAACCTACCATTGTAAGTTGCTTGACAGAAAAACATCAGTTAAATAAGAACTGGGGAAAAAAAAAGTTAGCCTGATGTTCACATTTTCAGGAAGTTGCTGATTCAGCCAGTCACGTTTTGTTTATTACCTATTTCTTTCAGCAGAGTTGGTGGCAAGAAAAAAAACTCACTACTGTGGTTAGACCCTATTAATAATTTCCTGACTTCATACTTAAAATCAGTTGAGCAGTATTCTTAGGAATAAGTTGTTTATAAATAACCTGGATAAATATTTTGAATTTACATTTGTGTGCTGCCGTCGGGTTGGTGATCAATGTCATTTGTTCCTGGACAATGGCACAAGCATTTGGTCTCAGGGAAGGCCCACTTGGGAACAGGAGAGGAAGAATGACCTCTGCGAGCAAGTTCAAATGTTGAAGTACACATTTTTAGAACTGGTTTGTGACACCAAAGTGTAACTGGTTATTGCTTTTGTAATACTTTATGGCAGACAGTCATATGGTTCTGCAATTGAGCTATCCATCACATTTCATCCACATCCACATATTTCTCATATTATGTTATTAAATGTTCCTATTCACCTCCATGTTTGTTCTTCTGTCCTCCATCATTGTCATCAAGAAAAGGTGGCTCCTACCCATAGCTGTATATGTCACAGAAAAGGAAATGGCATCAGAGTATTGGTCCAAAAAGCGGAAGCGGAGTTGGAGGTATTTTTAGGGTGATACTTTGCTAGAAAGTACTGAGGTTAGCTTGATAAAACATCATGACCAGGTCATTGTTAGCACAAAGTCCAGCTCAGAGGAGGGTTTTTCAGACACCGCAGCTGCATTCATGTTGTGCTGTGCTGCCCTCCGCCTCCTGGTGCCCAGTGCTGAGCGCCTTCCTCACCAGCAGGGTTTCACTCCTAAAGGCTCAGCATGAAATCGCGCTTTTTGTTCACTCTGGCCTATGATTGTTATCAGTGACAATAATGGCTCCCTTGCCTGCTTCCCCCATTTTGAAGTCACTCATGAAGGAAATACTGTACATGACTAGGTTATGGTTTTGCACTGCTTTTAACAAGAAATGCCAGTTTTCTCAGATTACTGTACTTGAAAATTTCCTACATATGAATCACACTGCTTACATCTATTGCAGACATAAAGAAAGACAACAAAACTGGTTTCTTGAAATTTTATATTTAACTTTCTGCTGCATAAACGTTTTGTAGTTGACACTTTTTTCCAGAGGTCAACTTCAGTTCGTCTGAATGAAGTTGAGGAATGTTTTTGATCCTAACAGTCCACGTTGGTCCTGTTATACCAGCAACAGCTGCTGACTTTGAACATGGTGGGAACTTGGCCTGGCTGAATCACCATGTAAGACGTCAGGGTTATCTGTGTGATCCTTCACAGGTCTCCGTTATTGCAGAGAAGAATGTGGGAAGGATTGATTGGCAGCTGTAATTACATGTGAGAGAGGAATCTTCTCGATTTCTGTTGATTCATTTCTTATTTCTCCTTTGAGAATACTTATTTTGTATTTTTAATTGTTTTACTTTTGTAGCAGAGTTTCTCAGAACATATTTCATAACAACAATAATGAAAGTAAAGACATCATTCGAAAAGGTTGATTACCGTGTAGAAAAATGCTATTGTGCAGATGGTGTATATATGTGGCTCAGACTCCCTGGTGATACACTTTGGTCTAAAACTTGGTTGCCAATAACTGATTAATGTTCATAAACTGTATGTGGAGTCACAGGCTGTGAATATCATGTAGGAAGAAAGTTGTAGGTGGAATAAAAATGTGTCTTTCATCAAGAATGTATTGTTTTACAAACCTTGACCATGATTAAAATTTGTTTGCGTTGGTCAGTTTGTTAGGTTAATGTTGAGCATTTCTGGAATGTTTTTTTCAGTTATAAAATTGCGGTGTCTACTTGTGTTGTCATACCAAGGACTTTTGATCATTTTCTGCAGTAATATTTAACAAAGTACTGTAGTCATCATACCTTTTCACAATGGTGTACAGTTGCAACTTTGCTGATGGTGACATTGTTTGTTTATACTACATAGCATGAAAGGACATGCAGGACATGTACTGTAGGCTGTAAATTTCATTAAATCATTTAAATCTGTTGACTGGGATTACCTTGTATGCGATAACTTGCATACAAAATCTCAAAATATGGATTTATCCGGATAACCTGCCGTAAAATAGAATTTAAATGATTTTGAAACATTAATGAATGTGTATGGTAGAGGTTGGGAAAGGATGGGCATTTTTATTTAATAAACAGTTTTTTGATTTATCATTCTTACTGCCAAATGATATCAGTTAATTAATTCTGTTAACATGCGTGTCTTATGTTTGAAGTGGTTTCCTGTCCTTTAAGCAACCATTGTTTTTAGTAGTTTTTGGACTACATTTACAATTTGTAGAAAGAGATCCTGTAACAGTCATTTACAACCAGTTATTTAGTTTTTTTTTCTCTAAAGCGGGATATAATGTTCAGCTGTCTATAATTTTTTTTACTCATTTATATAGCTGAGCAATTCTTGAGCAATCTATGGTAGGTACCTTGCTCAAAGGTACTAGAGGAGAACATGGGATTTGAACCTATAATCTGAGTCCAAAAGCACTAATCACTGTGCCAGCTGCTGTTCATATTGTGAATACATTGTTTATTGCAGTTTTTCTTTTGGAATGTGTAGTGTGAAATAAATTGTATGTAATAGCAGCTTGTTAATGATGACCCTTAAGGTTGTAGTAGCTTCAACTTTGTCTGGCTCATGTCAGATTCTTTAGACATACCTAAGTCTCTTAGTAGGGTAGCTGAGAATGCTATTTGGATTTGTTTATACTTGTAACTTGTAAAACCTAAAACCTGTATTTTGTTTTATTTTTTTATACAGCCGAACGCTTAATGTAGGTAACGTACATTACCTGGAGACAATATTTACTTGGTTAGAAAACCTCAGAGTATCAGCATACAGAACTTCAGGAATAAAACTCTTCAACCATCCAGTGCTCTTCTTATTTTCCCATGTTACCTATTTTTAGGTCTTTAATACACATAATACTAAAATGGCTGTGTATATTGCTCATGATATATGTCAGATGGAGGAATGAATAAAATAAAATATCAAAGTGATGACTTTAGCAGCTTACCTCATGATTTTACCTGAATATTCTGTGGATGGTAACCTCTGTGATGTTTTGCCTTGATCTGTTGTGACCTCTTCCTCTTCCTGTCTTTCTCCATAAAGAATAAAGAAAAGGAGAGGATGAAGGAACGGGAGAAGGAGGCAAGAGAGCGGGAGGCGAGGTACAGCAATGGGCACCTTTTCACCTCCCTCACTGTGTCAGGGACAACGCTCTGCTCTGCCTGCAACAAGAGCATCACCGCCAAAGAGGCTCTCAGCTGTCCGAGTGAGTCATGGTTCGGCCCGCACTCTCCAAAGTCACTTTTTTTGCAGCAAAGTAATTGACCTCAAGGAGGACCTCCGCTGTCCCAAATGAATTGCAGCACTCTATAGAACACCACCAGACTGAAACAATGCAGTAATACAAGTATCCCAGATAGAGATGCCCTTGGCTGCTAGTGTGCTGTGCAGGAAAGTCTGATAAATACTGCCTATTTATTGCAGTACTAAATGCGAACTGACCTATGTCAGAGTGGTCATGACGGAGTAGTGATCAGATCTGCTACTTTGTGACAGCTGTCTTGAGACCTTGGTTTTTTTTTTTTTTAAAGAGATGTCTAGTTGGTATATTCAGTCAAACTGAAATTGCACACGGTTGTTTAAAACAGGTTTAGCTCAATAATTAAGTGCCCGTATAATGCTTGGTGCAGCTCAGTTGTGTGCAGCTCTTTAGGGAGCTTTGCTATTCTGTATACTTAACCTGTTTCAGTACCAGAACCCATAATTTAGATGAACGAGCTCGCCACTAAGTGGAATAGAATAAATGTAAGGAATAACTGTGTGTCCCTAAGGTGAGGTTTTGGTTAATGTCCCCGAAGATTGTCACTTAACTCTGATGCTTGGTAATGGAGATAGTTAGTTTGTTTTATAGAGAGATAAAGAAAAAGGTAAACAGTTGACATTTGTTTGGTAGCTGTTCAATTTCAGTAAAAGAAGGGTGCGTTTTGCTGTTGTATCTGCACCTTTTAATAGGTAACACGAACGGAGGAAGGAAGCTGCTTTTAACAAATAAAGGATTTTACAGGTTGAGCAAGTGTAAATAAAGATAATGGCTGTTAGTGGACTGAAAGTGGTCTGAGTCACAATGTTTCATTCAAATAAACAGATTTTCTTCACTATTTATGAATTGACAATTTTGAGAACAGTAGCACAAGTTGACATTGTACAGAGTATCAGAAATATTTAATGACAGTATTATACTTCTCTGGTATATAAATACTGCGCAGGAGTCATTGGCCAGAATGGCTAAAAACTGCACTTTCAGAGGGATTTCTGCAAACAGTGTAAACAAAGGTGGTTTTACTCGATTATATAAATCTAGGCAATTTTTTTCCTCCCCCAGATCACATGAAAAAACATCACATAACCAAACCACACATAAATCATGTACATGCATAACCTCAGGCAAACTGACTGGACAGTGAGAGGAGATGCACAAAAGGCCAGGTCATCTTCTCCATCAATGACATTTGGTCAAGGACAATCTCATGGGAGCAGCGGTGGAGCAATGCTCTGCTGTAACATCACATTGCAATAAGGGCTTTCTTCTCACTGGGTCTGAGTGCAGTAGGACTTTATTTGGTGCTGCTTCACTGCATGCAACTTGCGCACTTGGTCTCATATTGCACAGTATTCTTTCTTATTATGTAAATAAATAAATAAATAACCAGTAATATGAAAGTTGCCAATTTCATTCCCAGGGGTTTCTCATCCAGTACTGTTAAGGAAGCTACTTAAAACTCTTAACATTTATGTGTACTGAATTACAGCAGAGCAACATAATAGTTATGAACTTTGCAAACCTAAAGTGCAAAAAAGTGTGTTTTGTGCACGTCTGGGTGTTTACTACAACAGCCCGTTTAATTTGTGAACCCTGCACCCATTTAAAAACGGAGCAGCTTTGTTCTTCAGCCAAATGGGAATTCTTGGTCAGGGTGTGGGGAGAGGGAGGTGATGCAGGCCAGCTCCATTTTTAGGCTTCTGAGGTTGGAAAATGGCAGAAGGAAACGGAGAATGAGAGAAGAGGAGAAATTGGGCTGCAAACAAGGTTTTCTTCCGAGTCCAGTTAGCCCCACTCCCAATTTTTTTTTTTTTTTTTTTAAATGAAAATCAGTCAGCTGCTGATCTGTGCCTCACCCTCCCTTGCCCCCACCTCGTAGTTCACCAACAATGGTGTCAATGTGTGAGGAGCACAGATCAGACAGCCTGCCTCCCCTCTCTCTTTGCTAGGTTGGGGAACAGCTGTGGGGTGGTGGGTGGGGGAGGGAGGGGTGCTGGGGGCAGACAGGCGGGTAATGGGGCAAACAAACAGAGGGGCAAAGAGAGCTCATGGTGAAGAAGGGGGAAGGAAGTGAACAATAATGGAGACAGTATGGAAGTGTGTGGAGACAAAGGAGAAAGAGCAGCGGCGAAAAATGGAATCGCAGGAAAGAGAGGAAATGGCAGAAATAACAGGGCGGAGAGAGGAAGTGGGGGGAGGAGAGTAAAAACCTGGCAAGGATGCAGGCAGTGGGCAGGAGGCAACTGGGGAACGGGGCAAATGGTTTGTAAGGAGCTCTGGGCCCTTGGCGGCATTACAGGAGCCTCCACATCCAAAAGTGAGCTCTCTGCCTTTGACCGAGGTACTTAGTTTTAATGGCTACGGTCCTCGGCACAATAATGGGCTCGTGCTGCACAGCCTGTAATTGGGATGTCTGCTAGCGAAACACGCAGATGTACGAGATACAGAAAGCGGAGGCCTTTTGTTTGACGGAGCCAGGAGCTTGCTGGCTGCAGAGACGTTCAGGGAATGTTAATTGTCATTTCTGTCACTCAGAGCAAAAAATGCTCATCTCAGACTAAACTGCTGATCTGACGTGATTTTTCATTCGGTTTTTATTGGACTGAATTTATTACAGTTTGACTTTCTTCACCTCAGTGCCACAGCATGCCTGTCACTGGGTGGGGATTCGTGGGGTGGGGTACCTGACACACACACCATGATGACCGCATGAAGCCAAGAGCCAAACACTCATCAGTCATAAAACAACAAAGAGAGGCAGCCAGGGCTGCAGTGTAGCGGTGGGGGAAGAGGCACAGAGATGCACGTGGGGTATGCGGACAAAGGCGCACACAGTGATACTTGGGAAGGCAAGAAGCTGAGCAAGTTCCTAGCAAAATGTATTAATACTGAAATTTAATGCTGTATCAGCCGTTGTACTGTTCGTTACACATTATAATACGACACTGGTCACCTACAAGAAGGCAGAGGATGCTGGATGGTCATTATGTACCATATCTGTTGATGCCAAGTTGTCAGAGTCTCTGCAGCTTCTTTGGTTTTGATCTGGAATTCAAAAGAGTCGAGGGGAGACAGACCACACTCGGGGCAGCGGGAGAAGAAGGTAGCTTTTTGGGACAGGGGGTAATTACACATGTCTGTAGCTGGGGGGGGTATCTACATGGTACTTAGGGAATTTGGATGGGGGAAGGGGGTGTTGAAGCCGCATGGGGAACTGTTAAAACAACAGCTGCAGCCCAAGGGAGAAACGGTTGCAGGCTATTGATCGGGGGTATAATTAAATTTGTGAGAATGTGTAGGTTGGGGTGTTTGTGGGGTGGGGGTGCACGAATACATTATCCTTGATGCTTGAACTGGAGGTCAGACAGGGGTTGAATTGTGGAATGTCAGAGGGAACAGCGAGAAAGGAAAAGTGCCTTTTGTTTTTTTTTCCTTCAATTTTTGAGCTGGTTAGTCCTAATATCACTGAAATCATCGATATTTCTGTGCTGTGCTGAAGTAGATGGGCTTCTTGTGCCTTTCTAAAGATGACTTCAATAGTAAGGAATTCAGTAAAAATTGCCAAGATGTGTTCTGCTTCTGCAGTAGCAGTAGTTTTCTTTTCCCCCCCTTTGTGGCCATTAGTCATACCTTTTGCTTGTTTATGTACGTATGTTTGCATGTATGTATGTCTGTCTAAATTTGTCTGTAGCAGTGCTGCCCATTGGAATGGCGTGAGAGCACTTTGTCTGCATATCTGTGTCTCCTTTCTACAATATACAGCTGGTGAGCCGTCCCCCCTCCCTTTTCACCCCCGAACATCAAAATCGGGATTAATGCAACTGGGGAATGAGTGAGGGGTGTCAGAGATTAAGTGCCAGTCTGTTACCTCCCATCACTAAACCCCCCTTTGTAAATATCAGAGGTTTTCAGTGCTTATATTCAAATTATAGATGGGTTAAGTACACTTTAAACTTTTCACTATTTACCGATTGAATGTATTTAAAGATTTGAAAAGTGTTGCAGTGCAAACTGACAAATGGTGGATTTCTTTGTGGGATGAAGACTTCTCTAAGTTGAATGTATTCCTATGGTCTGAAGTACATGGTACAAAGAAATGCTGTAGTTTCTTTAATGTAATGTCTGTGGCAGCTATAGTAGAGATGATTATAATGGTCTGAGGTCAAGGTTCACTTTACTGTCATCCTGCAGTCATACAAGGGAGAACGCAATGTTTCTCCTGGACCATGATGCACAGGTCAGACAGACAACATATGCAGATAGATATGGATAAGTAAAACAGATGAATAGGTAAAATAAATAAATGGATAAAGAAAAGAATTGAATAGATAAGAGGATTAGTGCAAAGTCATTAGTGATGGTGATGAGCTTGTGGGAGCTGGTCAGTGGTTGTGTTAGTGATCATTTCCTAAGCTATCCAGAATTCAGTATAATCTAATGTAGTCCTCTTGATGATGCACATGCTCTGTGAAGAGGATGCTGAAGAGATGTGTACTGAAGTACAGATGACACACAGCACAACCTTCATTTAGTGTCCCGTGTTAATCTAGGTGAAGCGACAATAACTATAAAAATTGTAGCATCACATTAATCTTGTCAGTTCTGTCCAGGTGTGAAGTGTCTGTACATGTAAAGGCAAGAGGATAGGTGCTCTTTGTTTGGAGCACAGATTGAAGGGGCTACTAAAGAGAGGACTGCTGTGTCGGTATGTATAAGATTATCCTTAGACAATGATTACTGCTTAGATTACAGCTCCCGGTCCATCCCTGTTTGGTTCCTAGGATCTAATCGGAGACCCTGAGATTATACAAATAGAACAGATTAGGGCAGAAGGGTGAATCAGAGCAATAGTGTGCAGTGCATTGTTGGTGGAGCAGCATAGTATTGGTGTATGTTTGTGTATTTCTTTACAGGGCAAAGTTTTGTTTTGTTTAACCTTTTAAAAGATTATGTATTAGGACCAAAAGGGAAACTTAAGTAAAAGATAGTTGGTCTGAATTGAAATCTTTCCATAGATTTCCCTGGTTAAATAAAAATCTAATCACAATCTGAACTTGAATGACAAGTGCACCTTTCATCTCCAGTGGAAAGGTTTATCCCTTTCATGTATCCTAAAATATTACAGTTACAAGCTTCTATTTTCTTATACATTTGTTGAAATGACCCATTCCCCGTATAGGGAAGTTGGCATATTAGTAGTTTTTAAAATTTTTCTTTAATCAGTGCCTTTTAATAAATTGTTTGTTCGTATGCCTTTGGTAGTAACAACAGTAATATCAGTCCTCCAGCATCATCTCTGTTAATTAAATTATTTTGTGACAGTGTATAGGTTTTTCTTTTTGGCTGCAGTGAACATAATAAAGCAATGCTTTTTGTAAAGTAATTTGTGAAAGTGGGCTATTCCAAGTGTCATCGCAGCTTAAGTCATTTTTTTATGATTGTGCATGTATGTTCTAGTGGCCGATATTTAGACCAACAACAAATATAAAGATTAGAGGTCAGTTCCTCTAGTGTTCCAAATTACTGTCAAATTTATTTCAGCCTAGATGGGGCATGATTGGTTCAACTTAATGTAATTTTGTTGGTTTAAAGACTCAGGAGCTCCTCAATGGACAAGAGAATTTCTGTGCAAGTTTTGAGGTATCTGTTACAGGAGTGTAATCTAGTGTTTCTGACATGTTTCTGGGATGTCAGTTGGGCATGAGTGCATCTTTGTGTCTTTCTGTTCCAGTGTTTCCTTCAATACACAGGCATGTAAAAGAATATTTGTAATGAAGAAGCTGGTTTTATTGGTGACTATGTGAACCATACCCATCCATCAATTATCCTTAAGGATTTGTCCTGGTCATTGTCACCATGGTCATTCTGGACTAACCAGACTAAGAGAGTATGTCCATCTGGCATTTTGTGTGTATTCCTGTGTTTGGTTTTTGTTTATTTGATAAAAGCTTATGTTGTTACTGTAGGTGACTGGGTGAAGCTTTATTTGAATGAGGAACAATGCCAATAAGAAGTCATAATTAACGTCAATGTGCATTTCCCTTTTTACAGCTTTCTACATAGATTCTGTGAGTGTGTTTGTGTGCATTTGTAGGCGTATGTACGTATTCTTGATGTCTATTGTGTGTATGTATCTATATCTGTGGAGAGACTGTGGGGTTTCTGGACAGGGGAGTCTTTGTTCTCAGAGTGTGGCCCCAGGCCAGGTCTTGTGAGCTCATATGCGCACACTATGAACTGCAGACATAACACACACACACACACACACACACACACACCACTTGGGTAAATGCAGACAAGTACACAAATGGAAAAGACATCCTCAGGCAAGCAGCAAACACAAAGCACATACCAGACCGTGCACGTACAACCTGATTATTGCTTAGATACGTGTGTGTGCATGTGCGCGTGCACACCACCCGCCATATTAAGGTAAGCTGTGGTGTGCAAGTAACCATCTTTCACCTATACAGTTTGACACCAGGTGTTTGCTGACATGACCAAATTGCTATACATGCCTGTATTAAATGCAGTTGCTTGCTGCTTGCTGCTTCAGCACAGGTTGTGCTACTTGAGCTGACACTCACTTTCTAAAGTTTGATCATATTTGGTGTGTTATGGTTCCTTGTTGTCCTTGATTTGGCCCTGCCCTATCTCTCCATCACTTTCTGAGGAAGTGAGCTCACCACCTCCTGATCAGTTCTATGCTGTGCTTTGTGGGTCTCTGCGCTCACTTTTTTTCTTCCAGCTCCATTTTATTTTTAAAATGATCCTTCTGCCTGTGAGAGGAAAAATCTAGAGAGGGGGGAAAGGGATACTTTCCATTTTAGCACTGAAGTATATCCTTGGCCCAGAATATCTTCATTGCTTGTTTAGTCTATCCTCTTTGACCATTAGTAGTGAAAATAGATTAATTGTTGTGCTGTAGTAAGTAATGGTAAATGTAATTTATTGTAAATGTACAAAATTTAAATTGTCAGATTATGTCAGTACCTTTTTTAGGATTGAATGGACGGTAACACTTTCTTATCTCAGTGATTAATGTAGGAGTTAAACCAGCACCTGTGAGTCTCTTTCCTGGCATTTTAATGGAGGGTGGAAGTGTTTGTTTTTTGAAAAGGGTGCTTTTGGGAACAGGGACTTTGACATTTTGAGGTGTAGCAATTGATAGGCTTACAGATGAACTCCGAACATTCAGAACCCCCTTACAGACCCCCTAAACACACTAGGCTGCACTCTTAAGTGTCTTGCCTGCAAGCACCCCCCTAATGCTCCCCTCCTCATCTAAAGACGACTTCCTCTGTACCAAACACTGCAGAGGAAGGGCAGCCTCGCTAACAATGAGCAATCGTGACGGAGGGGCAACTGAAGCTGAGCCAGGCCGAGGCAAAAAGGTGAAGCTGGGACTTACGGCTGATTTGCAGGCCATTGCACAGTATGCATCATGGTGTTCCTCAGGTTTACCTGAATGCGGCGGTACAGGAGACTGCATGAGCTGTTTCTGTGCAGCTTGAAGGGCCTGGACTTGAGTGTGTGGAGGGCAGTTCTGATTCCAGCAGCTGCCCATGAGACAAAACCAGCAGGATATACACCATTTACAGTGAACACACGAGGCACCATCCGCCCCATGACTTTGAAATGCCCTGATGCACGGCTCTGTCGTACCATTTACTGTGGTATCTCTTATGTTTACATGTAATTACATTGGATATAATTATTTTAGACATTTGGTGATTGTATTCAGAACTATTATGGTTAAATTTTAGATATGCAATTTAACTTCATCTTAGACTGTGTTGCCTTTTTTGCTTATCAACAAATTATTAAAATGGATTTTATTTGGAAGTTCACCTTATGTAATTTGTTAATGGTTTTCTTCTACTTTTTTTATTGAAAGAATGTATTGAAACAAAGTGGTTGCATTGATAGTCAGATCCATTATCATGTGATTCCATTGGTCGGTTTAGTGATTAACTTGCTAACAAGCCACAAAAACTGTTTTTAGCAGCAACGCCGGTTTCCTCGGCTGCATTGCCTTCCGTGCTGTTCTCCATTCGTGTTGTGTTTACACTTGGTTTCTGTTTTCACCTAAAATTTAATTATCTTACGAGATTTTCTCTTGTGGGTTTTTAATTTATTTTATTATTTTATTTCATTTTATTGGTGGGTTTTTATTGCAAAAATGGTCAGGAACATGGGCACAAACACTGACTTCACCAGGGCAGAAGTGTGCGATTCTAGTTTCTCCAGAAGAACCGGTTTTGAAATGATCTGGTGTTCTGCTAGTGGTGTGTGTACAGTAGGACTTTGCCAGTGGTGTGTTCGTTTATGATTCAATTATTGTCAAAACAAAATGGAGCTCTAGAATAGCCAAAAAAAGAAAAGAAAAAAACCTTCTCAGTAGAGAGCAAGGCAGTAAGCAGTTTTGCCACATGTAAAAATGTGACATCTTACAGTTAAGGATAATTTCTACTCGGTCCACTTGTAATTTTAAATGTTACCACTAAATATATGTTTTAGATAATCACTATGCAAAAATGTTTTTTTTTAATTCATCCTTTGTTTTCCCTTCCCCAGTCTTAAAGCATTACAGTTTTCATGCTAGGTCTTTTTTTTTTTTTAGGCAGAAATAACAGAATATTTATTCAGTAAAATCTTATTGATTTGGGTTAATATGTTTACAAATAACTTAATGTTGGTACACGTTCAGCTTTTTTTTAATAAACAAAAACTTTTTAGAGGGGGTATAATGTATTTTATCATTTGTTGTTGTTATTATTGTTATCATTATTATTAGTAGTAGCAGTAGTGGTGGTGGTGGTGTTTCAGAATAATAAATTAATAAATTTCTACATGTTGTTAAAATGAATTTTTAACCACTTGCTTCTTTTTTGTGTTACAGCCTGCAATGTTACCATCCACAACCGATGTCGAGACACTTTGCCAAATTGTACCAAAATGAAACAGAGGGTAAGAAGTCGGGGCAGAGGGCCTTACTTAGTTATTGAAGTTCTTTTAGCTGCTTAGCAAAAACTGTCATTTTTGGAGGGGAAATTTACATTTTGCATCGAAATGCTATCTTGGAGTACACCAGCCAGCTAGTCTGGGGGGTTCAATTGGTGACAGTAGGTGAGTTGAGTGTTGTGTGCTAGTTAGTCTGTGCACTTTATACCAGCTGAATGGGCTGTCAGTGTTTCCTACGGCAGGCTGATTAAAATGGAACTCTGTGTTGGTGACGTGATTTGCAGCAACAGAAGCTGGTACTGAGGAACAGCTCAGGACTGCCAAATGTGGCCCTTCGATCAAAGAGTGAGATTTTTTTTTGTCTTTTCCCCCCCTTTTTTTACCTCTCTGATTTCCTTTTATATGACCTTGATACATTTGCTCATTCTTTTTTCTTTCCCCATACTGTCCTCTTCTGCTCTGACTCCATGTTATTAATGACCTGCAGCAGTGTATGTCAGTGCTTTGTGTATTTGTGCTGACCTCTTTTGGTTGCATGTCAGAAATGCAGGCACTAGGCTCTTTTAGGCCTTCTTTTCAATCAGATCTAAAGAGAGAGGTTATAAATGTTGTTGCTGTGGAACATGCCATACTGGTTATACCACACAAGTCTGCTGAACGAGTATCTTGTGCAGATATCAGTGCATATGCACAGTGGGATATTATAAAGACCTCTTCCTGTTCCTTCTTCATGTAGCTTTCTTGGTCTCAGGCATGCCATATAACTTGAGTGTTGTACTGCTTTAGCTGTCAAGACAACTAACAGAGCTCTCTATTTTTTTTTCCTCTCATCCCCTCTTTGCTACCCACTCTGTACACATAAACTCTGCCTACTCCCATCACCTACCCCATCCATCCTCGGCATTGGCCACTCTCGCCGCAGCCCCCATGATGAAGGAGAGGCCCAGCTCAGCTATCTACCCATCCGACAGCCTGCGGCAGTCCCTGCTAGGTTCCCGCCGTGGCCGCTCTAGCCTCTCCCTCTCCAAGAGCGTGTCCACCAACAATATTGCTGGGTGAGCTCACTGGCTGCCAAGCACCATAGAAAGGGGAAAGGAAAAAGCAGCACTTTGAAGGGCTGTCCATTGGAAGGGTTATAGAAATGACGAGACAACAGAAAAGCCGAGATATGAATTGATGAGTTGTCTGCACCAAGTCACAGCTTGAGCAGTGTTTGGCAATAGTGATGCCCATGGGCACCCTTTAACATGTGAATATTTTCAGTGTCACAGAGGATACAGATTTCAACACTAGTATTTCTAATAGGTAGATACAGTTGGCCAATGGTCAGTAAACCTTCAGTGGACCATCAGCAGGCCAGATTAATACAGTATTATCCAAGTCAGGGGAGTTATTGTTAACCTGCAACTATTAAAATGGCTACACAGATTTATACTTTCAGCCAATGTTGTTTCCAGAACTGTGGCCTTGCACTTAAATTATAAGCACCCATTTGGAAGAAGTTGCTGTGATTTGGTGGTGATTTCATACTCTGGTCATCATATCTAAGGACTGCATATGGCTGCCTGGCTGGACAGTAATCAGATGTTACCTGGCTGTACATTGGCTGCATTCATCAGTGTTTGTTTCAGTTTGTTAGCGTGGAATGCAGGCTACTACGCTGCTGTGTATCACTGTGAGTTGTACATTATTTTATTGTAACATTGTACGTCTTTTTTTGTTTGTCTTTCTTTGGTTGTGCACGTCTGCCTTTGCTTCCTTTTCCACCCTTCTGGCTTTGCTGGTGTCATTTGTCATGTCTGTCTGAAAATACGCAAATATGAATGCATGGTTATACGTCTAACTCACTGGATGTGTATGTGACATATGATTGTTGTGTCCTTGCCTTTGTTTTCCTGTTGGGTGTCTCCATCAATCTCCCTTTCATTCCAACTGTTTTGTTGTTTTGTACTCTGCTTTTTTATTTTCCTTTGTGCATATAATTTCTCTGCTTTTCTTTTTTTTTTTTTGTCTGTGGGTCCTTTTTTGTGTCTTTGGCTTGTTTTTTCCACTCTCTTCCCTTGTGTCTGCGTGCATGTGCATGTGTGTTTGCACATGTGTGTGTTGCCCTAGGAACCTGAACGATGACTCTCCCCTGGGACTGCGCAGGATTCTCTCCCAGTCAACAGATTCTCTGAACTTTCGCAACAGAGCGATGTCCATGGAGTCCCTCAATGACGAGGGTAAGTAAAAGACCGCTGATGAGGAAGGGAGGGGAGCCATGGATGCGTAAAGGTACAAGTCGTGACTAAGACATAAAACGCACATCTCATAAATAACAGGGTTGTGAATGATGCAAAATCTGTACAACTTTAGAAAATGTATACTGTTTTCTCTTACTACTACTCCTACTAATAATTCACTACAACAGCATTCTTGAACATTGTATGGTCCTCAATGTGACTTTCACAATGGACAGTTTAACCACACATGCTTGCAGTCAACCCCGCATAGGTGATTCCCAATAGAATAACGCCTGTCTCTGGTTATTGATTCAGTGTAGTCATTCAGCACAAGACCAACAACAAAGTAAACACTGAACAGGCACACTTGGAAGCATACAAGAAAATTACAGAACATAGTACATTCATTTATGTATACACAGAAACCTAATTATGCTTAACGCAAGTAAATATGTTGAAGTTTACTACAGCAGGTGGTGGAATACCAACCTGGCTCCTTTGAATCCTTACTGAAATAAGCTATAACATGTAACTATCTACTCAGTTACTGGAAATCATTGTAACCAGCTTGGTGTTTTCAGGGAGACTGAGAACGTGTGAAACTTGTGCTTGTATTCATGCTGTTTTCAGAAACAGTGGTTGGTGAAGGATAACAGTAAACGGGTTGTCATGGGGAAGGTTTGGGAAGCAGGTTCTCTCTGGTGGGGACATATTTTCTGGTCTCCTCAAGGTCTCATGCCCTCCTGCAAACTATTGAGGATATTGTGACTGTGCAATGCACATGCAGAAACTCGCACACATGCCATAGTCTTAAACAGATTTAATTATATAAACACCTTCATATTAGCTTAAATAAAACTTTAGTCTTGTTTTGAATACCTTTTATCCAATTTATTTCAGGTGACACATTTTTCTTTCTGGAACCTTTTTTTTTTCCAGAAAGAAATATTGTTAAATTGAACTTCTCATGAGTTTCCCAAAAAGGGTAATTTAATGGAATGAATGAATGAACACTGTTAAGAGAGCAATGGCTGTAGAACATGTTTAAGTTAGCGTTGAGTTGTAGAAATGTTTGCCATGGTTTTGTTTCTTACTCCCTGTTCTTGCTTTGCATTTCCTCTTTTTAAGGAGAGGTATATTATGCTTCCATGCTAGAAGAGATTGAACAAGAAGGACGAGACTTTGAGGCAGATTCCTGGAGCTTAGCAGTGGACTCCTCATACTTGCAGACTCACCGCAAAGATGTCATCAAACGGCAGGACGTCATCTATGGTAAGGCCCTCACATATATTTTTCTGCATACTGCTCATTTTCTATTCAATTCTTGTCTTAGTACTTGATCTCCAACTTCTGTGGCTCCAGAATAACTGGTCTTTAGGCTTTACATTGCTGTACTGAAGTCTCACAATCTCACAGGGCAATGTGCACATTTTTCTTCTGTTTTACAGTGTGTTAACAATATAAAGGGTAAGAATTAGCAAACGATACTTGACTGAGTTAAATATGGCAAGTGTCCTAGGTGACCAAGGACCTCCAAATTACCATTTTTCTTTAGCTATGATTAAATGTTTACACATAGCTGTATTAACAAAGTTATGTTGACAAACCCATCATAAGACCTATATAAGCAGTTTAGGAGAAGCATTTGATAGCACTGTCAAACAGGAGCCAAGGTTGTGTTCATTTCTGGAGAAACAGCAGTACAATAGAGATGAATCTCGGTTATTTTGTTGGACACAGGCAGTCCTGGTCCTTGTGGGCTGTACAGTATGTGGGTTTTTGTTCCACCTAAAGTGTGAATTAAGGCTTAAATGACTTTTTGATGGAATGTTTGACACAGTTCCAAGAATGTTAAAGACTAGCTGAGAACTTACTTGTCTTTTCTAAAATATATTTCAGAAAACTGTACTTGTGCACCTGTTCCCTTTATTTGTGATGTCAGTGTTTTATTTAGTTTAACAGTCCTTTCGGGTTGATGGGTACAGTATTAATTGTTGAGTAACTGAAATAATTATTAATCTTTAGTGGCAAAAATTAAAACATTTAGAAACCTCATTCTTTATCTTTCTGCTATGTGTATTCAACCCTCAACAAAATCTATCGTAGCTGCACACCAAATAACTGGAATGTTGGAGATGCCAGTGAAGTTTCTGTTTTTAATTTCAGCACAGTTTATTTGTGGAAAATGAGCTCTTTGCTTTTATTTCTTTGGTGCTCAATATGGGATTTGGTTTGTATGTATACTTTGTGTGGGCAGAATGATACATTTAATTTTCCTATTTTCTTTTGAATATATTTGGACGTGAGAGATGATTACATGTTTCCTATTTAGTTCTTGCCAATACTAAGTATGTGGGGAGGGAGGGAGTAAGGAAGTGAAATTTTTTAGCACTTCTTTCCTGACAATGAGGACCGAATGAGGCTGTATAAATAGGTGGTGCAGCTGCCTTCGTAAATATGCATGATTTTAAAAGTACTGCACCTGCTTGTACCTGAAAATCCAACAGACTTGTAACATATGAACGTCATCATTTTCAAACATTAGTGAAAACAGTGACCATCTATGAACTAATTTGTCCTTTTATTTGCGCTCCATCCCTTTCGACACCGTCAGAGCTTATCCAGACAGAGCTGCACCATGTCCGGACTCTTCGGATCATGGAAGGAGTATATCGGCGGGGTATGTTGGAGGAGGTGAGGCTGGAGCCCGGATTGGTACATGGCATCTTCCCTTGCCTGGAGCGGCTGCTGTCCCTGCACTCTCGCTTCCTGGCCCAGCTGCTGCTGAGAAAGAACCACAGTCTGGCACCTGGCAGCAGCACTAACTTCACCATCCATCAGCTTGGTGATGTGCTCCAGGAGCAGGTAATTCTGGCAGATGGCAAGAGGGAGGGGATTAAAGTCCCAGGCAGGACACTCCCGTATGGACTGCTCATGTGACAGATGGTGTATTGTTACTCTTAGTTAATTCAACTGTGTGTGGGCTGTCGTCACAGTTCTCAGGCCAGAACGCAGATGAAATGAGGAAGGCCTATGCCGAGTTCTGCAGCCGACACCTGAAGGCTGTCAAACTATACAAAGAGCTGCTGACCAGAGAGAAGAGGTTCCAGAACTTCATTCGGGTGAGAAACATGAAGAAGTTGCCATATATTTGCATATTCTCCCCCAAAAAGATTCGGGATGTGGGAGAACGAGTTTTCACAGGCTATATTAAGTAATTTAAAAACTGAACTTGTATAATTCCAACAAAATTAGTATGGCTTTCGGTCAAGCATGGCATTAGATGTATTTAACTGTCTGATATTTATCAGTTTAAATACATCATTATAACACACACTGGATTTTGTCCAGCATTCCTCTTTAGCCTGTGTAGTTTTGTAGTAAGTATCATGAATGTTATGTACACTGTGCTGTCCCTAGATAAGGCCTTTTTGCTTAGCAAATCTGTAAGTCATGTACTGTAATTTTGTGCGGGAGGCAAAGGGAGAGGGTAGGGAATTGCAGAGGCAGTGAGAGGGAGAGGCAGAGGCTGACACACAGCAAGGGAGAGGAGTGTGAAGAAACAGAGATGTGTTTATGTAACTGTACCAGGATGTACTGGCCAACAGAGAGAGGCGTGACCATGGAAAGAAAGTGGTGATAAAATGGGGAATGTAAGGAGTGGTTACGTGGAGTGGTTTACATAAAGATGTGCAGAGCATTAGATGGATGGCCAAGTTAATTCATATACTTCTATATGCATATGATGTCATTGGTTATCTTCTACTAAAACTTTCCCTAGCATATTTCCGTGTTGTTATTTAAGTGTGCGTTTTATACTCACTGGCTACTTCAGTAGATGGTCTCTTCCAAACAAAGATGGCTGCAGCTCAGAATATTTGTCTGTGCGTGCATGCCTGTGTGTACATGTGTGAAACCTGGCTAATTTTCCTTGCTTTTTACATTTAGCGAGTGAGCCGTGGCCCTTTGCTCCGTCGTCATGGTGTCCAAGAATGCATCCTATTGGTCACACAGCGAATCACCAAGTACCCAGTCCTGGTTCAGCGTATTCTAGACAATACCAAGGGTGAGCACCAGGGGCTGGTTTCCACAGCACTGTACAGAACTCTAAAATAAGTGCAGAGAAAGGCATCTCTCTGTGCTCACAGGCAACGAGGAAGAGGCCTCCTCTCTGAGCCAGGCCCTGATGCTGATTCGGGATCTGTTGAGCTCAGTGGACCAGCAGGTTCTGGAGCTTGAGCGCACACAGCGACTGGAAGAGATCCGTGCTCGGCTGGATCCCAGGGCGGAGGCAGAGGTGCGAGGGGGTGGAGTGTTCCGAGGGAGCGAGTTGCTGAGACGAAGTCTCATCCATGAGGGCACGTTGCTGTGGAAGACTGCTAACTCCAGACTCAAAGGTTGGTGTAGGAGGGACTGTGTGGCTGTTGTTGTGTGGGGCACAGTGTTGGCATATGGGTGGTATTTCAATTTGCCTTTGTATTCCATAGTGAAGTAGTTTGTTTTTTGTCAGTAACAGCATTTATTTGGTTGTAGATGTGCAGGTTCTGCTGATGACGGACATCCTGGTGTTCATGCAGGAAAAAGATCAGAAGTATGTCTTCCCTTGCTTGGTGAGTGTAAATTTACTTGAGGAGTCCTCCCTCTCACATTTCTGTTTTCCGGAAAGCCTGCGCAAATCTCTGTTAACGCACCATTAAGTCTGCTGCAGCACATTGGGCTACACTTTTCCCCCCTTTTAGGACAAGCCCTCTGTGCTTTCCCTGAAAAATCTAATTGTGAGAGACATCGCCAACCAGGAACGTGGCATGTTCTTCATCAGTGACACCACCCCGCCAGACATGTATGAGATCCATGCTGCTTCCAAGGAAGACAGAAACACCTGGATGAAGCTCATTCAGCAAACTGTCAGCAAGTACGGCTATATGACTCAAGCAAAGTCACACCGACCATTTCACCTCGGCTGAACACCACAGACATCAGCTTTTGTACACTGAAACAATGGTCTAAAAAGTGTATCATTTTCTATGACAGAACAAATGTTATTATTTACATAAGTGTACCTATTCTTCCTTTTGCTACAGCTGTCCATCCAGAGAAGATTTCCCTTTGATTGAGACCGAGGATAAGGCTTTGGTGCGCAGACTTAAAGGTCAATAAAAGGGGATCTCAAGTTCCATCCTGTGTTGTCTCCTTCCTCACATAGTTCTTTCTCTATCTATCCATCCATCCATCCATCCATCCTCTCTCACTTCCACTGGCATCTTCCTCAGCTCCATCTGGTGGTTTCATTCCTACCCATTCACTTCAGTGCATAATCAGCACAGGGCACAAAGGTCACAGCTCTACATGCCCCCCGAGTGGCCCACACTCACCCTCAGCCTTGCTTGCACGTTCGGGGGTAGAAGCAGTCTTCCTCTCCTTCCTGCCTCACTCCATTTCAGTGCATTATGAAACACTGAAAAACAAGCCAACACACTAAAACAAAGGGAGTTTACAGTAAAAATATTAAAAACAATGAGGTAGTAAAATAAAAAAGTAAAAAGAATAATAAAATAAAGTCAGACAATGAGAAACTGTGTGAAAAATTCAGTAGATGACCCATCTAAAATAAGTGCTTCGAAGAGGAGAATATTCTATACTTTTGGGAATCGCTTAGAACCAGGAAGTCTCACAAATTATAGCATACAGTGTATTGCCCCTATTTTGTTTCTTTATCGCCTCGTATTACTTTTAACCTACCACCCCTTCAGTTTTAGGATAATGAATCCTCAGAATTTTTATTCATGTCTGCATGTCACTGTCCCTTTCCAGCTGACATTCAGCAGAAGGACCGTGAGGTGTTGGAGCTGCTGCAGGAGAGGGTGACACTCTTCTCAGACCTGGCTGAGGTAACTGCAGCACAGGAAGTCACCCTCCCAGCCAACTGCCGTAACATCTTCCGTGCAGACACGCCACAGGCCCCCCTGGGAGAAAAGCTCCTCACCGAAGCCATCGCTGAGGGTATGAAGCTAGGGATACATCTTTGGGCGCATTAGTGACAATTCCTCATTTCCAGTTGTGCCTTAATATATGAACTGAACAGATGAATGCATGAGATCAGTGATGTGTTGATAACAGAAGTATGAATTCCTCATGACTTCAACACTGACTACAACTGGTATCTGTATCCCCACCAGTGGACAGACTGAGTGAACTGATGTTGGGATCTAGCAGTGAGATCCCACTCTCCAGTAATTCCACTGGAGACAGGAACCACACAGGGGCACCTGTAAGCAGTAAGTGTCTCTTTTTACTGTCCCACTGCCCATAATAATTAACATAAAATATTTCTTTCAATAATATGTTTCCCCCCTCTTCTGTAATACACAGATGGAGAGGAGATATCAGTCAACGGAACCCACGACATCAACAGCCCAGATTCTAAGGTGAGGTGGATGTCAGAATGCCGTGTCGCTACTTACCTGGTCTGCAGTTGCTGAAGATGCTGGTTTTAACAAATATTAAGACTGAGATAAGTCAGCTTTTTCCCCATTCATCATTGTGTCAGTGACCCCCAGCGTTCCACACCTAGCTTCATTAGCGAATGGAGAACATTTACACCTTCGCCCACACTTCCACCTACACATGTTGTATTGTCAATACTCTTTAAAAGACCATATTTTGCTGTGATTTCATTTCTAAATTTTTGTCTCATTTTCCCCTTATGTTTCAAAACATTTCTGTGTGTACTTACTGTAATAAATAGTGGCATTGTTCAACATTTCACTAGTGTGAAATGTTTTATCAGGTTGTAACAACAGCTTTATATTTCCGGTTAATACCAGACTCACAAGTGTGATCCCTCCCTCAACCATTCATAAAAAGAATAAGTTGACAGAAAGTTCTAGTAGAATATTACTGTTTGTTATGCTTTACTGGTAGTTTTTTTATCTGCAAATAAAGGGGAAAAAGTGAGTGAGCCAGAAGAGCAATATCTGATTTTATCTCATATATAAGGTATATTTTTCTCGGTTTGAAAAAGATTAAAATGTTTTTAATGTACTGCTCCCAACAGGATGGGAACGGAAATCAATTACAGGACAGACCAATGAATGAGGTACAGTGAAGTCATTCAATAGGATCAAATTTTATAGCCTTCTGTGTCCTAAGAACAGTGTAGTTTAGGAAAGTATTAACTATTCAACTTAAAACTTTTAAAGCTACTTTATATGGTTTAACAAACCATAGTGACATTAACTATGAAATAATTTATCGTAATATTAGCATAGGTAGCACTAACAGTACAAACAAATGCCAATATGTAAGTAGTGATGGTAGTGTGTGTTTGTCTCAGGTGGTTTGTCAGAAGTTGGTGAACCTCAGTTCTCAGCTCCACGCGCTACAGGTCAGTAGAAGATGTAACGCTCCTCATTCATACCTGTCTTTGTACCAGCAGTGTTTGGCCTCATCTGTTAATAACCGGTCTTGGTCTCCTTGTCCTTTTTAGGGAGCAGTTATAAGACAGGACTCTATTATAGAACTGTACTTCCGCGAGGGCTCGGTTGGCACGTCAACTCCAACAACGTCCGTGCAGCCGGCCTCCACCCCAGCCAAGCTGTGCCGCTCTTTGTCACGGGATGCAGGCCTGGATGCCGGCCCGGCAGCAGCCCTGGGGGAGCTGGCGCTGCTGCAGCGGCAGCACAGTCTTCTGCAGGAGGAGCTAGTTAGGTTGAGGGCAGCTGAGGGCAAGCTGAAGGACAGTGAGAAAGCCCGCGCCCAGCTGGAAAAACAGGTGAAGGACATGAAGGCCAGTAATGCTGCTGCCCCAATGGACAACCCAGGAACTGCAAATTCAGATCAGGTATATTGGTTAATACTAACATTTTCCATATCTTTTGTTTATTGATTATCAGTTGCAAAAAGGACTAAATTAACAGCAAATCAAGTTATGGACAGAATTCTAGTACCAACAGTACCAAGTGTTTTTATCATAGTATATTGTCAAGCTTGTATTTTTTCTTGTAGTGTTGAATATCAATATCTATTTTCTAGATGATAACATTTTTTTAACTTAAAAATTGGGTTTTGTATGCTATTAGAACTGATGGATTTTTTTTTCAAGTTATAAGCAATTTATCAGAATCTATTGAAAAGAAATAATTACTTGACTTAAATGAATACTGGAATGCCCTGTGAGTAAACAGCTTCCTGGACCACAGTTGACCCTGTTCAGAAGAAGTGGTTCACAGTAAAAGCTGCGTACATTTTGCCCTTTATTGCTTTATCTTTTACAGGCCAGAGGAGTTGAAGGGGACAACAGCCCTGTGGCACCGCTAGCCAGCCAGGAGTCCGTGGACCAGCTGGATGGCCTACAGGAAGGCAGTGATATAGACGACAACTCGGATGAGGAGGAGGACGATATCCGTATCTCCCCTCGCTCTGACAGCCCTAGAGGTCAGTATTAGCATTGGAATGAATGCATTTTAATTTAACAAATACAATCACTACATCAGATCAATACATTTGCATTCATTCATTCATTTAGCAGACACTTTCCTTCCAAGTGACACATCTCGAAGTAAATGTGTTTCACAAAATACAAAGCGTAAAAGATTCACACATGTCCATATCACTGTTTTTGCTGGCACATGTTACATAACTGCCTGTAGAAATGATTGAGGACAATGATTGTGAGATATGTAGTAATGTAAATTTATGGAGCAGTCAGAGGATCAGGAAGGATGTGGTTTTGACACCAAAGTAGGCATGATAGCCATGGGCTCAAGGTAGTACGTGCTAGTCTGCAAGATGGAGGACGGATAGAGAGTTGCGAGGAAGACAGGGTTGAAAGCAGGACATTGTCTGTTAACAAATAAATAATGTTATTTGTTAGTATTTATCTATATCCACATTTACATTTATTCATTTAGCAGACACTTTTGTCCCAAGCGATGTAGAGTGGTTGCTGTGTAACATTTAGGTGACACCTTTATTCAGGTCTGCATTTACACTCCCTACAGTCATTCACCCATCCATACCGCAGGGGAATATAACACATACATACTTTAGGTAATGTAAAATCACCAGTTCACCTCAAACATATATCTTTGGACTGGGAGGAAACTGGTGCACCTGGGAAAAACCTACACAAATTCCATACAAGCTGAACTACCAGAAATAGAAGCCGTACTACATTAATATTTAATAAATAAATATGTATTAAAGATGAACGGACTAAAATGATCAACTTTATAGTTATATTAAATAATTTGCTAGTTTAAGTAAGTAAATGTAAAAGGTAGAAAAATAAACCAGCTGTTTAAATTTATTATGCAAACAATTATAATTAGCAGCCTTCAAGCCTCTGGTTTTCTATACTGTTCTAAGTACTGAAAAATAATTTTGCTGATGTCATCTGTGAGAATTTCTGAAGACTACTGTTTGGAACAGATTTAACAAGTACTAAACAGAAGGTCCTGTGTTTTCAGTAGAGCTATTCTAACCTTTTGTTCATGCTGTATTCTATATGCCCACACAGTTTTTTTTTTTATAATAAATAGATTTTGTGCTGAAAGTGTGAAAACACCACGATCTCTCTCTCTCTCACACTCTCTCTCTCTCTCTCTCTCTCTCTCTCTCTCTCTCTCTCTCTCTCTCTCTCTCTCTCTCTCTCACACCCTCTTGCGCGCACACACACACACACACACACATACACACACACACACAAAATGCCCATCTTCTCTCTGTGGCCTTTCTCTCTGCATATATTTCCACATATATTTTGTCTTGCTGTATATTGTGCGAGTGTGTCTGGATGTGAAAGCATAGAGCTTTGGCTCGCTTCCAGTGTTTGCTGTGTGGGTGGAAGGCTTCACTGGGCCACCATTTAACTCCTTCCAGCTCTGCCTCATTATGCATCAGTCCATGTGTTGTACATGCATACAATCAGCATGCTAAAGTCCAAAAGGCTGTGTTTACATCTCAATATAACATGTCTGTCCCAAGTACTCAGCAGCTTTATTAACAGTATCGGACTTACCATGTTGCCTCCCAGATCTGCAGGACATCCCGGAGGAGAGCGAGTGTGGAGCTGACACGCGTGAGTCTGAGGTGGACCCTGAGACCACACGCAGCTAGCGACAGGCTCACCAAGACCCGTAACGTGGTCTCATCTGGAACCGAATCAAACAGAACCAAGCTGCATATGTGATTTTATCATTCCCGTTGTACATAAACGCCCACCCAGGAACCAAATATCATTTTATGTTCTGGTATATATTTGTTCTAAGATATTGTGTTACAGGTCACGCTACATGGCTTATTATTTTATTTTATAGTAAGCCCCTTTAGAATCTTCCTTAGAATTAGTTATCTCCTCTGTCTCTCTTCTCCTAGCCATTCTTCTCTCCTTTGTACCTGATGAGATGATAAAGGAAGAGTCTGAGGAGCATGGGAGAAAGGAGCCATAGCAATAACTAAATTCCAGGGTAGATTCGGGAAGTGGGTGATGTAATAGAAACAGTAACAATTTTATTTAAAAAAAGGTTAACCTAATTTAAGTGCAAGTCTCATTCATCCAGTATCCTCAGTACTCTGCATGACTGTGGTCTGGACAGCTCAGTGACTGAAACGGAACTTAGACTTGAGGAAAAATACTGGGCAAATAAGGATCAGGGCTGTTTGGGGGGGGGGGGGTGCATGAAGAAATGTACTGTACATACATTTGTTAGCCTCTGTGGGTATAACATGGCTCAGCTGCCATCCCTCCCTCAACGCAAATACACTTGAATTCTCCTGAAATTTTCAAAAACCAAAATGTTTTGTAATAGTTTTTGGAGAGTTTTGTTTGAAGTGAGGGTTTTTTATTGGGGAGGGTTTTGCAATTGACTGTTCAGAATTCTGTGGAATATTCTTTAAAGACTTATCCCAATGTGTACAGTAGTATTGTGGGAAAAGGACAGGTCTGTCCTGTGACCTTTTGGTTTATTAATTGTCATAGATGTGGATATAAGTCGTTACTACATATATCTGTTCCAGGTTGCCATGGCTGTTAGTGATCATTTGGTTTGGAGTAACAGTCTAAATTAACACCACAGCAAGGACTGATGATGAACGTTTACACTGAAGTAGTTGATTTGCCACAAATGAAAAAGCTGTTTTTAGTGACTTCCCTGAATTCTGAACAGCAGTAGTATAGAGAGTAAAACAGTAGATAAACTGGATTTATAGGATGTTTTCCTTGCTTTAACTACAAAAGAAACTACAGTAGTGTTTTTTCTATATCGTATTATATATTATATATAAAGTATGTATTTGTGTGTATAAATATATGCTGTGTTTAAAAAATGAAAATGTTGACTTTTTAAACTTTTATGTTGTCATTTTATTTTAATTCCTGATTTTGTTTATTTTGACCCATCTTTATTTGGCTGGTCTGTATTATATTCATAAATCTGACAAATTATTCTTGTTGTCTGTGATTGATCTTTTTTTAATCCATTAAAGGAAAAATTAGACATACCTCACTGCAGGAGTTGTTGTATGTGGCAGTAAGCAGTAAATCTCCTGACTGCTGTCCAGGGGTTCACTGTTCAGTCGGGACAGAGTGGATTAAAGTTTGTATTTTGACTCAAGTTTTACACTGAATATCTGCCTGTTGTGTAGAATTGCATACAATGACTTGAAATGTAGGAGTGTAAGGTGTGCTATAGAATACTGAGACTTGGTTTGTATGGAAGTGTAAAACATGGTTACTTTCATGTAATACTTTTCTGCCAGATGTCGTACAGTTGCACTGTGAAAGCAGGGAGGTCTTTATTTGCACTGGAAAGAAGTGTGTCGCTCTTCCCTGTGTCCTGGGACAGGAGGCCTTGTAGCAACAACTCGCCTTGTTCTTCAACTAATACAGAGCCCATGTGGGCCTGTGACCCGCTGTCAGACTGGCTGCTTGGTAAGATCCCGGAAGAGTGTCACTCAGAGGTGAATCCTAGGGGATGACCAGCTTTACACCCTGTGATAAAACTATCCATTACTCTACAAATGAACCCGGTTTAGTGCTCAGGATGTGTTCCTAGAAAGTGGCGCAGTAACCGAAACGGCGATTAACAGGTCATTATAACATTACATCTTATTAGATGAATGAAAAAAAACAATAATGAACTTTTATCAATATTTTCATAAGTCGCATAGTAGTTTCTTATCTATGTATTTGTATTGTTCATGCCCATGAAAATATATGGAGAGATACGCGAAACACTTGAAAGACAGTAAAATGCAGCAAAAAAAGAGGATAAGATAGGAGTTCTCCTTAGCTAGCCAGCATCCTCTGTGTGTAACAGCTATGGAATGAACAAGTTCATTGTAACAGGTGAAAATGAAAGAAAAACACAAATAAAACAGAATGATGATCAATTGTCAGAAAACTGAGGTTCACATAGTGACATGCAATGCTGAAGAGGTCCACATTTAAATGGCAGATTGTTCAAACTATTGGTCCTTTTTAGGTTTTTTAAGAGTTATTGGATGTTGTAAGTCCTGGAATGTGTGTTGAGATAAGTGGATCCAGGGTGTGGTGCTGCACAGTGTTTCATAGGGGCAAAGTCAAAAGTGCAGGCATTCCCCCCCCTCCCCTGCTGGATAGAGGAGGCAGGTAACAGGCACACCTCAGCCTGCGAGGACACTGGTGCTCAGAGTCCAGCACTGTAGGTCCCTCACCTGCTACTCGCAGACACACCCATGTCATGTCGTCTCACTGTGCAGTCGGCCGCATGCTCTACAAACAGCTGCAGGGCTTTCCCGGGTTTACTGCTCGATTCGCACACCAAACCAGACCAGGATATTTTGCTGGGCAAACAATAAAAAAGGTAAGAAGTTTAGTTTTTTCAGTAAATTTCAAGAAAGATTCCTTTTGAGATGGTAACACATTTTCTGTGGTGAATTTTAAATATACTTGTCTGTTTTCTAAATGGGTAATGTGTATTAAAAAGTTTAGTTGATGGTGCGAGTATGTTGAAAGGATAGGTTATATGGTATTATTAAGCTAATGATGACCACCGATAGATACCCTAAAGATATCCACTGATGCACACTGTCAGAACAGGACAGTACAGCATACTGCATGCTCTATATTAAATATTAATGTAGTACGGCTTCTATTTCTGGTAGTTCAGCTTGTATGGAATTTGTGTAGGTTTTTCCCAGGTGCACCAGTTTCCTCCCAGTCCAAAGATATATGTTTGAGGTGAACTGGCTCTTCACTCGTGTGACTTCATCAGTGTGCTGGACAACTTCAGTGGAGGTCGTTTCTTAAAAATGCGGCAAATATTTCTAATGAGAATCATCAATTATGAATAAGTATTCCAGATATATTTTCCAACATATGCCTGAGTGCACATCTTCTTGTGTTTCGCTTGTGAAGATACATTTGTGCAGCAGCAGGGTTAATGGGACACTGAGGGACCTTGAAAGCATCCATTATTACCATGTTTTTATGTGAATTAAATATCATTTTACAAACTGGCTTGACAGTTTTTCAGGTTTATTTCTTGAAAGCCTTTGTATTACAGGGTCATTATAAAATCCCTGTAGAGTTTAAAATATTAATGTAAGATAAAATCTTTACAATGCTTTAGTGAGGTAATGTATTCAGTTTTTCTCTTTGAACAAAGATTCAGAACTGATGTGATTAATATGAAAACAGAAACCCAAATGCAAGCGTTTGACAGACTACAGAATCGTATAATGCTGAAACTTAACAATTATCAAATTAAATATGAAGAAACTTGAATAAATTCCTGAGGCAGTTACAGATGATTTCTGTCTGTAAAAACAGAATATTTTAACCGGAACAAGGACTTCAGAGTGACCATCTTCTCCATCCCTTAACATACAAGGGTGAACCTTTTGCTCATAATGGAATTTGTCCACCTGTTTATTTACATATACACCTGTACCCGGTACTCGAGTGTAACTGGTTCCCAGAAATGTGTCGGCGTGCCAAAAACTCAAACATTGGACAAATATTTCCATTATTTCTTATGAGCAAAATTGACTTGTTCTGGATTCATCAGCAAAACCCCAAATATTAAATGAACATTTAATAGTCAAATTTATGTAAAAAAAAAAATTGTACTTATTGTAATGGGCTGCTTTTGTCACGAACTGTTACTGGGGGACTTACTGACTCAACAGAAGGGACCGAAAGCACAAACTGTGTTTGAACCCGGGCCGCACGAGGCCAAGACAGACCACAGATACCGGGCGCAGTGCTGCCACCTGTTGTCATCCTCTTACTCATTTCCAATATTTCTCTCATGTGGTACAAATTCTAGGTCTGGGTTATAATGTGTATCTGGATGGGTTTTAATTTACGTCGGGAAGCGGAATGCCGGGGTATAGGTGGGTTAGTTTGTCTTACGTTTTCCTTCCAAGCAGCTCAGCGTAAACTACGTTAGGTCGTTTAGCAATACTCCAAGAGAAGGTGGGATTCAAGCCCACAACTTTCGTATGCAAACGCAGCAGCTGCAACCCCCACACCACGTGCTGTTGTTCAGATGACTCGCAGACAGACCCCCCAGCGCGCGCTCCACAAAGCAGCTCCCCCCCCCCCAAGGCAAACGCCAGGTGTGTTTTTAGAACAAAAGCGTGGCCGTCTGAACAGCTCATTATTGTTTATTTCTACATTAAATTTCCACCCTAAAATGAATTAATTCACTGCTTAAATGTTCAGATCCGCTTTAATGTTTCTGGTTAAGCTTAACTCGTGCATTTAACGGGTCCATCTCAGTGAGTGACGTAATTTCAGTCTTTCAGCCGTTTGAACAAAGCATTTATATCACCTCCACGATTTAGAGAGAATTTCAAATATATCACATTTTCTCTAAAAATGTCTTTGCTCCTATACAACTGAGTTTAAACTGTCTATAACATTTTGGATTTTTTTTACAAAAACCCCGAACTCAAATAGTTAAAATGTGAAATAACGCAAAAATACTGTTAAAATCTCAATCCATCATAAACAGTACAAGTATTTTAAGGTAATTTATTGTGTTTGAACGCATTTCTTATTGCCATTACATTTGTACACGCGCTGCTCACGGTTACAGTCAAGGTTTGAATAAAGTTTGGTTTTTCCCATGATGCCTCATCAAGTTGAGGTTAAGGAGGGAGCGAAGATGACTTGGTCTTTTGTTTTCATGCCTAAAAATGTTGTTTTCTCTGTAAACCCCACAACATCACGGGTTCTCATTGCAGTAAGAGGATCTTGTTAAAAAAAAATAAGGAAGTTAAAGTAAAATAGATGGTAAAAAGATCGTAAAATCATGGCTGCCCCCATAGTCAGCAAAAATGCTGGAGACTCCTCATTAGCATAACAGGCACAGCTCATCTGGTTTGGGTCACGATGTGAAAATTTTCATCCTTTTTAAGTTTCTTCTGACAAAATCTAGAGTACTGGAATAAAAATACTGCAGTGTATTTTACACTGACCTGCACTGCTACTCAGAAGTGGTTTCTCCCTAGAGACCCACTTATGAAATATGTTACGTATGAAACATCGCTTGCGGCTGCTCACATTTAACTGTCGTTTAACTGTTATAGCATCTTGCAGAATTTTTGCATGTTTTAGAGACGCTGCTGTCCCAATGTTTAGGTTTCGTTGCATCTGCGTGGAACATGGAGATTGTGCGGAAGGCCATGGAAAACGTGTCCCTCTCAGATGACGTAAGTAAAATAGCAGAAATCGCTACCTAAAAGGACCTAGCACACATTACAGTGAGGTGTTAGAGCCACTTGCACTTCTGTGACAATATTTATGTCTCTTTGTCACCAACACTGCTTTTTATATCTCTGTAGGAGGGTCTGCCGAATGTGAGCTTATGTCACCCTTTGCTGTTCCTCATCCAAGATGCTATATGACAGCTTTGTGTCACAGTCCCACCATGTCCATTACTAGTCTCTTCTTCATCCCTCTGCTGCTGGCTTCCTACCTTTCCCTTCTCCTCTTTCCTGTCCCTGCTCACATCAGGGGTCTTGTATGGTTTCACATTCCCGCTGTTGTTGGCAATGAAATGTAATGCCAGCACTGTGACCCCTCTCCGCTCTGTTTAAGGAGATGTGGTGGGGCACGCTGGGCACCATTCGGCCTTTTCCCAACTTCAACCCCCAGAAGGATGCGTGTGAAGTCCAGGCAGCCCTGGAGAAAAAAGGTACTTCATGATCAAGCTGGGTGTGACGTTGATCACCATATTTTACTCTATCATACCGCTGCACCACTTCCTGCTAAAAGACACCATCATCTTGAAGTCACACTTTAATGGGTTGCTGAATATTTGTGCTGTTTAATCACTTTACAACAGATGTTGACTTTTGCCTTGTGGTTTAACTGGTTTATGCATCACTGTGTACTTTATAAACCACACCTCTGTCATTAGGCTATAAACGGATGCGTTGTTACAGATGTGAACACCCTGGTCAGGATCCTGACCAACCGCAGCAATGCACAAAGACAGTTCATCGCTCAAGCCTACCACAGCCTGGCAGGAAAGGTATACATATAGCTGGAGGGCACAGGGTACCACTGATCAGCAACATGGGTGCAAAATGCAGCACTGAAACCTACACATCATATATTATTTTATCTTCAGTAAAGGTTGGAATATAACCAGTTCATACAACCCTAAGCCTAGTGGGGTGGTTTGCCCTGTGCCAGGCAGGCGGGGGGTGTTGGAGCTGTAAAGGAAATAATGATTGTTTCTGTACAAGTGGAACTTTGGGATGACTAAAACAGGTTAAAAACAAAATAAATGTCTAAGTGCACTCTGGACAGAACCTGTGTTATATTACTTATATTGCTGTGTTGATATGCATTTGTAATATAAAGGCAACATCTCCAACAGGAAGGTGATTTTGCTTTTTTTATGTTTTTTTATTATTTCATTGGTGCACTCTGTCAGTGGTTTGCCCCAAGGCGTATTTGGGTAGGGTACCCAAAAATATCTGCCCTGGGTGCGATATACTATTATTAATGATATTGGATATTCCTCACATTCTCCAACTTCTGCATCTGCCATACCTTCTGGACAGGAGCTCAGCCCCACCCTGAAGAAGTGCCTTACCGGTGGAGTGCAGGACTTGATGCTAGGCCTCATGATGACCCCCTCCCAGTTTGATGCACACCGCCTTCGCCAAGCCATGGAGGTGAGAGAGCCGTTGAAAACAGAAGACATTTAAACAAGTTTGTGACTGAGGAGGAGATTTATAAAGTGCACAGTTAGAGAAAATGGTAAAGATGGAGGGTAAGGAAGTATGTGTTTGAGAGTCGGGGTGGGAGTCATGGGTGGCATTTCATGCAAAATGGAACATGTTGACTTGTGTGTTCAGGGCCTGGGAACAGATGAGGAGACTCTGCTGGAGGTGCTGTGTACCAGATCTAGAGAGCAGCTCAAAGAGATCATTGTTGCATACAACCAGGGTGAGTGGAAAGGTGTCCTGGTGCCCACAGTGCTGTTAACACAGTGTTGGACATGTCACCTGCTGCCACAGCCCACCAGGCTGCCATCCACTCACCATGCCAGCTGAAGCACACATTCTCTCTCTCTCTTTCTCTCTCTCTCTCTCTCTCTCTCTCTCACACACACACACACTCACACACGCACACAGAGAACCATGAACACTGGGTGTGAGCTAGTGTGCGTTGTCTTTGTGTAGAGTTTGGACGGTACCTGGAAAATGACCTAATCAGTGAGACAAGCAAGGACTTCACCACTCTACTGCTGGCCATTCTGACGGTACCCTGACGTCCTGCCCTGTTGCTTTCTGAGACCAGGCTCTGCTGGAACAATTAGCCACACTTGGACCTGATCTTCGTCTTCTTTATCCTCTTCTTGTGTCGTATTAATACTAACATTCTAACATTGTGACATTTCCCCACCTTCTGAACATATTTGCTTAGTGAAAAATATAGGGGAGGAGAAAAGTTTTGTTCTCTTTGACCCTCAGAAAGCACAGGAGAGCATTCCGGAAGTGATTGATTATGACCTCATTGATCAAGATGTAAAGGTGAGTCAGTCCACACATATGTTTTAGGATTCAATTTGTGTTTCTGAAATTTTTTTCCCCAACATTTTTTCCACATCTGACCTGAATAGCATAACCTGTGAACAGCTAGTCTGGGCTTTTTATTAAACTCTAAAATATGATCAAGTGGAAATTCTACTGAAACCCATTACAGCTCTGAGTTAATGATGTGAGAAGGGGAACCACAGTTAAGCTGCTTTGTCTGTTGAAACACACAGGCTTTGACCAATGCTATAAGTGCTAAGAAGGTGGATTCTGCTCCCTGGATAAAAATACTCACCACACGTGATGCGAACCATATCAACAGAGGTACGTGTCTTCACCACTCTTGTTGAGAGACACCCAGCTTCACAGTTTGTGGAAATCTGCACATTTCCTCTATAATAACCCCTCTGCTGCCCTTTCTCCTAGTGCTGTCCAGATTGGAGAGGGTCAAGGGGGAGACAGTTGATAAACTAATACAGAGTCACTTCTCTGGCGATTTTAAACTGGGGCTGCGCACTCTAGGTGAGCATCTTTGGTATGTGTATCTGTGTGCAAGTGTGTATCGTGTTTACCGTGTGATCACTTGCCTGTCTATGTCCATACAGTGCATTCCATCCAGAATACCCCTCTATACCTCGCCCACCGTCTGCATAACTCCATCAAGGTGAGCGTCCCTGAGATGCAGGTGTTTGTGTGGGTTACAGTTTGGCAGACATACAGTGGTCAGTATGTAGAAGATGTATCATTTGTCTCGATTGTCTTCCACATATTCCTTATGTGTATGTGCTTGTGCTTGACGTTGACCTGGGCTATTTTGGTGTGTATATGTGCAGAAGGGCAATGTGGTGCGGGGCATCCTTGTCTCCCACAGTGAGGAAGATCTGCTCAGTGTGAGGGTGCGGTATCGTCAGCTGGCAAAGGTCTCGCTCTATTCAGCCCTGCAGGTCAGAGAGCAGCGTTAACACACTCATCCGCTGGCTTCATCACCCCACCTCCCCTCCCACACACTGCCCTCCCTATCCATGGTTTCCCACACTGGTTAGGTAGACAAACTACTTGAAAGCAATTTTCAACTGATGGGTCTGTTTTATTATCTGGTTGTGACCCTCTACTGCAACTGAGTTTTAAAGTCACCCTGTCGCGTCTTCAAATTACTGTATTTCGTTGGCTCTGGCCCTCTGTTCACCACATCCTTCACTTTCATTTTAAATACTTGTTGTACCTTCACACAATCCATCTTACTCTCCCCACAGAAGGAATACAAAGGAGACCTTCAGCAAGCCTATCTGGCCTTGTGTCGGGCTGAAGATGTGTAGAGACTGAGGAAGACTGAACTGTTTGGTCACAGCATTTTTAAATTTGGAACAAGTACATTTTTTTTCTTTCTAAGAAGCTCAAGTTGTAGATTATGAAAGAGCGCATGTTCTTGGACTGCAAAAATTAAGTTAAAATTAAAATTAATTTCTCACATCATGTTCTGTTGTCTTTTAAACTTCATTTTTTTCATGATTTGGATCTTTTTTGTTCTTTTATGTGTAGAGATTTTTGCCACAGGTGAGAGATCTGGTATTAGCAATTTTTTCTTTTTTCCAGATTAAAGGTGCTTAGAATGCTGAAATCAGAACATCACTGAAAAATGCTGTTGTTATACCCAAGAAGGGTATATTTAATATCCACCTTTTCTGCACCTCTGAAGGGTGGACAAGCAATTGGATACAATCTTCTTTGGGTCCTTCTTTCTGCTGTCTCTAATCTCAGTACAATGTCAGCCAAGAGGCAAGTATTAATATCCCGGGAGCAGAGACATAGCTGACATTTCCGCCCTCGTCCATCTGAGCAGCTCTATCATGCAGTAGGAGTAGAATTACTTTTCATTGTGTGTGCAGGGTAAGGCGAATTCAGGGGGTGCCGTTCTATAAAGGGAACTTAGACAAGCAGATGGACTGATGGTCTTAGATGATCCAGGGAACTTCTCGGATGAGAAAGTGCAGTAACTCTCATTGCCCATAGAGGGCAGATATTAGTTAAACCACATTTAAGATTAATTGTACTGTACGTTTTCTATGTTTAGTCATATAGTTGGTCACATTAATGTTTATTCTGTTATATTTAAATGTGATGACACATGCTAACCACTGGCTAAATGTATTAAGTATCTATTAAAGGCAACAAAACTTTTTTCTGCATGTGGCTAATTGGTTTTTTAAATATTCCATCAATCTATAATCTTATAAATGTTGGGAGCTATATTCCATAGCATAATATGTGGCTGCAGTCCATAAAAATCCATATATTGTCCTTCTGATCTAAAAGACAAGATTTTTAAAGCTCGACTGCAAACTGCAGCTGCTTTATATGAAAAACTTCCCTGTAATGTGCGGTAAGGCGTTAGGTCAGTCAGTCACTTTCATTGTTCTCGTCCGCTCAGATGCTGTTTATCGTTTTATTTCTGCGTTTGTGTGGTTTTGGGCGACCCTCGTGGCTCTTTCAGTGTGCTACTCTCTTTGCACCGTCTCCGTCACCGTAGAGCTGAATTACACTCTCCTCTAGTGACATAAATACATGATGCCTATAATAATTTCTTTGTAAACTGTGATTTGCGTTTCTCCATTTTCAGCTGCAAAACTTATACTCAGTGGTTGAAACAATGGAAATAAATTCAAATCCAAAAAAGATTTATCATATAATAACTACTGTACTGTTAGTGTTGCGTTGAAATAAATACGAATGCACCCATAATGTTGTAAACATGTGAAGAGACATTAGGAGAACATTATGAAGACGTAAGTGGTGAGATGCCAGGGGGAGGAGAAGGAACGATAGAGAGGGGCTTTGAGGGACAGTGACAGAAAGAGGCAGACGGAACAGGAGGCAGTTCAAGCGGGTGATTGACTGACAACAAAAGGAAGCACATGGAATAACAAGTACAGAGACAGATACTGAAATAGAAATGAGGAGCAAAAAGATGGGTGTGTCTAAGCTTGGACCTCTTATATACCTAAATGTACATCAGCATTTTGTGCCATTCTGAGTTTGGTCTCTTGCCCTCTGGGTCCTGTTAGTCTTTTCTTCCTCCACTGCCCTTTCCAGCCATCCCTTCATTGTTAAGATTAACAGAAGGCCCTTGTCAAGATGGAGGCCATCAAGAAGAAGATGCTGATGCTAAAGCTGGACAAGGAGAATGCGCTGGATCAGGCAGAGCAGGCCGAGGCCGACAAGAAGGCAGCGGAGGAGAGGAGCAAACAGGTGGGCCAGCAGGACACACAGTGGAGAGGGAGGGAGCGGCATATGGCCCAGCAGGACTTTGTGGAACTATGATAAATAATACAAAACAGATATTTTCATTTTATAGAAATAACCCATTTTTACTCAGTGTTCAGTTAGCATTAGAGTTTTCTTAGTATCTATGTATGTATATTATTTCATAATGTAAACTGAATATGTTAAATCAGTCCTGTATAAAAACTATAGCAGTTACTTAACAAATCTAATAAAAACAAACTATGATCGCAAGAAAAAGGGAAGCACTAAAAAATTGCATCTAGGCAATGAGAAATTACGTGTTCTTTTCTCCTGAAGTTAAGAGTGGCAGCGAGACTTTCAGTACTGCACCAAATACGTGGCAAGCGTAAATATTTGCTCATTGTCACAAGATTGACAATGTTGTACCTAAAGGGTTAGATTTTTTCTAACTTATTTCCTAATAAAAATATTAAGGTAGCAGAAGTTAGAGCACCTCTTCTACATAAGAGGTTCTTAACCTTTACTGGGAGAAAAACCCTTCTAAGAATCTCTTAGAAAAATGTGAATACATAAGGGAAAAAAAATTCAGTTTACTGAAAATTGAGTTTTGTCATAGACGCTAATGTTTAACATAGTAATATTTGAACCTTAACTTTTAATGAGTATTACTTTCAAAGTAAGCCCAGGCATTGTGATCCACCCGATTTCTGATGTTACTGATTCCATCCACTTGGGATCTAATGGAATAAAAGCAATAAAAGAGGAGGACAAGAATGGTTTCATGGACAAGAGGTGTAAGATATGAGGTTACCGTTGTATTTATATCCTCAGAGTGCTGCAAAGCGATACGCACCACAGCCTTGATTGTTCTCCTCCCTGGGGTGAGGAGACATGTGCTTCCTCAGTATTGCTGCCATTCTCAGTTACACACACTCCCTGTGTGATGGTGTGAGCTCTAATGTCAAGAGGTTATTCCACCAGGGTTGTACTGTGCTCTCCACAGGAAGCTCAGTATTGCCAGTACAGGCTACCAGTAGTAATAGCAAGTTATGTTGCATGTCCTCCACCCCTGGGCCATCACATCTCTTCCTCTGCACTCTGCCACTTCCCTCCTCTCCTGTTCCCTTCTTCTCTGCCTCTTTCCATATCTACATCCCTCTTATTCCTCACCCTCTCAGCATGAAGATGAGCTGCTGGCCATGACAAAGAAGATGAAAGGGACAGAGGATGAGTTGGACAAGTACTCAGAGGCACTGAAGGATGCACAAGAAAAGCTGGAGCTAGCAGAGAAGAAGGCTGCAGATGTGAGTGGCCCAATGATTCAAAACCTTTGTGAGAAAGGTTCTAGAACATTCCACAACACACCAGTGCTGTGCACAAGACAAAAAGCATGTAAAGCAGTACAACTGTGCAGGCAGCTCCAATCAGCTGAAATAAGGAAGAATAAGAAATATCCTCTAAATTTTCTACACACAGTATGCACAAACAAACAGTTTATGTAAAACAAACCAAATGAAATCTCTAAAAGCTAAACACCACTCCGATACTTTAATGTAGCTTTAATCCTCATGTATAGTCTGACACACACATACACAATCTCTGCATTCCCTTGTGTTTCCTCCTACACAACTGTTGCTCTCTGAAAGAATCCTTCAGAACCCAGCAGCAGCCCACCTTCCATTTTACTGGTATCCAACATCCCAAACCTCTTTTCTACAATATTTTCCCCATCCTTCTTGCTGCTGTACTTCCTCATTTAGGTTGACGTCCACGGTCAACTTTCCTGGTTTGTATGAGTCGGGTTCTTAACCTCTTATACAGCAGGATGAGGAACTGAAGGTCTCTGCTGTGGGTTACTGTACAACGTGAGTTAAAGCCTCAGTAAGCACTGGGATTTGTTTGTTCCTTTTTATTACAATCAAATTTTTATTCTTCCCTTTGCTTTTCTCAGATAATACAGTTGGTCCCGAGACACCTGAATTGAGGACGCAGGGCGATTCAAAAAGAATCAAACACTTTCATGAATTTATTATTCAGTAACTATCATGGACATAGTGTGCACTGAATTGTAGCCACCCGTCATTTTTTCTGGAATTTGGTGCTTGAAAGTTGTTTGCATGTCCACCACATGTACCAAGCCACTGAGTAATGAATGTATGAAAGTGTTGTATCTTCTTGAATCACCCTGTGTGTATTTGACATGTTCATTGGCCAGTTACGGTAAGGGATGCAACACACGATGACAATTTGAGGAACATAATTAGAGCAGCACTATTTTCTGGACTCCATCCCACTGCTGACCCTGACTCCTGCTGGCCTCCCTGGTGAAGACAGATGGTTGTGTTTGGGTTGCACACTCTGGATATAGCAGACCCACCTGTCACAATAAGACTGTCTTGTATGGACACAAGTCACAAGGAGACTGTGTTGCCAAAATAGCACAAGGCTAAGGTAGCACAGCTCAGACTGCAGAATACAGCATGTCTAAATAAATGCAAATTATCAGTATTACCCCCCTAACCTGTTTTTTAAGGGCAGATTATGGAAAATATTAATTTCCCTTTCATTATCATAACTCCTGTCAAATTTGAAAGCAGAAACTACGTACAGTTCAATGTCAACCAGAAAATCAGGCGTCGTTGATTAAATTAATATTATAACATTGTGAGAGGACTTTTACTAATAATATTAATTTTCAAGAGGCACTATACTGGGAATGATAGATAAAAGCATTGGTTACTAATTTAAATATAAAGCATTACAGAGGCTGCCACATACAGAGCTCTCGCTGTATCTTAAGGAAACACAAGTGAGAGTTACACGCAGTTCTTATGTTGTACAAAAGGATCTTTAAAAAGTTCTGCCAAGTACTGCCTGGTTTTTGGAGAAAAGTTTCCTGTTTGCCTTATTGTTTCACTAACAATATTGAGCCAGAAATAAACTGTGTTGACAATGAGAAAGCAGTTTGCTTGCTGACAATAAGGACAGCAAAACACTCTCCAGAGCAGTTGCCAAACTTCGTGCCACTGGACTGTAACCGGCTGCTCCAGCTGTGCATGAGCTCCGACTCCAGCTGTTCCCTGAGAGACTAGACAAAGCCCTCAGCTTCACTGCTGAGCCACTCTGATCAGGGTTAAACTGGTTTAGACAGCGAGTTTTTCTGAGACACCAGCTGGATGCCTGCACACGTTTGGGATTAGTAATATTAGCGGTGGTGTCGGAACTACCGTCGGCAGTTTGGAATGTTTACACCAGGACTACAGCAATAACAGTGAGATATACTGAATACACCACATGTGCCTTTCTGCGCAAATTGTGAGGGATTACCCCATACAGGGGGGAAGATTATTAAAACATAACCTTTTATAAACAAGGAATTTCCATTTTTTGTATTTAGGCAAAAAAATCAACTGAAAAACTCAAAAGTGTGAAGTCACTACTATCAGGGAAACATCCGTATAGCTTCAGAAACCGCTTATCAAGAGCAGGGTCATGGGGGTCTGGACCCTCCCCTGGGGAAAACAGGGTACAGGGCAGGGTATATCCTGGATGGGACACCAGGTCACCACTCATACAAAACAGGTCACATTATATTCTCTTACAAGTGTGACTTTTGTGTACCAGGGAACAGTGAGACATACTGACTTAAAACACTAAGTCAACAGTAAACTAAACCAATGGCTACTATAAAGAGTGGTTTACATTTGAACATTTAAAAAGATTTATTTTCTTGAAAGTGAAAAATATTCACTTTTGGACTAAAAAGATAAGGATGCAGTAAAGTAAGGACACCTACTGGCTAAACACTAACATAGCACTTACAAACGAAGGTAAAAACTTAGAACTTAATACTTTGCTGATCTTGCGAGGAACTAGACAGTAGAAAAGATAGAGGATTTACGTCTTAATGCGTCTTACTGTATATAACTAAATCACATATATCATTATACTAGTTACAGGTAATGTAAAAACCGTGTTAGCATGTATAACAAAACACTTTCTTTGGAATTTAATACATGTTTTAACACCTAGGAAATAAGAAGTGAGACAAACGGAAATCATAATGACGGCGTTTGACAGATCAGAACTTTTGGAGTCCGTTTGGTCACACCTCTGTGTGTGTGTCTGGCTGCAACCTGCCCTATTGTGTAAGAGTGAAGTCTGTTTTCCCAAAAAAGGAGCGAGCTGAGCAATGACTGCACACGCACGCCAACAAGCCCGGTGGAGCCCACGCCCAGGGCCGCCCGCCCCGCTTCCCCTCCGCGCCCTTCGCCTCGGCCCACTCGCGGCAGAAACATGTCCAGTACACGCGGTTAAAAAGACGGAAAACACACCCGCAGACCCCTAACCAGAAGGGCAGAGCGAAGAACAAACAGAGGGGAACCAGATGCGCTGCAACATCCATAATTAAAGAGCATAACGATTTTTAATAGTAATTTTTACCATAATTTTACCAGTAAATGTAAAGTGATATTAAGTGATCGAGTGCTGGCAAACATGACGAATTGCGTTTTTGAAGGTGACAGCTCCTATCTGCGATTATAAAACTTTATGCGGCCATAATTTCACAAAAAAATTGAGTTTAAAGCGTTAGCAACAAAATTGCTAAATTTGAGGTGACGTACGCACATGGCGGGAGATTAGCGGCATGTCACTTCCTGTCTGCAAAAGGGCGGAGTAACGGCGTCTTGCGTCACTTCCTCTCAGAAAGGGTGGAGTAAATCGGAAGTGGATTGAAAGCAAGAAACCGAGAGCGAGGCGACTGACCAAGTAGCCTAACGTCTTCCTACTTGCTTTCATTCCCCCCCAACTCTAAGTTGGCACATTCCGTTTATTTCGTTTCCATTTCTCTCGAGGAAAGAGTTTCGTTTCTTTTTGGAATCGTTATTGTATGTTTTTCCGCCGAAAAGCATAGTGTTGTACTGAACAAAAAAGTTGAGCAGAGTCTCACTGTCCTTTCTTCTCGTCTCAGTTAAGTACGTCGTGTCGCTCGTGGCTGCGCGCGCCGTCTGGGCTAGTCGTTAAGGAGACGAGGAGCGAACCGTCCTTCCTTCCTTGTTTCCTTCCTTCCTTCCTTCCAACTGTGACTCGTTGGCGGGGCGTTACTGCCTGCGGTGCGAAGACGAGTCCGGAGCCCAACTCCTGCACAACAGCTCATTTCTCGCGTCCACTAATCAGTTTACCGCGAATTTAGCCTCTTTTTTCCTCTAGTCGAAATTTGAACGTCGAGAAAGTTACAAGTGAACAGTAACCGCGAAAATGGCCGGAGTGAACAGCATCGAGGCGGTGAAGAGGAAAATCAAAGTTCTGCAGCAACAGGCCGACGAGGCGGAGGAGAAGGCCGAGTTACTGCAGCGGCAGGTGGAGGAGGAGAAGCGGGCCCGGGAGCAGGTAGTGCGCTCACACCGCGCGGGTTGAAACACCGGGTGGGGGGGGGGCGAGTTACGGAAAGTCACGGGGCCTCGAACACGGCAGCCGTGGAGAGGATTTAAAGCATCCTTACTCGTGTGGGGTTGACCACGGGGCGGTGGGTGAGCCCCGGCTCGGTTCCACATCTACAGTGTGTGTTTTATATCGACCGAAAGTCGCTGGATGAGTGAATCCGCGCTGGCGATTCCGTGTGATTCGACGTGTTCGTGTATTGTGCAGCCCGGATGGTGGCCGTTAACACAACTTCTACTCTGGGGTAGAATCGTGGTTCTTCCGTCGCTTCGCGTGTATGTCGGTAATATTTGATAGAAGGCGGGGGTCCCTGTGAATGTAGCCGCCGTGGGACGTAAGGGAGGTGCCTGGAGAGGAGACGGTCATGGAGGAGATGTTAACACCTCTTTAATCTGTGTGAGGAATGTGACGGCAGGGTGGCTCCTCGGGGGGGGGGGGTGTTTGCTCCTTAGCTCTGCACACATTCCTCTTCTTAAGGCATTCCTTTCGTTTTACTCCGGACACGTCTGATTGTCTCCAATTAGGCCACTAGAACCATGACCATTTATGGCCACATGGCTCATTTAATTGTTTCCAACACTCAGCTTGGGAAGAAGAGGAACGTGGAGTTTCACTTGTAGCTTTGAAGGTCTTGGTTGGTACTCATGCAGTCACTGATACTTGCTGGACTTCAGCCAGTCTACACGTGTGTACTTGCACCTGGGGAGACTTGGTGTACGTGCAGCATTCTGAGGAACACGGTCACACTTGCTTACAAGAGGGACTTGGTGGAATGGAAAGATCTAGAAAAAGGCCAGAGAACTAGAGAAAGACAAATCCTTTCGGGGAGCTGGAATTTGACACTAGGGAGGATTGAGATTTATGTGAATGCCAGATAACCGTAATTCATAATCATTGAATAAGAGCTTGAGTGCGTAAGAGGAGTGTCTGTGGGAGGGCTTGGGAAATGCTAATGTCACTCATGACAAGAATGAATGCAGAAACAACCCACATTACTTCAGTATTTGTCATGGACTTTGCTAATACACGAAAGTCATCTGTATTGTACTTGGCTGGCAACCGTTACAGCCGTTGGTCTCCCGACTAATGTTGCGGCTGCCGAGCGTCTGAGCGACTCCTACTATTGAGGAACACAGCAGTAAGCGAGATGCAACTGCAGGTCTTGTCCGGTCACACAATGGCGGCACAGGAAGTGTGCTTGCCAAATGATTGTGCTGCTTTCTCCCCTTGAGTCTTTTGCCAGTAGTGGTGGTAAAGTACTGGCAAAGCTCCTGTATGTTTTCACAATGATTATCCTTTTTAAATTCCCACTTCCACATCTATATATATATATATATATATATGATGCCATATTTGTACAGAATTTAAGATGGGGGACAGGATTGTGATGTCTGGTTTTTGCCTTTAATCAAGTGTACTTACTGAGTCACAAAGTAACTGAGTGACAGTAGTGACTGTACATTGTTATGGATTAAGTCATAATTGCCCACACCTGTTATTTCTTCTGAAAGGAAGCAAGGCTATTGTACTGCCCCTCCCCTCCTCCCTCGCCCTCACCTGAGCTGAACAGGAGACAAGGAGTCCCTCAAGGAATTCAGTATGGAAGTTACTCACCTCCCAAAGCACAAACAAGCCTGCCTCCTAACCAGTGTCTTTAAGCTGCTTAATCACACAAGACGTACTCTAATTGAGAACCAGGAACCTGCACAGGCAACATCATGCCAGGATGTGGTTTGGAGAGTTGTGCCCTATAGTTTAGTTATACCTAAGGTACTTTCATTCTAGGATGAAATTAGGTGTAACTTTTGGATTTGTAAGGTTTGGTTATGGATTTTATTTTACAAATACTGCCAAGGGTAGAAAAAAAATTGGGGTGCACAGATTTCTCTACTGCGGGTTTGTGCTAGTGAAGCTGTGTAAAACTGTTGTCAAGGGGAATGTTTCTCAGTGATGTTGCACATGCACACATTCACACTGACACTCACATGTGAATGCCATAGCAACAGGACTCAGTTCTCCATCTTTAGGTACTCCCCAGTGCTGACTATTTGGTGTACTATTGTGGTCACTCTTTAAGTCTTTCTGCTTCTGTGCAGCAGAACTCCTTCAAACTGTAGTGCACTCCAGTAGTCCTTCACCTCCCTATATATCAGCAGAGTACAGAGCTAAGCCAGTGGAAAGCTGTGGCTTGTTTGTCCTGAATTAAATGTGCCCTGGTTCTGTGACCACAGTTGTCTCTGCGAGACATTTGTGTCAGTCAGTTTTCAGAATGTTGTGCTACTGCCTGAGCAGGGTGAGGTATGATGTTCATGAAACTTGACTGATTTTTAACACCACTGCCCATTTTCCAGCTCAGTGGACTGTGCAGTGCATCCACCTCTTTTTGTTTCATGTAGGCCGAGGCTGAGGTGGCTTCCCTGAACAGGCGCATCCAGCTGGTTGAGGAGGAGCTGGACCGGGCTCAGGAAAGGCTGTCCACAGCGCTGCAGAAGCTGGAGGAGGCTGAGAAAGCGGCCGATGAGAGCGAGAGGTTGGTGTGATGCACAGTACTGTGTTTTGGTGGGCTCCGTTGTCAAAGCCTGGAACCCAAGAATTAGACAACTTTTTCTCTCTTTAAACATGAAAAATTGATATCTATGGTATAATAGTTGACTTTGCAACAGCTGAAACTATGCCATAAGGTGTGGAAATTTTTCCAAGATATAATTCACAAGGGAGTCTCTTGATACAAATGTAGAATCAGTCAAAACGCCAGCCTCCATTTTTGATAGTTTTTTTTTTTTTGTGGCAATTTGAGACTTGCTGCACTGACTGCAACTGACCTTGGAAACTTTCCCCTTTTTTGCTCAGAGGCATGAAGGTGATTGAGAACAGGGCTCTGAAGGATGAGGAGAAGATGGAGCTGCAAGAGATCCAGCTGAAGGAAGCCAAACACATTGCTGAGGAAGCAGATCGCAAGTATGAGGAGGTAAGCTCTCCCTGTCTGACGTTGATTCTTCTCAGGTAGCCGCAACAGTTAATACGGTGATTTATCCGTAGACCTCGTTTATTAACGCATATCTCCTGGTAGGTGGCTCGCAAACTGGTTATCATTGAAGGAGACCTGGAGCGCACAGAGGAAAGAGCAGAGCTGGCGGAGGCGTGAGTCACACCCTTATCTCCCAACATACTGTACATGTCAGCTGGTTTTGTTCACACTGACTGACCCAACACATACACTGTACTTCCAGCTAGGTAGACAATGTTAGCTGTTCCCACTGGTGAGCTCTTGTCAGCTGCTCCAATCTGCTCAGCTCTGGCTGTGCTGATGTAAATGTACAGGGTACACACCACTAGTCTTTTAGAAGGTCACACTTCACTATGAAGGAGCTCTCTCATACATTGTAAGCACATACCAGTGTTGTTATATAAGTACGCCTGTCTTCAGTTGCTGCTGGCCCAACACCCACGGGTGCCATGACAACACAGCACACACAAGACTGCATTTCTGCTGGTGCCTGACCCTCCTGTGGCTGCATTGCAGGGTCTAGATAAGGTGCTGTAGTTTGTAGAGCTGGTTATGATCAGGGTGGAACAGACAGGGCATTAGGGTTGGGGGGGGGGGGGGGGGGG
>UFQX01000286.1:504365-518205 GCA_900497675.1 Arapaima gigas
GGGGGGGGGGGGGGGGGGGGGGGGGCTGCCTGGCCATATGTAATATTTACATTTTTCACATACCAAAATGTGTGCATGCCCACTTTTATCTTTGGTTGTTTTCTTGCTACACGTGGTGTAGAAAATCTATACAATGAAAATGTTAATATGTGCTACTTCATTGGTTTTGCCATGTACTCATAACATAAATAAGCCCACTTACTAGTCTTCTGTCATTTGCTCATTCAAAAAGGATGCATTTGACAACTTAGACGTAAACTTTTAACGTGGCACACAATGGTTTATTAGTCTAATCGTGGCTAAACATACTAATTGTTAAACAGAATACTGAAATGTAAAAGTGGGAATGCTTTATCATAATAATATATAATATTCCCCCTTCTCCCATGTCTGCATGTTTTGGGGCTGTTCCCCAAATGTCATACATGCTCCTCTTCACATCCCTTCCTGCATGTGCTTCTTGTGACGTGATCACCCCACTCGCACCCACTAACAGCAAAGCCCGGATGCTGGACGAACAGCTGAGGGGTTTCGACCAAACTCTGAAGACTCTGCAGGCCTCAGAGGAAAAGGTACTGGCCCCGTTTCATTTTCAGGGCTGACAGTTACCTGTATGCCAGTGCAGGACTGTATAACTGTTTGCCACCCTCCAGTTACTCTTTTTGGTACAGCTAGGTCTGAAGGTGGTCACCATGAACTGGATAGATCAAGGTGCAGAACATGTACTATGTACAGAGGGGGTGGGATGACATGAGTACAATGTAGTATACAATTCACATTTGTAGATGTGTAATAATGGGACATGCAGAACTATAAAACTTCCTCCTCTGACATGGTCTGAGTTTTTCTGTAGGAAGGGTGTGTAGGCAGACTTCACCATTGTAAGACTAAACCCATCCAAAACCATTGGTAAAATCAGAGCATTTGGTGTGGCTTGATCACCTCGGCACGTTCAGTGACCCATGCCTGCTGCTATGCCTTGCTTTCCCTGTTCTCCCCTCCTGACCCCTCTCATACTGCTGCTGCCTTCACTCCACAATTCTGGATCTTCCTCATTCCCTCATCCTCCTTGCATGAGTTAACCTGCATTTCTGTCATGTTCAGAAATGTATAATTTAATTTTTATTCATGTTGTGATTTTTATCCAGTTTAACAGGCTCCCATTAAATTTTGTCATTCAGTGCTGTTCATTCAATATCATTACAGGTTTGAATAGCACAGGCCAAGACCAGCTTCCCATTTGCCCCATTCTCCATATTAAGTCTCCTGTGCACCTTCAGTGTTCAGTTATCCCTCAGTGTCATTGTACCTTTCAAGGGATCACTGACTAATCTGCAGTCTGGAAATCCATCTGGCAGAGCTGCAGTTATAACTCAATTTCAGATTGAGGCTCAGCGCCGCAGCACCTGTCTTTCCCCTCAGTAGTAATTGCCGTGCAGTTTGTAAATAAGGGTTAAGGTCATGCTTTCTGCCCCATTTATTTTTCTTGTTGTAAATCTCTTGTCTTTTGTCTCTGAACCCCCGACCCCATGTCCTTCTATTTCTCCTTTCCCCTCTCCTTTTTGGCCTTTGTACTCTAATATTTCCCCTGCTCTGCCACCCTATTTTTCTTCCACAATACCCCTCCTACTCTCCCTCTTTCCCATCCCACCATTCCTTGCTTTAAAAAAAAAAAAAAAAAAAAAAAATTAAACTGCAGCAAATGTGCCGAGTTGGAGGAAGAGCTGAAAAATGTCACCAATAACTTAAAATCCCTGGAGGCCCAAGCTGAGAAGGTAGGCCTGGGCAGGTTGGGGGTATTTGCATGCAAGTATATCTGTGTGTGAATCAGACCAGCAGTGTGTGAAGAGCTACAGTTTCTCAACTGTTGAACAGCTGACTGAGCGGCTTGCATCCTTATTCTCTGTAAGAGCCGTTACTATATTTTGCTGCATTAATACTTAAGTTGCAGTCACAACAGTACAGTGACGGGTAAATTTTAATGTATTGTTAATGTTGTAAGGCTTGTACTAATATTTAGTGACATTATGAATGGATGCAAAACTTGTTTTACACTCAGGTAAAGATTTCTCCTGCTGAGTAGTCACAGAATGTTTGCATGGTGTTTTTTTTTTTTTAAACATTCAACCCAATAAGTTAAACACACGTTATTGAATCTTACGTTTTTCTTCAAGGTTTGATTTTTGTGAACTTTCAATTTTCATTAGTTTCACATATGGGGTGCAGAACAGTGTTTAGTGGTGTCGTTTGTTGATGGCTCTTTCCCACAATTACATCATCATCAGTGCTTAAACTCGTGAATGTGTTCAGGTCATTGATATGTGGCAGGTATTTGCGCAGTGTTTTATTGAAGCCTGATCAATGTAACCTAAGTTTGACAGCCTCTAAACTTATTCTCATTAAAGTTGCACTAATCTTAGTTCAGCGGAAGACAGTTTTCATCAATTTAGGTCTGTATAGTTGCATGTTTTGATTAGTCTGCATGGAGTCTTGAAATGCTTGCTACACCACAAACAAGCATTATTACTATTGTATTAAGTAACCTTTATGCTGGCCCAGTAGCCTCGAAGGGAAGCACCTTAAAACCTGAATCAGAACCTGTTTGTATTTGCATTTCTAAATGCATTCCTTTGTGTGCAAGTTAAGATCTGTTTGGTTGTTTCGGCACTGGTGCCCATGTCAGGCTTACTGACTGCCTGAGTGCTTCAAAATATCGCAGTCAAAACTGGGCAGCACCACAAGTCTGTGGCTTCTCTGGCCTGCATCGACAGTCTGGTTCAGTTCAGACCACAGCCCGGCTAAAGACAGAACAGCAAAGACTGTTCTCTCAATGTTAATTGCTTTTCAATACTACATGTAGAATCGATAATAGCTTTTTGCCTTTTTTTTATTACTATTCTGGTTGAACCCGTTTGCCAAACTTCCTCACACACAAAAAAGCTGCACATGGTGACTGGCCCCGGGTGGCGCTCACTGACCACACCCAGCAGTGCAGCTGCAGGAATGCTGGCCTGCGCCCACGGGTGACGACAGTGCTTTCAACAACAGCAGCACTGAGCAGTGAAGAGAAAGGCCTTGTTCATCCCTCCCTGCGGCCTTTCCTCAGTGTAAAGGAGCAGCTCCGAGTGCTGGTGTCTGGAAGGAGGTCACCTCAGGCTTCCAGCACAGACTGATGCATCATGAGCGAAATGCACTTTGTAAAGATGTCACTGCAGTTTTTAATGCAAGATCCACTTCCAATTTTTGCAACTGACAAGTGCAGTTTTCTCATTTCTGTACTACTTGCAGGTATTACATTTTTAATGGTTACTTGTCACTTTGGTTTATATATGGGAGAAAGTCAAACTCCCTATTTTAATTAGCTACTCTGGACTGTTGGCTTTTCCCCGTTTTATGCAGCTGGGTTGAAGTGTAGATGCAGAACATCCAAATTTTCCAAAACTTGGTAGAATAGCAAGTATGAATAGCCCTGTCTCTCTGGGTGAAAAATAGCTAGCAGCATTCCTTCAGGAATTATGGGAGATATACAAAATGTAATTTGACATCAGGAGTTTTGTACTGACTTTGGAGCAAGGTTGTTGTAAGCGGTGAAGAATGACGTGCTCTCTTAGGCATTCAAGTTGGAGTTGCTGACTGTTCAATTCAAATCAATTTAAGGATCAAACATTAATTGGCTTAAAGCGTCCCAGAATGGGTGGGATTGAGCACTTTTGTTCACAAGCACAATAACACAAGTCACGTCTCATTGAAATGAATGTATGCTCATTTGGCAGTAAACATAATTCAGCTGATACGAGTACAGCATTACTTTAGAGAACGATGACGGTTTGTTGGTTAGCGTCAGTGTTTCTTGTAGTTGAACTGTTTGTGCGTGGGGGGGAATTATAGCATCATCCTTCCTTTTAGTAAAGCTATTGATCTCCCATCTGAATTTCAGCCATCAAGGCTAAAATGGACATTGCAAGGAAGAAGGCTGTCGACAGTGGTACCTAAAACAAGAATTAATTCAGAGATGTTTATTGAAGGTTACGATGATAAAATTCTGTGTATATTCTATGGATGCTATACAACTCTTGTTTCATAAGAATGTTTACATGAGAATTGGGTGGGAGCTGCCCCTGGGGGGGGGGGTGTATCCCACTTCTCTTTTTTTAAAATTTCATTTCTCTTTTCCTAAATGTGTAGTTGATGCACTCATGCATAATGGATTATTAAATTGCTTCAGTATTATAAGTTGGACCAAACTGTTGCTTCTCTTCTCTACTCATTGAGCTCAATGTTGGGTTACAAAGAAGTGTCTTCACTTGTCCTCTCACTTTCATGTCTCCTGTTTACAAATGCTGTCCCCAGCTCATCATTCTTTCACCCCTCCCCCCACCTCTGTCTACAGTAATGCTGGCTTGTCTCCAGTCAGTATGAGCTCAGTGAGCTGAAACAAGCGATTCTCTAATGGCCTCTCTCTCCTCCACAGTACTCTCAGAAAGAGGACAAGTATGAAGAGGAGATTAAAATCCTGACTGATAAACTCAAGGAGGTGAATGCATTTTTCTCAAATTATGTATAAGAAGCCAATTGTTGTAATTGGCATTTAAAATAAATCTGTCAGATATACAATAGTTGCTTTAAGAAACAGGTTACCTTTATACAAGAACAGATGGTATTGATTATTTGGAAATTCACTAATTTTAGAGGAGCGGAGCAAAATGCACCAACAGGGTGACTTGACCAGAGAAAACTTCCCTCATGCAACATCACATACTAATACTTTGGTGAACCATGGCAGAACTGACTAGCCATAACACAGGGATGATACTTGGTGGTCAGCAAGGTTCCGATTCAGTCTGCAAACTGGTATCATAATTTGTCTTTGAAGGTCTTGACCAGTATGGTAGTATATAGCACTGTACAACTTGTGGCATATGATGAGATGCTAAACTGGTCCTGTTCTACTCCAACAGGCTGAGACCCGTGCTGAGTTTGCTGAGAGGTCTGTTGCCAAGCTGGAGAAAACTATTGATGATCTGGAAGGTAGGGTTCTGCTCATTCTTTCCTTCGGGTGTCTTCCATAGCCACTCCTGTCATTTTTGGTGTTTCTCTCTTCACGTGTCCCTTTGCTGCTCCCGTACAACAGATGAGCTGTATGCCCAGAAACTGAAGTATAAGGCCATTAGCGAGGAGCTGGACCATGCCCTTAATGACATGACCTCCATGTAAATACTGCTGCATGTGTGTGACGTGCTTTTATTTAGGAAGTGTGTTTACAGGCCTTTCCTTTTGGAAGAGGTATGCAAGCAAGTTAAAGATGTGTTATAGCAGATATACTACAAAGCACTTTTTATATGCATGAAACACAATTTTACACAGTAGAAAACTCACAAGGAAGCATGTTGGTTTTTTTTTTTTTTTTTTTTTTTTTTTTTAATGGCATACAAGAGTTGTGCTGGTGTGTGGCTTCCTCTAATGTTCTGCAGTAACTTCTCCACTAGAATAGATTGTAGCCATGGAGATTTTACAATACAGGAACAGGCAACAGTATGTAAACTGCATCCTCACCAGTGTCTGCAGTGCTGCTTGCATCGTTCAAAAGTTAGTTTTTCACCTTGATGTTTCCAGTTTGGCCAGTGTTACTGGCCTGATGCTGAAGTGTGCAGACTTTGTGTTATACGTGAGCGAATGGGCCCTGTTAACCCTTTAACTATGCCCTGCAGTTGCATGTCCGAGACCTCCACAGTGGTGTGTGAACGCTGTGCTGTGAGTTTACATCACTTAACTTGGTTACTACTATCCTTAGTGCAATTTTAAGACCATTGTCAAGGTCTGTTTAAAATCTGCCGCCTCCTCTTCTTTATTTCAGATAAGTTGGACTCTTAAGTGTTGGGAGGCCTGTATGTGCTCTGTGGTTGTCACGTTTGAGAATTCAACTTTTGCTCCACCTGCACTTCCATGTCGGCAGCCACCTTCACACATGTGCCTGTTTTCACCGTTCCCCTTGCGCAGTTCACTGTAGATGGCTTCTTCCCCACAGTCTGCCACCAGTTCTCTTTTGACCAACCCCCCCACACCCTCACACTGACCCCACCGCTTTTGTTTCTCTCCCTCTCCTCTTCATCTTTGTTCCAACCCTTGTTCTCTTGATGGCAAAGAAGCTGCCAGTTACTGTATTGTCTTTGTTTTTCGTGTCTAGACTGCTTTCTATACTGCATTTTTGTCTCTGCACACTATTGTACACACTGTCAATACTGTCTGCGCACTGTACCTGTGACTTTCTTTGTACGATCAAATGAAGGCAGAGAAAAAAGTGCTTTGGATGTTGCTTTCTTCACTCTTGTTGCTGTAGTTGTCACTGTTTTTCCGAGCATGAAATGTATGTTATCTGCATCATTCCAACTGCGTTTTTAATGCAGTGGGTTGGCTCCTGTATGTGTAAGGGCCCTGAATGTCAGTCTTGCATCTATTTGAGAGCTATTTTAGCCCTAGAGGTGATGGAGAAATTATATCTGATGCCAACATCAATTACACTGCAGTTATGTAATGCTATGTACTGTTGTACTGTATACCTATACCTTCTATTTTAATTACATAAGCTTGTTAGTGAGATGTTGTACCCAAGTGACACAAATGTGATTTACTACTGTGGCATCACTCTACAAAATGTACGATTGTGTGGCCCTTCAGTCTTGGTGCATGAGAAACTCGGACAAAAAAAAAAAAGAATGGTGTAGTTTGTGCAGTCAGCTGCTTTATGGATAGTTGCACAAATTGAAGAAATGTGGTGTAATGCTCATCGGCCCCCTGGTGCAGGTCTGCACTATGGTGAGATTTTAGCCATGGTAACAGTAGTACACTCATTGCATACACTGGAAGACATTGTCGTATTTAGTAGCTGCCACAAAGGTGAAATGGTGAAACGAGTAGTTAAAAGGAAACCCTTTGGGTTTGGTGATGTTGGAGCATGGTAATGATGTTGACAAAATATGCACTTAAAAATATAAATTTACTTTCACTAATGTTGCAATGAGAAATGGAGGGCAGGGAGTGTAAGAGGAAATTTTGATCTGCGATCTGTGGTGGGTCATGGGGAATTTTTCTTCTTTCAGAAAATTATGATATGGACAAAAAGGCCATTTTATTGATAAGATGGTAATAGAAGAAAGTTCTTAATGCCTCCAGACTCCACACACATGCACCTACACCTGGCCTGATTTGTGGTGATCTGATCCGAATGAAACAAAACCTGTGCAGTTTTGATGGATGGCGTACTACTTGGTATCAAGGTGAAGCAGCAGTGAACCATAAAGTGTTCACGGTGTCCTAAGTTAAGACACACTCGCACAAGTTTAATTTCATTTTGTTAGGTGTGCAGTGGACAGTCTGCTTATGTGACACAGTGCCTAAGGAGACAGAAATGAACTTTTCAGTGTAAGCAAATGGGATATATCACTCACTTAAACCATAGCAGTACATATAAATATTACAAGTATAAGATATGAGAATTGTCAATGCCAGTATCCAATAATTTCGGTGCACCTATTAGCTGATGTAGATATTTATAAAATGCAGGAAAAATGAGATGAGCTTCCTGGATGAGAATTAGACAAATATAACATTTCAGTTTTGCAAATAATCCATAATCATTAAAATAGCTTCTGCTGAACCACATTTGGCTGGCTGCCTGATCCTTAAATAGGGAGTTTTTTTCAGGCTGTAGCTACAAATGCAATGTAACACTTTTTTTGTTTTGTTTTTGTTTTTTTGATTGGGGGGGTTTAATTGGGGAAAAAAATGAAAATGGGGTGTGGAAAGGATAAAACAATACAATAATACCCCACAGCGCATGTGTTTCTTAAACAAGCGTATCTCTCCTTTGTCACAGGAAACTTTGTTTTTGTAGACCATATTAAAAGCTGCACTGAACACTGATCTCTTGCTGCTGACAGTTATATAAGTTTGTAAGTGTTATAAATAGCATTTTATGTCGCTCTTTGAAAAAATTCCACATATTCAGACTGTATGCTCAATGATTTTGTCATCAAATATCGGTTTATCAAACAATTGTAAGCATCTGCATGATGCCGACTAAAATTGGTTTGAACGGTTATCTGCCATTATGTTTCCAAAATCATCTGGCTTCCCCAATAACCATTTATGAAAAGTATGGCAAAAAAACTACTACTCCATATGTAAACGTGATCCACACGAGTACACAACTGAGCTGAGGTCAGAATGCTGAGCGAGGGCCGGGGGTCTAGAGACACGAGCCACCCAGGCAGCAGTTGATGTAGCTCAGTAGAACACAGTCAGCATGCTGTACATTCGGAGGTATTGTTCACATGCGGAAATCCATTTACATCAGCATAGCTTGTCACAAAAATGTATGCGATTATAAGCTAAGTGTGCTAAAGGGGCAACTGCTCTGCAAATGTAAGTTTCTAAGGTGGTATTGCACGCAGTTTACAAAACTCCACCCATGCATTTTGAAATTGCGAAACTGGAAGTTAAATGACAAATGGGGATTGTTTAGGTCAGCCAAGGCGGTTTGTTCTAATGAGGAAGTTGGACATCCCTATAGTACAATTTCAGAGATCCCAAGCAAAATAACACCATCCAGTAGATGTAGGCACCAGTCACTTGACTGAATGTTGCATAGCAACACACTTTCTCAAACCAAGACCTGCATTGTATCAAACATCTCAATATTCAACGCATATTCATGTCACAGCGAGATTTTTTTTGACATTTGTTTGTACATTAGAGCTATTGCATAATTTTATACTTATCTTCAGCTAGAATTCTCATTCCCGTTTCTGGTGTCCACTTCAAAATAAAAATGGGCACGTTGTAAGTTTTTAATTGTCCGATTCCATTCATATTAAACTAAAAGCCAAGGCTGAGCAGAAAAATTTCTAATCTTATAAATTTTCTACAGTTGGATTACTTGTAATAGTGGAAAACATTGTCTTTAAATGAATAGTGGTCACCTCAATCAATTATGCATTTACCCGAAGCCTTTCATTCAAGGGCTCTGTAGTGAAAATTAGGTTTAGTACAGATTCAGTTTTGCAACAGGTTAAATAACACATTTTACCAGGAACACAGTCATGGTTTCTTAGACACACGTGAATTTGCCTTCGCCTGATTAGAGAACACGTATTAAGCTGTTTGGCAATATTTGCTTTCATTTTTTTTTTTTTTTTTTTTTTTTTTTTTTTTTTTTTTTTTCGAGACGAAGTCTCACTCTGACCTCCAGGCTGGAGTACAGTAGTGTGATCTCAGCTCACTATTACCTCTGCCTCCTGGCTTCACACANTTTTTTTTTGTTACGGTTCAGAAGCTAAATCCATAAGTAGCTATGTGCTCAGCTGTAACAAACCATCGGAAACAGTGGTGCTATGACCAGGCTTGAGAAACACCCTAGGAGATCACTTTTTGAAACAAAGCTCTGTAAATCAGGAGGAGGACAGGAGGATGTTGCCTCTAAAATCACAAATGGTGACTGTTAGGAGTTCACCTTGTGGAGGTAAATTTGATATTGCTGAGCAGATCTGTTGTTTGAGTAAAAGAACCTCTCTAGCTTTAGCTCCTGTGTCACTGTCACAAATGGAAATTAGAGCCAGTCATTGCATAGTGTGTTTTGTTGGCCAGCTGGGTGAATCTGTCGAACACTGGCTTTTCAGGTCTACGCTGCTTTGGCAACATTCTGAAAAAATGTCAAACTCTGATCTAGCACTGCACCTCAAGCATATATTCAGCACATTCAAATTTTCATTGTTATTCTCTTATGCAGTGTGCATTGCTCCTTATACAACACAGTAGGGATATATCTTTGGAAATTTTAAGACCATGTACCTAGATAGTGGTTGCTAATCAGCAGTGGCCATTGTTTGAGTAGCAGTGAGAGAGTGAAAGAATTGACTCAGTCTTTCTATAGATAATATGGATGACTGTTTGAGTCATAGTCATGTGCTGCTACCTTTGACGGTACTGGTTTTGTTCAGGTCGTAGATTGGTGCAGGATACCAACATGACAGCAGGTGGTAACCATTGTTTAATCCTGCTGTCAAACTAAATTCCCAGTCACTGGTCCAAAAATGTTACTTTTGACACTGTAGGGGGAGAAAAATATTGTTAGTATCAAATATTCAAATTGCTATGGTATGAACCACCTGGTGCATAAATCTGTTCATCTCTCAAACATTTCCCTGTGTATAAAAGTTGAATATTAGTTCAAAATTGATCGAACTTTTCATATCTTACATATGTGAATCTTCAGAAATGATATTTGAACATCCTATAAAATCAAAGAACTTCCTTTTAACAGATTATATCTGAATGGATGCTGATCTTCCTCACTTTGAAGGTGGACAGTATCTGTTTTAGCATTTGCCTCATGTGGAAAACTCTTGATCCGCTGGGTGACGTATTCTTATTTTGACAAAGGAAGGGATCCTACTAACTCCTTGGATCCCCTTAAACGTCTCCACTACTGTACCACCATATAGTTTCAATATCACATTTTATTCTTAGTTATTAGTATCGCAGCACTATGGAACTGTTTAAAAATTGGTGTTATAGCTGCCTCATTTCTGACAATTTGACAGTGTCTCAAAGTTGTAGTTGTTGGGGAAAGAGACCTGTCACTTTGTCATGGTCTTGAGACTGGACCAGTGTAGCATAGCTCCTGGGCATGACTGACACAAACTGGCTGCTTTCACACATTGTGTAGCTGCTGATGGAACGAGACCTCCAATAAGAATTCCCCAGCAAGGTTTAAAACTGATCAGAATTTTTTCTTGTAGGGTTTTAAGGAAATGTGTATGGGTCTGCAGTTTTGAATGCAGTCTTATTGTAATTTTGGCTGTATTTTGACATCTTAATGCCCTTCCCTGTTAGAAATTGCCACTTTACTGCATTTAGTTAAAATGGGCTGTTAAAACGTTTAGTTACTGGTGTCGTTATGGCAATGCTGGTGATATTGTAAATAATTCCTTTGCTAAATCCGTAAAACTTTCCCCCAGTGTAAGTTGCTTTGCACGAAAGTGTCACAAATATAGAGGGTCAGCTACCGAAGTTCTTTTTAATTGGTACAAAAAGTTTTGTTTGCATCTGTGTAGTTAGAGACCATGAAAGTCAATTTCCTCTTTAAAACCACACTTTGAATCATTAGATAAGCATGTCCATGATTACTTTTCAAATCTGTATGAGTGATTTGCATTCCTGGAATACTCACTGATTTAGAAACAAGGTACACTCTAGAAACGCTACCTTGTTGCTCATTTCAGACAAGTTTGCAGGTAAAGGCATCTATAATTAACTAAGCTCAGTGTTTGGCAGGAAATGTCAGTTGGGAGTCACTAATCTGGGTTTATCCTTCCTTCATCTGCCGAGACCAGCATGTCACAGTTACTGTGTCTTGCTTCGGTGTGGAAGTTGACAGTAGTTCGCTGGCTAATGCTAAAGCCAGCAGAAGGCAGGCTTTGTAGGTCACGTTAAAAGCTTCTTAACATACATATTGGTCACTAAAATATGGCCATGTAGGATTTTGTTGTATTGCAGGCACCGTTTTTAAAGTCTAAACATTCCCTAGGGCCAAACGCACATATTTATCAGAATCTCCCTTTTCCAGAGCTGCTAAAACTTCTGCTCAGTGTTGCTGGGCAGCTAGAAAAAGGCATGTTTAACTATTTTATCACATTGTTGTTGATCCTGTTTGCAGCCCCCTCACTATCTGAATATTTTTGTAACTAGTCTTTGGATTATAGCAGAAACCCTGAAGTTCTGAGTTCTGCAGGTTTTAAACTGAAGTACCTTTTGGGTCGGTTTTTGATACTTCTCGCATTTTGCCTATGAGCTGGTGGGACATCCTGTGGACAAGCCAGGATTTCCTGCTCGTATCAAGATGTGGTTCTGACCATTGGTTTTTGGTTGATTCTTTGCAATCAAACAGAAATAGCTTCAGACTTGTGTGGACTGTGAAACAGGATGCACAGGACATGGATTCAGTTCTCATTCTTTTTTATTGGCTGCTGCTAATGGGTAAAACTCAGTGTCTTATGTAGACATTTCAACGTCGATCAGTGTACTGGGCTCCTCTGCATGGAACTGGACCCCCCCCCCCCCCCCCCCCCCCCCCCCCCCCCCCCCCCCCCCCCCCCCCCCCCCCCCCCCCCCCCNGGCCCCCCCCCCCCCCCCCTATAGTTCAGTCTCTGAGAGTCCTCACCTTATTCTCTTCTTTTCAGAACGGCTGGTTGCTGCCAAGGAGGAGAATGCCAAGATCAGTGCCACCCTGGACCAGACCCTACAGGATCTCAACAGTTTCTGAAGGCAGCTGGAGAGTCCATCTCCCTCCTCATCTGGTCACATGTATCATCTCCTTGCCACAACCCCTCTGTTTCTGAAGTGGGTGTCGGTTAGGGTGGGTAGTATCTGGGGGTAAATTTTTGGTGACAGGATCTCTTTAATCCTGCATAAAAACTTGACCTTTGTTCCTGCCTGAATCGGCACACAACTTGCTACCTGCAGCCAGTGCCCTGGCCATCCCTCACTCTCCACCTGCTTGTTCAGCTTTTCTATTAAAACAGGACCATGTTTTAGGTAACATTACCAGCATTATTTACAAGCTTTGAATGCTGTTGATCGATACATTCCAGTTGTGTGAAGTTATCAGGTTTTTTTAAGGTTACTTTAATTTTTACAAACTAGTACTCTGTCTGAAATCTTGACTTATTACCTTCTCTGTAGTTCCTGTTAAAACAGGACACGAGAAACTATAAGGGTTCAAATCTAAGAGGGTGAGATCCAAATATTTTGCTAATTAAAATGATTTTAGAATAGAATCCTGAACTAAAACTGTCCTTTGAAAAACCTGCTTTCTAGCACCCATCTTCTTCACATTGAATTCCTCAGCTCTTCTTGCACCTCAGTACTTTGAACCGCTTTGTGTTGCTGTCCAGACCTTTTGTGTTACCATGGTAGCATTTTATGTTGTTGGAGATGCAGGGGGTTGACAGGGGACCACTTTTTTTATTACAAGGGAGATGCCTATTGTTTAATTGCATGATTTCTTTTTTTATACTAAGAACCTAATGCCCTGACAGGGTTATATTACATAATACTGTACTAACAATGAACGGTTTCATATTTCAGACCCCCCCCCCTCCTGTTCAGGAGGGCTAGCTTGAGGGTGTGTAAATTAAACTGTAGCCTGAAAATCAGTGTAAAAACTAGAAGATTACGGAATTTGCCAATTCTCCCTGTAATCGTTCAATCATGGTGGATCTTGTGAAAGGGAAGCGGGGTGAGGTTTGTTAGCCAATGAAATTACACCACTGCCAAAATGGACAACGGGGGATTACTGAAAGTTTGAAGCAGATTTGTTTATAGTATATTTGGTGTTGAGAAATTTTCTGCAAACTGCATAATCTTAATAAATAATAAAGTTTTAAACTGGAACATGACCTGAGGTAAAGATGTGAGCCTTTTGGTACAGTCAACATTTCATTGTAATCAATGATAGAAAATGTGGAACGTGATTTTTAAATAAAGGACCATGATTCTTATTGACATCCCAAACTTTGTCTGCCTAAAATCTTTTTAGGATTTATTGGAAACAGAGTAACATAAGAGTAACTTAATTGGCACAAAAATCAGCCAAAATACTTAGAAATTGTCAGGAATGCTGGCAGTTCAGCATAACCGGTTTTCTGCATTAAGTTAGCCTTTGACAAGTCTGTCTGTCAACATTAACTGGTGTTTGAGATTATAGGGATTGGTTTACCTAAACTCTACCTAGACTGTGTGTGTGGGGGGGGGGGGGGGGCGGTACAGGGATTTTACCATTTTT
>UFQX01000286.1:518240-729572 GCA_900497675.1 Arapaima gigas
GGGGGGGGGGGGGGGGGGGGGGCAGTACAGTGAATTTACCATATTTTAAGCCTTTACTGCCACCTGTCAAAATGAGGTTGTAGAGAATGTCCATAAAGGTGGGAAAGGTGCCTACCGTAAACTGAGGAACTACAAACTTCCTGTGAAGTGTTACCCCACCCAGTGTGAGGCTGAAGTCTAACACTGACATCTGAGGGGAGTGTCTGTTGTAATAACAGCTACTCACTGGCCACTTCAGGTACACCCAGGCAGTGCAGAGAGCTGGTGGTTTGAGTGTAATGATGTTGGGAATGTTTTCTATGCACCCATTAGGTTTTTTAGTCTAATTGAGCATCAGTTGAATTCCACAGAGTACCAAAACATTGTTGCTAACCAGATGGAACTCTGTTCGGTCCGGCCTTTTTCAATCAAAGCAGGATAATGTGCTATCCCACAAAACACACCTCAGGATGATTCCATGAACAAGACTGCTTTTGCTTCTGTGACAGTGTCCAACAATAGAGCATCTTTGAGAGGTGGAATGCAATGTTTGTTTGGATGTGCTGGTAAAGTCTGCAGAGACTATGAAGCTGTCAAGCCAGCATGGACTCAGAACCCTGTGGAGTGTCCATGACCTTTCTGAATTCATGCTTTTCTGGAGACACAAAAGTGAGTCCCACCTACTAGTTCATATGTGTACCTAATAAAGTTGCTGTGTGACGATGACTCTTTGTAGATAACGCAACATTTATACAGGGCTGAAAGTTAGTGAATGGCTACTCTAAGTACAGGTGAGGTTTGATGTTTTCCTGGAAGTCAAGTGTAAGGTGAAATCTTTAATTGTAAGTAGAATTTATTTTAATCAAAAAACTTAATGGGCCCAAACAGTCATGCTTACTTTGCTAAACTAACATTGAAATGGAGATAATGAAAGGAAATGTCTTTCTATACAGCAATGTAATACACACTAGATGGCATATGGGCATCACTTGAAATAAAGGTGCAGAGACACTGCAGACAACAGCTAGTGGTGCCACCAGCAACTTGGGTATCATTGTCACATAGGTCCCTCTCTCCAAATGAATTGGCTCAGTCATGTGATGTTTTCATAAAATTTACTGAACTCCAAAGATAGCAAACACTCATATATACACGTTGAACCCAACAGATGTAACTAACCTATCGTGAGACACTCGTAAACAGCAGCTGTCGGTGAAAACTTTAAAAATTCCCCCACACTTGGCTCTTGTTACTTAAGGCAAAAAAAAGCCTCATATTTGGTCACAAAAGGGTAAAATTCACTCATCCAAGCAAAACTTGTAAAGATTTGAGTGATACCTGCATATAATAACCAAAGTGACAAGACTGCTCAAGTCATTGCAACTGGTAATTCAGCACGAGCTGAAGGTGTTGGATTGATCCACTCCCGCCTTCTCCAGAGCAAGAGAGAGCAGCCCCTTCAGCTGCTCTTCCAGTGGGGGTGCAGACTCGTCATTACAGATGGTCCAGTCAAACCGTACTCCGTGGTCCAGCCCGCACTCCGACTCGGCATCATCTACTCCTGAAGGAGAAGGGAAAGCGGCCAGTGTGACTCAGGTTGGTGCACAGGACTTGCACTTCTTGCTGTTGGGTCTTCATTACATTGATAAAGGTACTGTGGTTGGTGCACTGTGTTCTTGTGGATGAGACATCTTAACTGTTTTTCAGTTCGAGCTAAAAAGTTATTCTCACTACACATCGTGTAGGAGAAGATACACTGCTGAAAGCATTTACCTCCACTGTGATGACAGGAATATACACTGTGCCCTTTTTGGAGGAAGAGGAGTGAGACTGGCAGATGATTAAAAAATGTGTGTCTTTACGTGCCTGCAGTGAACTCCCAGCCCCTCTTTCTGCGCGTCTCCTCGGAGGCCTCCACCCGGACACTGCGGCTCTGGCTCGGATACTCCTTCCAGAACCACTGTAGGTCGGACAGTCGCCGGGCGTCGCTCACGATCTGCGCCCACGGACAGCACACACGTGAGAGGGCTGCGGGACGGCGGCTGCGGCTCGGTGCGTAACTGCGCTTCTAATGTCTGTCAATCTCACCCACACGGGCTGCGTTGCGCCTTTTCGCGCCAAGTGGCAGAAGAAGCCCGGGTCCCGCTGTCTGCGCTGCTCACCCCAGGCGATCATGTCTGCCCGGTACTGCTCCTTATAGCGGCTGGCGCCCAGGAGGAGCCCGTAATCAAGTCCCTTCTCCTGGGGGGCACAGAAATGCTGTGACGCCACACAGAGCTGCTACATCGAACAAGGTAAAGTAACAGGGCAGTTGGAGTGCAACACAGCAAGCAGAAGGGAGGGCGGGATGCGCTCACCTGCGCGTACTGCTCCTTGAGCGGCGCTGACAGGCGCAGGACACAGCAAACCCGCGAGCCGAGCCTGCGGAGCACGTGCACGTCCGCTTTAAAACAAGCGCGTCACGATCGGGCACCGCAGCTCAGCGCATGGAGGCGCAACATCATCGCTCACCTCCTGTGGATGAAGTCGGTCACATAGTCTTTACCGGACTTCCGCTTCCCGCAGAACAAGAGCACGAGTTTCGGCGTCTCCATCCGCAGCGGCTGTGGGTCCCGGTTGGGCCCTTCAGTGGCGCTCCGAGCCCCGGGTTGCGAATACGGCCGCCGCCATTTAGTCAGGCCACCGGGATCCGGCCTGCTTACCGTAATACTCGCATAGTTTGTGCACCAAGGAAAACAACACGTAATTGAAACTTTGCATTTGTACGAGGGATAGTTTTCAACGGCGCGCCCAGAAATGACTTAATGTTACATTCTCTTTATATTTTACAAATGTGTTCCAAACGCGGCATCCGATTAAAACGTCAAACTTTGGTTCCGCTCTCTGTTCACGAAGGCTTACGGTAACATCGTACGACCATCATACCACAGGAGGTAAGACTCGAACGCGGGAATGACTTTACTCGATAACCAGGGGGGGATGACGATTATTAATTCTCATTAAATCTGTAGGATTTTTCGGTTTAATGAAAATGAATGCAGCGAGTAAGTGAAATTAAGATTTAAATAATAACACAGATACGACTAAATGTATTTTAGTTAGTAAAAATGTGAAAGTGTTTCTAAAAATTAGAACCATCCCTGAATCCCGTTTAATGGTATCGTCCAGCCAACCTTTGTGTCTCTAATATCGCCACACGGTGGCGCGTTTAATACGGTGAACAAACTACGCTGTATTTAGTGACTGTGGAAAATATGTAGTTTTTTGTGAGTTATTAATATTCCACAAAGGAAGGTATCGCACGTTGCACGGGTTGAGTTCTTTTTTTTTCCCCCGCGTGTGTGTATTGCTAAAGCTATTCGTGTGTACAGCATATACTGTTTGTGGTTTTGGAGCCCGTTTATACCCATCTCCTGACTGGTATGGTGTATTTTGGGGTATAATAATAATGCGAGCTGTTCTGAAGGCAGAGGACGAATCCACCCCTTATTCACCGTTATAAATTTTTAGTGTTTCTAGTACTGTTTCTGCTCCAGCCCTCGCCTACAGTCCTCACCTCGCTGCCCCTGGCAGCTCTGAACTTGAGAGTTTCCCCAAACACGCCTCGCTGCTTCCTAAGGGAGCACAAAATGAAGCTGGTTTCTGACCAGCTGCTTAGTACAGCTCGCTCATAATTCACATTTTTCACTAGTTCACATTGCGGAAAACTAATGTTTTCACCTTCGATTGGTTATTACCGGTCTCGCCTGTTTTTGTGGCTCCTTCGTTGACATTTGCACGCTACGTAAACACGAACCATCTGCTGCAACCGGAACGTCATCCTGAAAACAGTTCTTGTCCAGTTGAGAAGGAGAAATTACATGGATCCCTAATAACCCGTTTGAAAATATTAAGTGTCAAGTTTGCATTTCAAGAAAGCTCAAGAGCCCACTTCTTTGATGGATGAAAGAAAATTTACATTTATTTGAAGGTGAACATAAAAGGCAACTTTACAATGACAGTTTGAGTACTCGTGTGTAAGTTTGCTGATACATACATGTTTGGTCTGTTTTTTTACTCTCGGGAGAAGTTTGCGATCAGAACATTGGGTCGTTGTCGGCTTTCCAGGCCTGACTGGGCCGGGGTCGGCCTCGCCTCCCATACAAGCAGGGCAGCTTGTGATTTGCCCGCATCACCACGGCGACGTGGCACGACTCTGGCTTCCGGACCACTTCGCACCAGTCTGGGTAATCGAAAGGCTGGGGGCTCCTGTAGATGTGGCAAAGCACAAAGGCGGTTGCTCCAGCAGCTGAGGTGTGACAAGAGCAGGGTGTTTAGCTGGTCCCTCATTATTCCAAACTTACTGGGAAAAATAGTCACGTGGTCTTATGAGACAGAAACTGTGTTTTTCAAATTGTAGTACTGTGGTAATGATGCTTTATTGTACTCTGTTAGAAAAGATGGCGATACCATGGTACAACGCTCAATGGTAGTAATGGCTGAGGAGTGTGGTAAGGAGGGTGCTGTGAAGATACAACATTTTCAACACAAACATATGGTGTTGGGATTTTAAGAGAGCGTGGGAGGAGGTGGAAGTGCTTGGGAAGAGCCTCACGAATCACAGCAGCCCACTCCGAACGGCTCCATGCAGATGCACTGGTAGCAATCCTTGGTGGTCCAGCTGTCCCCCGCTCCAAACAGCTGGCCGTGATGCTCGCAGCTCGCTGAAGCAGCGCAAAACACAAAAAGAACAGAAATGGCTTCACCACACAGCTGCTAAGTGCAATATTTAAATGAGTGCTAATCTATACAAGTAGAACATTAGTCTGCTTAAGCTTTGTGTATAACAACATTCTAAATTAGATCCATCTACCCACATTATTTAAACACCTTTAGAAAGGAGCTGTCTGCATTTTATGATCAATCTTATTTCAGCTGGCTGTTGTCATTTGACCCTTACTAATCATTTTTATAAATAAATATGGTAGCTGTAGCATGTTTATTAAGTGTGGTAATTAATTATGGGGGGAAAAAAACTTTGAAACTGCCCCTTACTGTTATGCATACATCACGGCGAGGTTGCAATATTGCATGCGTCATTGTGCTCAGGAAATGGTATTAAATTCACTTTATGATGTGGAAACATGAATGCTAAGTGCAGCAGACACACAGATGCAGGAACGCACACAGTCAGGACGAGGGGTGGGTGGACCTACCTTTGGCATTGAAGTAACACTCCCCACTGCTGAAGGCGGACAAGCGAGGCATGACGGCGCTCAGCATGACCATGGCTGCCGCCAGCATCTGCCTCTCTTTCTGCGCTCTCCACATGGTTGTCTGTCAAAGGCCACACATCTATTCAGACCCCTCTGCATCTCCTTCCCTCTTCTCCTGTCATGCGTCTCCTCTCCATTGCTTCCCTTTATGCATTTTTTGCTCATGTAAAATACACTCGTCTTCACCCTTTCTTAAAGGTATTGAAGCAGTTTCTAGTGGATGCGGACAAGGTAGCTGGTGGGTTGGAGTATGTAGTCGATTTGACTCTTGGAAATCCCTCGTATTGTTTTCATGGTGAGGGAGGCTGCGCTGTTGCCTTCTTCCTTGCATGTCTTTGGATTGTGAACACGTCAAGAACATGTAAGCTCTGCACACCCTGCGTTTGATCTGAATCTGTGCCCAAATGTGTATCTCACATACAGACACCAAAGTGCCACCACTGCGCCATGGAGCAAGATTTACAGTTAATCTCTTCTAGTGACACATTTTTGCTGAACTTCAGTTTTTACCACTCCTGTCATTTCTGTGGAATGCATAAATATCTTAAAGATGATCTTTCCTTGCATTTATTTTCCCCTTTCACTGTCCACAGGTATAATTAATCCTGAAAAGTCATCTTTCTCTACTATTTCTGGTACCAGAGCAATTCTCACCATTCTTTCTTTTCATTACCAACGCTCTCCTTCCCATGCCCCCCCCCACTTTTAATATTTTTATTATTGTAACGAAATGCCCGATAGATTCTTACCCCCAGCTCCTGTCTTTTTGTGTCTTCTGTCCTTCCAGGTCACCCACCGTCTCCTGGATTCACGATGTGCACTAAATCCACTCATATTTATACCAGCTTCCCCCTCCCCTTTCATCTCCCTAATATTAAAACGCCGGTGTTCACCATCGTCTCTTTTTTTCTACTTGTAGTAATTGTCTCAGTTCACACTCTGTGCACAAACACAGATAACATTTTCACCAGGAGGTGGTTATTGTGCTCTGTTGACATCTTTAAATTGGATCCTATCTGTTAAACTATCAGTGGAAAAGCACCAGTTCGGAAGTGAGCCTTTGAGTTTATCTTTTTTTTTTTTTCTTTTTTTTCTGTTGGGCGGTGTGTATGGGTCAGCTATCACAGAACACATTGCTGCCTTTAATATTGATGTAATTTTTTTATAAAATATACAAATGTGTATAGCAAGACCTTCTTTTGTAAGTGGTATGACAAAGAAATGTGACCCTGACATGCACCCGTTTGTGTTTCAAAATGATTCTGCACGATGTACAACTAATAATTTAGATTATAGGGATTCATTAAATGTGTTTATATTTGTATTCACAAAATGTCCATATAGTGTGTATATATATAGCATGTATATATGTTCTGTGTGTGTGTGTGTGTGGTAAAATAAACATTAATACTGAATTAATGTTTCATTAAATTTCATTTGAGAAGTATAGCTCTTACCTATTATGTTTCTTAACATAATACTCCATATTACTTTTAAACAATTTAAACATGAAAAATAATAGTGGGAGGGAATATTTAGACTGCTCATTACTTCTAGCAAAGTGCAGTATAGATTTTGTTTGCATGTGAGTAAAATGTGTCCACCTGGAACACTGGTCCTTTTTTTTTTTTTTTTTTTTTTTTTTTTTTTTTTTTGTNTTTTGTTTGCATGTGAGTAAAATGTGTCCACCTGGAACACTGGTCCTTTTTTTTTTTTTTTTTTTGTTTATTTTTGTCTTTTGTGACTCTGGAAGAGCTGCCTTGTATGTGCTGATAAGACACAGTTGTATGCAAAATATACACACAAACTCTACAGACACACGTGCAATAGAGAATGGTTTTATTGCACCGGTCATACGATCTTCGAGGGCTGCAGTGACAGCAGGCCGACATTGGCGCTTTGCTGTCCAAACCCTGACACCTCATTCAACACTTGGCCCTATATCAGCAGTAGAAATAGTAATTTTCCCGTCATCTTCTTCATATTGCTGTGTTGTCATTTTTGTGCTGAGATTAAGTTCAGTTTTCATCAATCGGTGAAAATAATTTCAGTCCATAAAAGCCATTTTCTCTAATATCTATAGATATTATGTTTCATGTTCTTCAGATATATTCAGAATCCTGGTATAGTTTTCCATTTCTCATCATATAGTGGTACAACATAACCCAAATTAAAAGTATTTCCGTCTTGCATAAAAATGTTATATATTTGGCTTTAATCCATCCTCAGCTGTTAAAGCTTCTACAGTGTAGGTGTCATAATAGAAATTTCAGTGTGTTGTCATAAAAATGTGGTTAATATGCTCCCCTTATTGTACTATTGAGTTGGTAAAAACAGAAAAATAAAAGTAGCCCTGCACCCCTGGATTTGGCAGTTTCTCCCATTCATCCTTGCAGGTACTGTCAAGCTTTGTCAGGCTGGAAAGGGAACAAATAAAAGGAAGCAGTTGTAGGTCTGGATAGATGATCTTTATTGTTATCATATGTGTTCAGAAAGACGGGCAGAAATGCTGAAAATGCTGTGCTGTGCAACAACTGGAGCCCTTAAATCTGTGCACCATTTTCATCCAAGTTTGACAACAGCCTGCTGAAAAAGAAGTTGCTTTACTGTACTGGCCCTTGAAGTTATTGGTTTTTAGCTGATGTTTATTAAAAAAAAATCATCTTTTGCACATATGCAGCGCAGCACTGACATGCACACAATTGTACCTTAATGTGTCAAAATCACGTTTCCCTTTAGTTAAAACGATAAAACCAGCTAAGGCATATAAAATAGCAACATATATTTTCACTGTTGCCACGGAAACGTGGTGATTCTGTTAGCCAATAACTTGCTTTTTCTCAGATGAAGCAAATGCATATCTGTCCTAAGTTTTAAATCTATAACAATGTTCTAAAAATTGAAAAACAGTGCGGTACACACTTCTTCCACATGCACTGCGTTCATGCAAATCGCAGCATAAGGACCAATTTAACCAACAAGCATCTGGTCTCCCGTTAAATGGAGCCCTTTGCTGATGGAAAAAAAATTTTCCGTTCTGCTGCAGGTGAAGGGTAAATCTCAGGGGTTTCGAAAACCGTGAGGGTCACGTTGTTCCTCCTACTGGCATTTGGGCCTCCCATGAGACACAGCTTGGTATGCAGTGTGAAAAAAGGGCAGAACACAGAAGGGTGTGACGTGGAGGAGCGTCACACCAGTTGTCATTCCCATTTTATGCTGACACAGGCAACACTCAGCAGAAAAGCCTGCGTAACAAAATCGTATGCAAAACGTAGGAATAAACTGGGGAAAAAATGTGAAGAAATGAAAAAGAATCGCATGTATTTGTGATACAGGAAAACCACACGCTGGTGTACAATTTTAAGAACGATTGTAGACGCCATTAAAACACATCACTACATTTCTGTGCATTGAAATCGGTGCAGATAATCCCTGATGTTGTTTTGTTGCCATCGCAATGAGCTCCAGCTTCCAACGGTGAGGTATGCTCAGGATCCGTAGGAATATGTCTGATATTTAGTTGACGTGTTATGTTGCAGAACAACCGAATATCAAACATATCACACAGCTCCTGGCCTAGGGGTTCCTGTTTGTTCAACGCTTGGAGCTGAAAGCAAAGGGGACAATACCTTTGTGACAGACTGAAAACAGGGCTGGGACCAAATAATGGGTGATGACAGGGAGAAGCGGATATACTAGAGAAAATAAATGAAAGCATAAGCCTGTTAGGTAATGCTGAGAAGAGATGTTAAACCTGTTAGGAATAAATAGGGGGCGTCGATGGAATGAAGTGTGAATGTGTTTGGAGAATGTAACCCTGACATAGGGCAATAAGCGTAGGGTTAATAAGCAAAAAGTAAATCCCATGCAAGACACGCCCTTGCTAGACTGGCTTTTCTACCTCAAAATATACACTGAGATGACGGCAGGTAAAACGGCAGTGCGTGGGGCCACAGACAACAGGACACATTCATACTCAGAGAGACAATCATTCAGGCATTCAGGTACAGGTACACTGGGGATCATAGGTGAAAGTAAAAACTTTAAAGAGCAGGTGTGACAGTAAAGGTTGTTTGAAATAGGAAGTGCGGTGGAATGAGGAGGAATGCAGACAGATTAATAACCAAAAGGTAAAAAAAAACCACACAACACATGTCCCACCTCAAAGTAACCCCTCAAAATCTTCACAGCTATATTCATAGCAGGTAAAACAGCAGTGCACTGAGCCACAGGACAAATTCATACACAGAAATGCGCTCATTCGGGCTTATGCTCTCAAACACACTCACACACGCGCAAAAAACTCACACAGGGCCCGACTCACAGACGCTGTCGTCGTGCTGCGGCGCAGGGGTCTTCGGCAGTAGCTGCGGTGGTGCTTCAGTTGTGTTGTGTGTATGCGACTGTGTGTGTCGGCAAGCCATGCTCCGCTTATGGTCCGGTGTGTCCGTCTGCATCAGAATATTAGGCCACGCAGCCCATGACTTGTCACACAGCAGCTGGTGTTCACTGTGATGTGTGTTAAAAGTGCACTTGGGTGCCACACAGTGAAACGGCTGTCTTATCACTGTGCAGTGCAGCATGTTGATGTTAGATATGTGTCTGTGTGATTTGAGTGCCGTTGTGGGCCTGAAGTAAGAAATGTGTGCACCTTGACTATGTGTGTATGTCTTTGGAGCAGCTGAACTGTCCACAACATGAGGTCCTCTTGTGTTCACCATGTTAGGATAGTGTTGTGTGTATCTGTGTTACAGATCTAGCATCTGAGCCAGTTTAGTGTCCTGTGTAGCTGTATGGTGTGTGTGTGTGTGTGTGTGTGTGTGTGTGTGTGTGTGTGGTCCCATGCAGGACACTGTTTATATAGCCCCGGTCTATAGTGGGAAGCCTCCCTGCACATGGACTTTTTCTCCAGCTGATCAACAGTATATTGATCAATTTGCCCTCTGGCTCTTCCTCCCTGCATTAGTCGGATCGATAGGTTTGATTTCCGTTTGGACGCAAGTTCGGTCACAGTCGTAGCGTTAATCGCAACACGCAAAAATGAACCGCGTTTTAACATGCAGCACACACTTTCCTCACTTTAAAAGCATAAAGCATCGCTGAGAAAAGCACATCAACTAAATTCTTGTATCGTCAGCCTGAGTGACTAATTAATAATTGAGATAGAAGAATAATAGTGCAGCGCCGAGGTCAAATGTAGAACGATAAACTTACTTTAATATTTAATGCTGGTAGTTGTAGCAAAACCTAACAGAGCAGGTACCTCGTGAAGCTCTTTGTTAAGCTTTTTTAAGCTAATGAAAGAAACAAAATTTGTGCTTCTTTAACCGATTTCATAAGCTGTGCTAAATTTCCTGTGCTGCCAGTTTGTGCTGGTTGCTAACAACTTCAGTGGTTGACATCTAAGCCACGATGGATGGAAATGCAGTTGTTTCGCGGTGGCAAACTGGCCGTTGCTCGGCCGTTGCTGGTGTGTGAATTAAGCTTGGGTGGCATCTGAAAGCATATTTCCTTTTTCTGATTTTCATATATACACGAGTAAATTACAATCAAATTATACAATCGTGGTGATTATGATTACAGTTATATAACATCAGAAGGGAAGTACGCACCCCAAGAAGTCCCAACCCTATGTGAAAATATTTGTTTTGATGTCATTTACTGGAGGTGTAAATATTTGTGTGTTGGCAACAGTGGTATTTTGTGGCTCATGGTTCCTGGGCTGTTCTGGCGTGGGTTCTACCCCAGCTCAGTCTCTGTGGAGCTTGCAGGTTCCTCACATGTTTGGTCTGGTTTCTTCCCACAGTCTAAAGTCATGTGTTTCAGGTTAATTTGTCACTGAAAGTGTCTTGTGACTGTGTGGCTCCCCTACAAAGGACTGGCGTTCTGTCTGGGGTGTTTCCTCCTTGCTTTGCGCCCAGCGATTCATTCCCAGACCAGCTCTGGATCCCCACAACTCTGACCAAGTCAAGCGGTTAAGGAAAATGGGTGGATGGTTTAAACGTCATTTTTCACCAAAGAATTCAATGTCTTCTGTTAGTAATTTTATTCACTAAAACTTTGGGCTCCATGCTCAAGAGGTTTTGTGGCATCCTCTCCATCTTGGGTTAGTAACACACGTCTGTTTGCATACAAGGAGCCGCAACCCTTATTTTTGGTCAGTTTATGTGTTTACTTTTTTTGTGTGTTCATGTTTTATGTTAGGTGTAGGGTTTTTATTCACTTTTATATATTTAGTTGTATATTTTGAGTATTTATTTATATATATTGTGTATGTGTTTGACAGCCATATATATTTTGGCTGTTATGTTGATACATTTATTTATTTATTTATTCCTATTTAGATTTTAGTTATTGTAGTGTGGTTAAGTTTTTCACAGAGGTGGGTGTTTATATAATGTATGGGTTTTTTTTGTTTATGTTTATCATTTATTTGTTAATTAGTTCTTTGGTTATATTATACCGTGTGTTTGTCTTTAATAATTTTAATTTAAAAGGGGAAGATGTGTTTAATACCCACAAAGGTAGGTTGAGTTCGGCAGCACCGTGGAACAGGCCAGAGGACCACCGTGATGGAGTTGCTGGTAAGTTTCCTTTAGCCTTTTAATTAGAGCCTTGGGGTGTGTTTTAGATCTTTGCCGTCCTGTATTATAAATATTTGTCGGTTGTAACTAGGATTTTATAAACTAGTTTTACTTTTTACATGAAATTTTTAATTATTTATTGTAGTGGTTTATTAGTTTTAAAAAATAAAGTCGGAGATGATGAATGGAGCGATTGTTCAGGGGGACAGTTGGTCATGCTTGACACTATGTGTCAATGCAGGTCCATTCTGATCCGGTTAAGAAAAAAAAACTGTAGGCATATAAATGAAATCCAGCAGTTCTTCACTTGGGCAAAGTCTGAAAGACAGCAATACAATCTCACTGTGCCTTCATGCGCACTGACCCCCCACTGTGCCCTCATGAGGTGTCACCAGTCAATCGCTGTGATTCTTCTGCTCTGCTTCCCCCCCCCCCCAGCCATGTTGTTGCTTTAATGCTATTAATTATTTTTGTAATATAAGATTGATGTCATCTGCTCCTGGATTTATTTGAATACATTTATTCAACTGAGGTTACATACTGGGAAAAGTTCAGGTGTATCGTAGGTGACAATTCATACTTATATGTCTACATTTAGTGCAAATGGATTCATCAGGTATGTTCAGCCTGTAGTACCAGAGTGATGGATAATGAGCCACAGTCCCATTTTCCATCTTCAAATTCCGTTCATCCCATTCCACTCATTTCCGACATGATTGTTATTGCAACCCCCCTCCCAGAGAAACATTGACCTTGTGGAGTCAGTTGGGGCGGAATAGTGGAGCTCTAATTGTTTCCCTAATTGTACGCCAGCGGCAAAGTGTCATCTGGCGCCAGCCGGGGACGGTGACAGAGTTAGGGACACGAGGACGATCACTGGAGTGGACACAGCCAATGTGTTAGCGGAAATGCTCTCAGAGCTGTTGGACAGAAATAGACTCAACAGTACAGAGAAAAATAATTTTAATATGGCCTGTAGAAGACTTTCCATTTATTTTGTTGCATATAGAAGGTGATCAACAGATTAGCGCTGCCACCTTGTGAAAGTCACTGTTTCAGATCACACCCTTGCTGCAGTACCTTTGACCAAGACACTTACCCTGAACTGATACAGTAAAGATAACCTGATGTATAAATCTATTAAATCATTTCAAAGTTGCTTATCCAACATTAATGTCACTTTGGCCAAAAGCCATAACTACGTAAGAATAGTAACACGAACGTACAAATAGGACAAAAGTGGAGCTTTTCCTTTTACTTCGCTTCAGTTTTGGGGGTCCAAGTACAAACGTATAAAAACATAAACCAATAAACCTTTGTACAAACCTATTAAGTTAGAAATAAACAATGAGCAATGAAATAAAATCAGTGAGGAAAAGCTGCCCCCCCCCTTCCCCTCTGTCTGAGGCTCCAGGCTGGAAACCCTCTTTTTTGTGATGGTCACTGAGATGCTGCAGCATCTGTCACCGCAGTGACACAATGACAATGATGGAGAGTGACATGGAAGGCACCGACATAGTCGATGCAAGTCAAAATACACAAATACAACTGTAATGCAATGTGAGCCTGGGGGGGGGGTCATCGAGAGGAATAGAGCAACAGGCAAGGTTGATGAAGGAGGATAACAGGGTGAGATTATTGAATATCAGTCCATCTGTATGTGGACAGCAGCAGTACGCTTCCCCATAACCCCCCAACTGAGCCAAGTGAGAGCAGGAAACAAAGAGCACTGTGTCAGGGTGCAAAGAGACTGGCGTTTTTTTGGTCCAAATGTCCAGTCTCTTTGCATCTTCACCTTTTGTCATAGGCATGGAAGGAAAAGAGATCCACCTGGTACAACCTGGAGGAGCAAAGAAATGGACCTTTAGGTCTTGCAGGATGGCATGAATGCTGCATATCCAACAACACTGTACAACGAGGGCCAACCAGACATTCGGCCGTGAAAGCCTCATGCAGAGACACGTTAAACCTTGTCAGTAAAAGAGGACGGTGATGAAATCGCTCTAATGGTCACTCAGGTGTGCGGCAGCCGAGCATTACTTACTGCCGGCTGACAGACAAAACATAATAAACACATTTAATGAGGAATAATGAACATTTAAAAGGTCTAGTTGGCCATCTTTGGAGGAAGCCGACAAATGGTCAGCCAAATATAGCTTCATTGCTATGGACAACTAAATAATAATTATGTAGCATTAAATGAAAACAAAGTAATAGATTATTAATTTGAATGCGGCGTAAAATTGCGAAAACTAAAGGACAAATGCTAAGAAAACGTTGGCTTGAGGAGTAATTGCGCCACAATGATCATCTACAACATGCTGAACACAGTGCTGTCTGAGATCGTCGTTTTATGTAATACTGGATCGTTTTATTTTTGTAGTTGTGTGCAGCCGTGGTTACGGAAAACACAAGACCAGGTAATGAATAGCCACTGAGCAATATCAATGAGAGGCGCAATTGGAATTCCAATTATGCTCATTCCGCTGTCATGCTACGAAGCTCACTGGAATAACTTGGCTTTAGATCTTTTTCACTGAGACCTGTGTGAAGTACATTCCTGCGATGATGCACCTTAACTGTTGGAGATGGATTGTGGCTGATAAAGAATGTGTATCATTAAAGAGCCCCACCTGGTACTGTGCACAATCATAGGATTCTATTGTTGGGCTGCTGGCTTAGGGTTCTCTTCCTTCGGAGGTGGTTCTGGAGATTTTCCACACAGTTTCCTTAAAAAAAGAATGTTTTTTTTGGTTTGGTACTGAAGGTCAGTTAGCAATCTTACACACATCATCCAGCATCCTCTGAGGAAATTTCCATTCCATAACAAAGAACATATTTTGATGATTAGTCATCTAATTAAGCAACATTTAACACAGCTTTTGTGTGGTATGTCACTGGATGGCATGCAAGTATTATATAGTAAACTTACCGTTGCAGGAAAAACGACATTCTGTAACAGGGCCATTAGGCCGTACGTACCCTCGTACCTTACGTTTAGCTAAACCACCCAAGTTATGCTTTTCTGAGTTACAACCACTCCAAATTTACTGATAGCTAGTATTACTAGTATGCAGTACTTCCAGAATAGACTCCAGATTGCTGCCACCCTGACCAGGATAAAGCAGTTAAGGAAAATCGATGGATGGAAATTTTTACTGGATTTTCTTCACTGTTGTATTTTATACACTTTCTCTGCTGCAGAGTGAAAATAGCCAGTACTTCCACTGTCTGGCATTAGGGGTAGAAAAAGGCACTCAAGGGATAGCGTGAGGAGGGTTGATGTGTCAGAGGGTGAGAGAGAAGAGGGTCGTTTTTGCAAAGCTGTTACAAATAGATTTCATTTTATTATTATTGCTAGTTTTAGAAAAAGTCCTTAGCAAATACAGGTACATGTCTGTTATTATGCTTTAATAGGTAGGAAACAAGATTCTGACAACAATGTTTGTGTGTTAAATTGCTTGCTTTCTTAGGGCCCGTAAAAGACAGGATTTTAAGGTAAAACGTTTTTAAACAATTTTTTGTAATCACTGTCCTTTCTCAACTTTTATTCTCCTGTGGAGCCTGAAGTAAAGAAGTGATCTACTTTGGAAAGTTTTTTAAAAATTCAGTAATTTTAACACAGGCTTTAAAGGTGATACACTGGTATCCAGTCAGTGTCATGTCCTGACTCACGCCAGATTTTTTCAGTATAAAGCAACGGTGTGATTTACAATAATATATCTGTTTTTGTCATCAATAAAGCTGTTAATAAAATGGCAATTGTTTAATGGTGAATTTTTAAGTTGTTATAACTTGATCTGATATTTTTAATGGATCCAACCAACAAATAAATCAAGGGATTAAGGTGTATTATCCCTTCCCAGCCCTGCTTTGATGTTCAGGTGTACATGTGGTAAAAAAAAACTTAACTTACATGCAACTTAGGATAGGAGTCATAAATATGCATTATTCTATCAACCTTATTACATTGTTTTTGGTTGTAAAGTTTTGCACTACATATAGAGACGACCGCTCTACCTGTTATATGACTGGCTGTGCCGCTGCAAGGCACCGTATTTATTTATGTCTGCATCTGTGTAAATTTCATAAACAAGTGTGAAAATAACAGTGGAAACTGAAAACACTGTAGTGTATTTTAATATAAATGTAATGTAAACGTTTATGTATAAACAATGTGTGAAACTGGTGAAAGAGCCCTTTTGAACATTCACGTACGTTCAGTGTGTACAAACTGAAGACTGATGTGAGGTATTCGGGGTGAAGTGAGTGTTCAGGTTATTGTGGTCGGGTACAAACAGGCCCTTTGACTGGTCAATATCCACCACACAACTATACTTACATTCCCTCCTCTGATGTTTTCACCACAAAGTTGCACAATTTACTGAATTCTGCCAGCTGCTTCTTGAGGACATCTGTCTCCTGGGTCCATTTTCCCTTCTCCCCATTGAACCAGTCTGTATAAACCAGGTAGTCGGAGTCAGTTTAAGTTGTTCTAATTGCAAAGAGACCAAGAATGGATAACTGGAGAAAAGGAGGTAGAGTTGCACATTCCTCTCAAACCCAAGCAAGTGAAAATGTTTATTTCAACCAATGGGGACCAGTCCTGTTCTGCGGTGCTGCAGAGCATAGGCAGCATTTTTAAGAGCTGACTGAAACACTTATTTAGATGCCTCTTTGGTACTTCAGGTACAAATGAGGTGCTAATTTGCATATATTGCCTAAAACCTGGTTCAAAGATCTTCTGCAGCGAGGATGGCCCACCCTTGGCTTAAGTAGATTAAAGCAAACTTTCCCTTATACCATTGCACACAAGCTTCAAAACTGGCTGTGCTTTATTTGAGATGACAAAGTATAATTTGACTATATATTTTTAAGGTTATCTGTATTTTCAAGTGTTAAGTCTTTATGACCCTCAGTGAGTGTTTATGATCATAGATACCATCTGTAGTATGATCCAAAAAGCTTACCGCAGAAAGGAACCTAATCCCCCCCCCCACCGCCTTTTTAAAACCATCGTTAAACTTTGTTAAACTTCTCCAAACTTAAATTTGGAACCTCAAGTGCTTCAAGTGGATCTTCTCACCGGCCCGTCGCACGCGCTAGAAATGACTGCGCTCACAGGTGACCTGCGATGATCTCTGCCGGCCACCAGAGGGAGCTAATTCCCCGTGATAAATACTGCAGTGTTGCTCTCCGTTTATTTGTACTCGGCCGCACAATTTATTTATGTGACGGGGGTCCTTCAAAAGCAAAAGTAACCGCTGTCTTACCTTCTACATTTTTCTTCTCATTCTCAACGGCTGCTGTTTCATCGGTCACCCTTTTCTGTAGGAAAAAAAGAGCTCCAGGTGTAGACTAACTGCATAGCGCACAGTTCCTTAGACACCTTGGCACTTCATTTAGCTCACATTGAATCGCTACTTTTTTACTACAGTATCTTGGGGGAGTAAACATTTTAAAAGCTACCGAAGTACATTTTGCACGCTGTATGACAACACCTTGCAGGAGGTGTGTGTGTGTGTGTGTGTCTTACACACAAATCACGGTAGATATTACGTTCACTTCTGTTCATCTATTCATTTAACTGACCCTCTTGTCCAAAACAATAACCTGCTTGCAGTTATTCAACCATCCATACAGGTGCGTGGCTTAACAGCAATTCGAGGCGACCACCTTGCTGCAGGGAACTACAGCAGGGGGCTGAACTCGCAGCTTCCGAGACCACTAGCAGGACCACTCTTCTCACCATGTCTCCTACGCAGGTGTCTAGCTGCCCCTTCTTGGCGTTGTAGTCAGCCTGGGCTTTTTCGGCCACAGTCTTCAAGTCCTCCGCCTGCTTCTTGCTGACCTCCAGGTCGGCCTGCAGCGTGGTCACGTCATCCTGGTACTCGCTCAGCACGTCCGTGGACACGCGCACCTTGATCTCCAGGAAGGAGCTGTTCTTGAGCAGGATCAACTCCTCCTCGCGCTTCTGGAAGATCAGCAACCCGAGGCCAGCGCAGGCCAGGATGATGGAGATGACCAGCAGCCCCTGCCACTTCATGGCGATCCCGTCGTGGTCAGTCGGTGACTGGAGCGATCGAGACAACGGGGAGGCTGTCGTCGCACCTGCCCACACGGAACCTCCGCCCCTTCCCGGCCGTCGCTGTCAGGTAAGGCACCTGTGCGCTCGCCGTGTTGTCTTATAACCGGAAAAGCGGCTATTTTTGTAGAGTAACGTGAAGCGCGAGAGAGAGGAGCTCCCAGGTGAGTAGCTAGACAGGAGGGGCACCGCCACGAGACGTGGGCTTTAAATTTGAACCTGTTCACAGGTAAGAACAAATGCGCCGTTAAAGGGTCAAGTTTTGTTGTTAAAGTAACGATTAAGACGCGCTGGGCTTCACGGTTGTGTTCGTCAGCTCTTCTCCGGACCTTCTATCAAATACCCTGTTCGCTGCGGGTGCAACTGCATCAGTTTGTGTACCATACTATGTACCATAGTTTACACTGTTCGAGCAGCGCGAGCGCAGACATGTCACATACCTGAAAGATGAACTTGTTTATCAGGTTTGGATGATCGTGAAACGTGACAACGACGCTCAACTTTCTCGAGGAGCCATTTTATCTTCGAAATCGGCGACCAACACAAACGAAGACCTTGAGAAAAGCGCACTAAACAAAACAGGTAAGAAACACAACGATGTATTAATTATAGCAACAAAAGTAGCGCGGAAAAATGGGGGGAAAAAACTTTAAAAACGCTTTTAAAGTGGCGTGGATTCTAACAACAATAAAACAATGTAGGAAATAGACACATACGGGGTCAAAGAGTTAAAAGCTTTTGAATAAATGTATTGCTCAGTGACTCAATCTGAATTGAGTCTCAATCTCAAATCTGAAAAATAATTTAGCTACAATTTTTTTGACTAAATGTTTTTTGTTTTGAAAGTGTTCCATTCTTTATGAATCGCCCTGTATAAGAACTAGACATTGCAAACTGTGTCTGTTAGCTGTAATACTGCTCTCTCTTCCGGGCTGGAACTCATCACAAGGTGGAATGTGGCCAAAGAAGCAGCTGAATGGCTGTGAAAATATCCCAAAATCAAACAGACCACTTTGAATTAATTTTGCATTAGCTGGTCATCATATTGATAATACCTAGACAATAATTGTAGTAGATCATCTATGAAGTGCTGCAGACAGCTTGCTTTTGTCAGACTGACCAACACCTGTGTGTGTGTGTGTGTGTGTGTGTGTGTGTGTGTGTGTGTGTAGATGAGTGAGTGACTGTAGGAACTTTAGTGAATATAGCAGTAAAAAGAGGTGTGAGCTAAACACTGCATACTATTTGTTGGATGTGTATCACAAAATTTATAAATGTAAATGTTTCACCTGTGACGAATATTGGAAGTGATCTACATGTGTTTTTTTATTTTTAGGTAGTTTATAAAGTGTTGTTGCAAAGGATTGTCAATTTTTGATTCTTAATCGCATACAAACGTGTGGTTTAGCAGGACAATTTTGCGCAACTACTGCCCTTTGTACATTTTTAACACAGCTGTTTTATCTCAGGATGCCAGCCACAGTGCAGAGGTTGCGTGTTTTGCCCAAGTCTGCTTGGGTTTCCTGTCCCAGTCCAAAGACATGTGTTTCAGCTGAACTGGTGACTCTTAAGTTGCGCTGAGATGGACTGGTCCCATGGTGCATGTAAAATTTGTAAATGTTTCTCAATTTAGCCGATTAGCTTTGGCCATCGTACGTGACCATTTGTTCTCTTAATGATATTCTTGGTCCATGTATAAATAAATCAAGTATTAACACAGAGACTGTGGCAATGAGGTTACAGAAAACACCTTCAAAACTGTAGCCTTCTGGCAGTCAGTTTCCCCAAACGACAAACTTGAACAGACGACCAAAGTTTAAACTCCGTTAATACTGTACAGTCATATGTAGCTGTAAATAACCTCACACTTACAAAAGTATTTTTATTATATAATTAGGTGAAATGCAAGAATGGAGAAACTTCTAAGATTCCCTGCAAAGGCTTCAACTGAAAGCTATAAATGTAAGTGGGCTAAAGTTGGCCGACCTTAAGATTACTGTATACATGAAAACCAGGACGCTGAGGTGTCGTCTAAAATGTTAGGACAGAATTAAACATTAGAAGAGACTATGCAAGGGGGTCCACGCTGTTCATGGACAAATTATTTGGTATTTAACAGGCAATCGTGTTGCAGCCTTAGCTTAAACCTGACAGACGTCACGTTCGTGCTGACGGTCGGACACAAACCTGACAGACGTCACGTTCGTGCTGATGGTCGGACACGGTGCGACGCTGTGGTCTGACGGATGAGATGACGACTTTTTAAGTTGGGGTCCTGATGAGGAATTCCTTTCATTCCTGAGTAATTCCTCCTCTGAGGTGACTAGTTTAAAATGGTTACGGGCAGCAGCTATAGTCAACTACCTGGAGGTGTTTGATGCAAGTGGGCAGCAGACAGCTAGATTCAGGTTACTGTCTTGGCTGGACCATTTTAATTGTGTTGTTGACCTTGTAGCAGCACAAGGAGCGCTTTACAACCTGTTTTTCAGGATTGAAATGTAATAGCCCTGTATTAGCTTGTCTGTCACTCTTTCCTTGGCCAACACAACCAGTGAATGTGACTGGTTTATTTCTTCTTCTACAGCATATACTTCTGGTGACTATAAACACGTTTTTCCATGGTGGACAAATTCAGTCTGCCTGGAGCTCATTTGGTTATTGCCTTCATGGAATCTAATGATGGAGGTGTACAATTTCGGTTACCAAAGTCTCCACCTCACATTCAAATTCTCTTACTACACCTATCCAAACGTTGTTTACTGTGTCACAAGTAAACTGTATTCTGGAACTGCATGCATTTTGGGTTTTTTTTTTTGGGTCAAGGTACCGTATAGAACAAAATTAAAAAATTTGGAGAATATACAGAAAAATGTTACAGGGCAAAATGTGCAGGAAAAAAAGCATTTGCATTTATGCTTTCTTTATAAAAGGGGGAAGTAAAAGCCTTCGAAGGGACCCAAGAAAGTGAGCTGGGGGCACAGGGATTTGGGTCACCTCTCCTCTGGAATCTTGCAACCTGTCAGACGGGAAGGTCTGCTTACAGGTTGTCATACTGGAGAGATCAGAGAGGGGGAGGGTAGAAAAAGAGGCATCCAGGAGAAAGAGTAGAGGGTGGAAGAGGGTTGTAGTCCCTGAGCTGGAGACAGGTACCTGCTGAGCCATAGTTTGTCCTCAGCTCACCTGCCTATCTCTCTCTCCACAGCATAATGCGAGCAGGTACAGCAGGGATTGTCATCTGCTTCTGCTTGCTGGGGTTCCTCATGTTCCAAGCCTTCATGAAGGAGAAATCTGTGCAGGCAACGAAGGCCAAGGTGCGTGACGCCTCCGAAGAGGTGGAGAGGAAGGAGGCAGAGATAGTGCAAGCCAAGCTGAGGATCCAAGAGCTTAACGCAATGATCATACCCTCCAACTCCAAGAGGGATGAGCTGCTCAAAAAGCAGGCTGATCTGAAGAACTCTGAAAAAGAAACCATGAAAAATCTGGAGACCTGCCAAACTCAGAAGGTACAGATCTCTCATAGTTTGTGGAGAACAGCAGGTAGTGCTGTAGATACTGCAGCAGAGTGGCTGTACTGCTGTGCACTGAAAAACAAAGCAAAATGGACCTCCAACACTGTTCCCATTTCCCTTTCCACTCTTCTTACTGTAAACCTGGTCCTCATTCTTCTTCATTTTTCCCCAATCAGTTTGGGGAAAGACAGTTTCTCATATATTCAGCAATAATGACACATGTAGTGAAATACCATGTATTATCCAAAAACACTCTACTTATTCACCGGAATATTCTATGCAAACCACTTTAACCCTTCATGCCAACCCTTAGAAATAAGCTGTAAACGTGCTGGCTGGCATGGTGGTGTAGCAGGTGGTGCTGGAGCCTCATACCACCCAGGCTGTGTATTTGAACAGGGAAACATTGAAATCCAGTTCAGTCTGTGAGGAGTTTGCATGTTCTCCTCCCTATGTTGTCTTTACACAGTCCAAAGATACATTTTCAGGTGGATCTGTGGCTCTAAATTGCTGATTTTGTGTGTGTGTGTGTGTGTGTGTGTGTGTGTGTGTGTGTGTGTGTGTAAGTGAGCAAATGTGTTACATTACTTAAATGTATGGCTTGGTAAATAATTTTTTTTTGTTTATGTATGTAGTGGTGTTAATCATCCTCGGAGATAAGGTGTCAGCTAAATATTATGCAGAAATTACTGTATATCGCTATGGGGAGAGAAGTATATGCCAAACCGATAAATGTAGCTGGTTGGCTGTTATTTATACTATTAAAACAGCTCTTACATCACAAACACCTTTACACTATCATAAATAAAGCCTTAATGTTCCGATCAAATGAAGATTATTTCATTATCTTTGTTACGGCATAAACGGGGAAATTTTTAACTCGATACCATAATAAACATCCGAGATAAATTATCGAAGTATGTCCGTCCGGGGGGTATCCTGCCTCATAAGCTGGGCTTGAGGGACAGGCACCAGATCGTCCTACCCTTGCGTCGGACAAGAGGTTTAAGATGATTGAATGAATGAAAATACAATGAAAGGCAAGTGGGGAAAAATATTTTTGTTACAAAGATTACAAACTATGTTTGTGTTATCAGAATGCATAAAAACAAATTTGTGGTTTTACCAATAATTTTATTGGCTTTTGCAAATAAAACTTTACTTCTCTTTCTTCAGAGTGTCATAGAGAAGAAGAAGAATGACGTTGTTGAAATTGTCAAAAAATTGAAAGGTAAGTCAGCTGAATGGGCTTTATTGTGAAAAATTGATAGCATTTAAATCATCAATACCCTTACACTATCATAAATAAATATAATGTAGTGCAAATGACTTAGTAATAATAATATAATTGACATTACAATGTGGCTGTACTATGTGAGGCCGCTACAACCAGGGCTGAAAATGTAAAAAGTTTCTTTTGAAATATAGACCACAACAGGTAGAAAATAATTTTTAAAAAATTAATCTTTTAAAATGGGGAGAAAACTGAGCAGAACTGTGTGTGTAACATTTGGAATATGATATTACCTCATGTATAAACACTCTTCAGCATGTCAGCTTCTGTGTGTTGGTCAGTTTTTCATTTGGTCATTCTTTATTTTTGACTGGCCTACTCGGCTTTATTCAAAATGTCTCTTTCACTGTTTATGTAGTGTGTGTGTGTGTGTGTGTGTGTGTGTGTGTGTGTGTGTGTGTGTGTGTGTGAGAGACGTTAAAAATCTAGTAAGACATTCAATAATATGTTGAGCACAGGTTTTCTGCACATTTGCAAACAGAAAGAGGATATAGGCACTGTGTACTTGATATTTAAAAATGAGGCTCAATGCAAAGTAAATTTAAACTGGCAAGCCTCTTCACAGAAACTTGTGAACTTTGACAGCGTGTCAAGTTTGAACGTATATTCCCATTTATTATTGTCTGTGTCACTATGGGCCATCGAAGCTGACCAGGACAAAGAGAAAATGGCTGCAGAGGATCAAATCAAAAAGCTGAAACAGCAGATTTTGGAGAGAGACAAGAAGTTGTGTCAGTTTGTGGACAAGAAGCAGGAAGAGGGAAAGTAAGAATTACAGAAATGTTACTCTCAGATGAACAGACCTCACAGCACACATGCCAGCGTGTGCTTATCTTTAAACTGCTGTCTTTGCGTTCTGTCTTTGCAGGAAGGCATGTGAAACTTTGGAGGCCACAAAATGAGACCAGGCAGATAGAAACATACAAACACAGGCAATGGGGAAAAAATGAAAACGGCGACACACACTACACCTCAGAACTGCTCCTCGACTCTTGGACTTCACACGGTTTTAAATTAATTATAACGTTTCCACTAAACTTCACTTCAACCATTGTAGGTGCAAAGGTCCCTCACTGATCTCAGAGAGAAACTGTCTGTTTATCTTAGAGGAGTTTTAGACGCTGTTACTATAGAGTCTTGCAACAGACCGTACACATCTTTCAATTTCATGTCTGTACATAATAGAGACACTTTTGTCATGTAAAATATTGTTTTTGCTAAGAAAGTATGAAATCAAATATACATCAGTTTGTTGTATTTTTATGGCTGCTTAAATACATCTTATTCAGGTTTTAGACAGTACAATATTGAAAACAGCAGGACATATCTAAAGTGAAGGAAGTAGGAAATAAAAATGAGGGATGATGAAACACATTTTATTTGTCACGAAGCACTTTGGCATTTGAAGTCATGTCTCCGTGTTGACTTTTCTCTTTATTCTGTATTCATGTGGACATAAAGCTTTCACCAGCCAACTCTGAATACTTACTTGCTCAGGGATATGAAGTGAACTCAGATAGGCAGGTGGTTTTGAAGATTACTGGTTGAATTAGTAACATTATCACAATAACATGAGGTAAAGTTTTTTTTTAATGTTTTTTAATTATTTTATATTAAGTTACATTCTTTCATAATGTTTAATCAATGGTTATGCATACAACTTTCAATAATCCAAACAGTAAGGCAATGATCCCATTTTATCTCAATATTCATTGATAACGCCCTTTAAATAACACTTAAACTTCACGATGAAAGGTAATTTTTTTTTTTTTTTTACTAAAGCAACATTGCCAGTGACTTATAGACTATTGAGAAAGATTCATTGTATCTATTGGATATTTAATACTATCTCCTGGTTTGCACAGTAAACGCCCTGCAATAATGCAGAGCCCTAAGACCATATAACACCATAATCCTCGTCTTTCTTCACCTGTGTGTGTGTGTGTGTGTGTGTGTGTGTGAGATTTCTGCATTGGACAGCACTACACCATGCAATGCTGGGTGTGCAGCAAGATGTTTTATTGTTTTAATTGATATTTGGGGAAGATTTTTTAGGGGTTTTCAGGGTGGCTGGGAATGCATTATTATTATTTTTTCCATTTAAAATAACGTAAAACAGGATCCTGTTATGCATTTCCAATTTGCACAACATTTTCAGGCATGAATTAAGTATTTATTATTATTTTGTTTATGACAGTCAACTAAGTTCAAAATTTTAGGCATAGATTGCAAGTATTGTTTTGTACGGTTTCTTAAAACATGGTAATATTTTAAATTAAGTCTTGAATTCTACTGCTGTGTACACTCTCTTCCCACTTTTAGGTACACACGGTTGGTCATGCTGCTCATGAGCGTGACTCAGTATATGAAGCACACAGACAAGGTCTAGAGCTCCAGTTACTGTCTGAATGACCATTAGAGTGGACAAGACGTGTGGTCTAAGTGACTTTGGACACGGCTTGATCACTGGTGCTGGTCATTCCGGTTCGAAGCTGACCAGGAGAAAAAGAAGACGGCTGCAGACAATCAAATCAAACAGCTGAAACAGCAATTTGAGACACAGCCGACCTTGCGGTATCTTTACACTATACAGTCCCACTGACGTGACAGTACTTTACCTTGCTTTACCATAGTACCCTATATTGTCCCACCTCTTTGGTCAATAGAGCATCTTTATGATGAGCTGGAATGTGATGTTCGCCAAATGAATGTGACATCAAAACATCTGCAGAAACAGCAAAGGTGACAAACCACCATGAACAAAGAACCCTGTGGAAACAGGTCCAGCAGGGGTAACTAGTAAAGTGGCTGGGAGTTTATTTTTGTAGTTTTACACACATTTGTTTTATCAGTGCAGCATGTACTGCAGATGACAGAGTGTAATGACGTTAATCGATACTTCAGGATCCAGGAACAAGCCATGTATGAGCTGGTGTGTGTTGTTGACCAGCCTGTTTGCTGAAGCTGATTCCTTGTTTGATTCTCCTAACAAATTTGACAGACTGTCAAAACATGAATTTCTACGTATATTCTACGTATATTCAAAAGTTACCAGCAGTTAGGGTTCTTTCCGTTTGGCATTGGAATCCACTGGGGTTCTTGCACCTGCCATCGAGAGAGGTTGTTGATCCCCCTGATCTGGACCTATTGGGTGAAAAGGCAGGTGGAGGTAGGTCTNAAAAGTTACCAGCATTGGCTGTGAACGTTTAGGGTTCTTTCCGTTTGGCATTGGAATCCACTGGGGTTCTTGCACCTGCCATCGAGAGAGGTTGTTGATCCCCCTGATCTGGACCTATTGGGTGAAAAGGCAGGTGGAGGTAGGTCTGTGGAAAACGGCACAAGGGGGGGCAGATGTCAGTAGACATCTGTACACATTGTGCATGGCTGACAGTGGGGTGTCATCAGCCCCCATATAATTCCATAGTACAGATGCTTATACTTCTATCTTGGAGTTTTTGTTTTTTTTTGTACTATTACCCCGGAAGGGCAATCTAAAGGAATAATTGTCATCTACACTCTGCTAATGCAGAGAAAAAAATAAGCAATTTATTGATAATTTTAAAAATGTAATTTTACTTTTAACACATGCATACAACTCTTCAATATTTTGTAACCAAAAGAAGCTGTAATTACACACAATGGGTTTGACAGACTTTTAAATTATAGGGTGTAAAAAGGTTCATAGGTTTTAGTTAAAGGGTTCACTGCCTTGTCTCTATAAAAGTAATAACAAGAATAATCTCATCCAATAGTGAAAAGGCTATATTTGTTCAGATTCTTAGCATGTAAAATGCTTTCCCCATCCGATTGAGCTCCAGGGTGTACTGCTGTCTGTCCTGCTCCAGCAGATCCAGTAATGCTGCTCTGCGCTCCTATGGACAAAATTTTAGTCATTAGACAACGAGGAACAAAAGTGTTGTTGACTGGATACCAACAGTTAGACTATGAACCGGCCTGTCAACTATTATGTTTGACAGGCTAAAAAACTGTTGTATTGCGTGACATGATGCCCATCATTAGTAACATGATTTACAAAAATGAAACTTTTTCACTTCTAATTAGTTTGTTCAAAACTGGAGCTATCCACTTTCCTCACAGCAATAGCTATGTCAATGCTTCACTTTTATCTTATGGACGGCTTGAATTTAAATAAATATACAGTACTGTGCAAAAGTCTTAGGGAGGCAACTTCAATGTGTGTTGAGAAGTACAGGTAGATTCTTATCTACCATCAGGGAGGTTTCTGGTTTCTGATTGGTCCCAACTTCATTCCGCAGCCTGAGAATGACCTCAAACACCCAATCTCAGTCATACACAACTATCTTCAGCAAAAAGAAGGAATCCTGCAACAGATGGTATGGTCCCCACAGAGCCCTGATCTCAACATGATCAAGTCAGTCTGGGAGGACATGCAGAGACAGTCAAAGTGTGCAGAAGAACTGTGGCCAGTTCCTCAAAATGTTTGGAAGAAGCTACCAACCTCTACCTTAAACTGCATGCAAGTTTGCATAAGAGAATTGATGGTGTTTTAAAGGCAAAGGGTGGTCCCACCAAATATTGATCTGATTGAGGTTTTTTGTCTACTGCACTTTTTAGGTTTATTGATTAATAAGTATTCATGGCATTATTTCTGCAACCTTCCTCGCTTTATAGCATTTTTCCCACAGGTGCCTAAGACTTTTGCACAGTACTGTATGCTTCTCGGTAAATTAGTCATTTTCTGTATTGCTTTTTTCTATTTCTTATTTGGTGCATCATTTTCCAGTTTGTTTTAACAAGACAGTAAGTTTTTACAAGGCACACCTTGTCCTCCATATAATCACACAATAAATATCCCCACCTTTTTTTTTTTTACCCTTAAGCTTTTCCCTTTAGTGTCAGTCTATTGTAATATTCTGCATAGGTTCCAAAGTCCAACTTCATGCTAAGCAATTTAAATCTCATTCATCAGTATGAAGTGCTACATTAAAGATGCAACCTGGGATAGTTTGTCATCATTTGAATCACACTGGTATTTTAATGGTCTCCATTTTTTCACTATATATAATCACAAAAATCTGTAGCACCTTTCTTTCAGATATCTTATTAGTCCTGTTTAAATACTAATAAATAGTTGTGTTTTAATATAACTGTCCTGAGTATGTTGATAGATTTATTGTGGGAATGTCATAAGGTACCAGCTTACTGGAAGGGAGTTCACAGAACCAATCCAAAAGACCTTTATAAAGTTTGATTTCTCCCCATCTAGTTTAAACCTTCTCTTCCTGATGATGTCATGGAGTGAAAGTTGTTCATGCTAACATATTTGATAAAGAAATGTATTTTAATAAATTGGTCGACACCTGAGGTTTCAGACACCCGACATGTAGACGTGGGAAATGTTTAATTTCATCCCACTCGAGAAATTAACATTTAAACTTTGTAATTCAAAGCAATTCTGGAATGTCTGGACACCTGTTTCTGTATTTGCATGGGGAGAAACTAATTGTGTTTAAAAGTAAAATGGGGAGTTATTTGTGTCCTGCTTTGTGTTGCGTGTGTAGGGTACATACATTACTAATTTCCCTGAAGGAAAATTCACAAATGCTCTGTGACTTTTGTGTAAATATCAAATGGAATATTTAATGGAATTTAGTGTATGCACATATTTTATAAGCATATTATATATAAATGTATGAGATGCTTATGACATAACCAATAACAGGCTGATTACATAATTAGCCATTATTTTAATGTGAACCTGACACAGCATCATTAAATTCCTAACAAGGAATTCTTTACAATTCACACCACTCTCATCTCAGTTTTTATTCATTCAAAAATCTGTCTTCTACACCGACTGCTCTGGCTACAAATTTTCAAATTACACATTTTTGGAAACACAAATGTTTTCACATCTATTTTAATTATGCCTTCTTATATTTTTATCCATTTTCTAAAATTTATGTTTGTTGCAGAGCAGAAGCAATTTGCGTTTCGGCACCGATCCATTATTTGGCACCAAAAGGCACCAGAACAGAACACAAATGTCAGAGTGACTCCAAGGCTGGGGACCCTGAGTATCTGGATTAGCATTAGATAAACACTACACATGTTTATGGGGTAAATCAGGTGAGAACTGCCATTGAGAAGTTAATCAGCTTAAATGTCCTATATCTAAGACTTCTACAGAACATAACCTCTAAATAAATACAGGGATTGGCTGTATTATTAAGCCTCCATTGGTTGTCACTTAGGGGTAAAAGAGTTTTTGGATTTTTCCATACATAGATTTGTGGACAGTCTTCCAGTGCCAGTTGTGTGTAACCTGAGAAGCCAGTGCACAGTACAACAAACACATATAAATATATCTCTCCCTTCTGGGAGAAATATGCAACAACTGTAAAAGTGAACTCATGGATACACGTGTAAATGCAACATGTACTGTACATGTATGTTTACATTGATCGTGGACCCCTAATGCAAACAGACTCACAGCAGCACTGTCATCTGGAGCAGCACTGCACAGCTGCTGTAGGGTAGTCGCCTTTATGTCGTGCTTTGAGTGATGTAAAGACATCTAATTCTAAAAGAATTTCCTTTATCAAAGTCAAAACAATATCCGTGCCTAGCACATTTACTCACCATGACAAGCGCTCTGTGCCAGAGAGCAGCCTCTTTTCGCAGAACTCGCTGGGTGTGTCTAAGGAGACTTACTGGAACCACCTGAGACAAGGTCTCCATCTCAGTCTTTTGCTCTACAGTCCTGTTGCTATAGAGAGAGTCAAACAGGAGTGAGGAAGGAGAGAGTTCTGTCTGGATATGATCTGGTCATTCTCTCTCTCTGTATGAGTTACACTGTGCAGGCTGCCCTCTTATTAAATCTGAACCCATAAACACAGTTGTTGAAATGACCTACCTGTCTGCTTTGTTCATTTGGCCCAGCAGCTCTTCATCTTTCTGAGAAATGGAAAGAATCAGCTAAAAATAACTATGATAGCTGTTAAACAGAAAGAGGCAATATATTTTTACTCCAGAGGTCACTGACAGTACAAACATCAAACTTGTTGTAATCAGGCGCCTGCAGTTCCGGCTGCTAAATATGAAATTATTGTGATTTTTTTATATATAACACAGACTGGGCCGGATTCGAATCCGCGTCTGAATTTAAATCCCAGGATCGCAGTGGAAGAAATTATTCACACAGTGCCGCTGTGAGACACCAGCACCACCTGCTGCCCTGAAGCGACATGATGTTTACAGTTATTCTTCAGTCCTCCGTAACACCAGGTACCACCCAGACTTTGATGCCACCGCTCCTTTTTTTGCGCCTAATATGATTTACCTTTTTCTCGTGCCTCTCTGTCGGAACAAAAGCGGTTCTACAGCGACGTGCATCAGCCAGCGTGCTCATTGTTCGCGTGAACAGCGCGGTGGAAAACACTGGAAAACAGGAGCTCTCTGACCAGAATCCGAACACAATACAGTCCAACACGCAATTCGGTGTAATGTTTTTAATACTCCTCATAAACAAAACGTCTGTTGTCATGGAAACTGCGTAAAAAACGTTCGGCACGCGCTTTCACTGTCCTCACCAATCATCTGAGCGAGCGACGGTCACGTGACAGTAGTGACACGTGCTGATTCTGCTCCTCCTACAGGAAGTCGTCATCGTTCCGGCACGTTCACCCTTCCTACGCCTGAAAGTCACGGTTCGGCGGTGGGAGGTGATGAGGAGAGTTTGCCGGCGATGTGTGAAACCTTCACTGATGTACAGTGGTGCGGCAAAGGACGACAGCAAAGATGGGGAGTAGTTTTTTAAGATAGGGAAGCCCGTTTGGTAGCTGAGTGCAGTTCGTTCAGCGGTAGAGTGCTTCGTCATGTTGCGGCGCGCGGTGTCGGCGTTCTGTTACGCTGCGGCTCGCGCGATTCCCGCCCTGCGCCAGCGGAATATCGCCCTGCCGCAACTGCCTTTCCTTAGAGCTTCGCTGATTCCCGGCCTCAACTCCGACTACCAGTCTGTAACGGTGAGTCATTTGATTCTGAGTCTCCAAAGCACCAAGCGAACTCGTTTTCGGACGTGTGATCAAAAAAATTGCTCTCTGTCTGTCTACAATACCGCTCATATCCACTAGTTGTCCTGGCCGTTCTCGTCGTTCCGGCCCCGCGACTACAGCCTCCCCAACCCTTCCTGGAGCCCACAGATGCTGAGACTGTACAATTATTACAATAACCTCTGTGAACAAGACGGGGAGGGAGGGAAGAAGGAGATAGGGCCATGGATCAGACTGCCCAGCTACAACCGCACAGTGAAGTATGCAACAGGTAGAAACCGCTGTGTCCTTGGGGTCTACTGGAGTGCATCACATGGTGGCACACAGTGCTTGAAGAGGCAGTATGAAGTATGAGAACCGCGCCCTTTTCTTGTATACCATTTCATCTCAATCTCCTGGTGCTTTTTTCTGCCCCCCTGTGGACGAGGCTGAGCCGCTCTCTCCATAAAAGACATGGGCATTATTCCTAACAGCCTCACAGTTACGTTTCAGTACCCAGGGTCCACTACTCTGCAAGTTGCTTACACTGCTTTGCTACTGTTTTTTTGAACTTTGTGTCCCTTCTATTAATGAAATATATACTGGGCACATCAGAACTATCTCCTAACATATTCACTGCAAAAATTCAAAAATTTAATACTTACTAGTTCGATACTGACCAATCTGCATGCCAATAAGGGGAGCACAGCACTTAAATCTTTCCCACTTCCAAGCACTGGTTTTAACATGTCAGAATGGTTCATGTGCACTTGTTTGCGGGTTTTTTCTTATTACTGCGATTGTCTGCTCCCCTATAGATGTGTGTATTTGCATTGTTAATTTCCCCTTTGCTTCCTCTGTGTGCATGAGTATTCCCTCCTTATGTGCCTCTGCAGGGGGGCAGTGCCTCAGTAAGGTGCTGCAGGCCAAGGCTCGCCTTTTCACCCGAAACATAGAAGAGGAAGGAGCAGCTTTTGAGTATGCCATGTTCCTAAATACGGAGGAGAAGGCAGCCGTGTGCGTCTTCCAGGCAGGACCCCTTCTGGAGGGACCTGTAGGGTAAGAATGAGCTCTGAAACACAGACAGTACTGCTCAGGCCTGACCTGGGCTATAAAAAATCCAGTATGCATCAATCTTTATGGATTCTCAAAGAAATAATGAACTGTTCTACATGATGAAAACACAAGATCATTATTTGAAAAAGACATCCAGTTAACCTCTTTTAACAATCACATTATTCTGTTTACTACACATAGTACCACAGTTTGAGGGATTCGTAGAGAACCAGAAACATTTGTATCAGTTTGGAAGCATGAGTATCGGTAATGACGTGGTGGAGCCTCCAGCTCAGCCTGTTGCAGTGTAATTTAAAGGAATGTGTTTTTAGCTTGTCCTCTGGATGTCACCGTAGTGTCAGCATGAGACACTTCATAATAAGCAGGTTTCATGTGCAGAAATCTCCATGGGGGAGCAATAGCCACCATCATTGATACTGTGACGGGGGCCCTTTCTATATACCTGGGTGGACTTGTCGTGACGGCCAATCTCAACGTTAATTACCGCAGGTACCTTCATGTTTATCACTGACATTTGATTATGATTTGGGATTTTGTCATGATCAGATCCACTGTGAGGAAAGTCATGTTTCACTGTTTTTTTTTTTTTTTTTTTTTTTTTTTTTAATTGACATTACTGCATGTCACAAACATGATTCAGTAATTGTTAAAGACTGCAAGGGTAAATAGGTGACTTTAAACAAGCTAAGCGTTCTAAATGCCTATCTATCACTGTATTGTGTGGCATACAATGCAGTTTGAGCTGTGTCTTTCCTGTGTGATGTAGCCCCATTCCCCTGGGATCTGTGGTGCTGGTTCATGCTGCCCTTGAGAAGATGGAGGACCGAAAGATCTACATCTCCTGTCAAGTGACCAGCTCTGATGGCTCCAAGCTGCACACTGAGGCCACAGGTAAAGCACAGCTTCAGTTGGCCTGCACACTTGAAAACACACTATAGCACGCTGTATAGTAGATATCCGTCAACAAGGGGAGGCCCTGTGCAAGGACTGTGTTTCTTAACCATAAGGCCCATCACTGGCGGTGCACATTTTATTCATTCATTAGGTTACACAACGTACTGAGGTCAGTAGGTTTTGTATTTATGAAGACTGATGTAGCACAGGCTATGGACATAAATTGAATCAAAAAAGTCATTATTCAGTGATTGAAACTGAACCACATTTAAATGTACTCCCATGCACAACTTTTGAACATTCAGAGACCTTTAAGAATTATATTGTTCATACTGCTGACCTTTGTTTTTTCTCTCTCTCTCACTTTTAAGCATTGTTTGTAAAAGTCAATGTGGGACACCTGTTTGAAAGGTGATACTAAAAAGAACCACAGCAAGTCATAGCATCCACCAAGCAACGATGACAACAGTCTACCCTTTTTTATGATCAAAGTCCTGCAACAGTATTTTAATGGCTAATCTATTTTAATTATTTGGTGATTGGAGCAGTGGGGAGGACACTGGTTGGAACTGTCAGGTTCCTGGTTCAAATCCTACTCCTGTTTTGCTCTTAATCAACCCATGTAACCTTTCTTAATCAGTATTCTACTCTATTAATGGGTAAGTCATTGTGAATTGTTAGAGGTGCTGGATAAAGCTGTCATCAATAAGGAATAGTACTGATAATGATTAATTCTGGGTGCCTTACACCTTGTTTATTTATTACACCGCTTTGTACTCCACTTTCATTTAATACTGCCTCAAACACACCAAGAATACTTCCCTAACAAGCTTTTTTGGTTTGTACTGTTTTCCATTATATTTGTTTTTTTACATTACTAACATTAGTTTTGATGAAGGTCTACAATTTTTTTAATTTTAATAACTTACTGAAGTACTGTATACTGTGAAGGTTCTATTAATAAAGCCAGCTGTAGATTGTAGCTTCATTCTGACTCAGTGTTGGTTGTATCCCCAATGATTCTATTATCCATGACAAATTCATTTATCAGTGATCAAATCTAATTCATTGTGTTTCCAAAAATTATACCAGTAACATCTTAAACCAAGAAAAAACTGGACTTATGAACTGACTTGGGATCAAGAATTTGTCCATTGGTTGTAAGTGATATGCAACATCAAGCAGGCCAGGGGGCTCGTCATCAATTCTATAAGGAGAAATGCTGATGACAGAAATGGTGACCAAGTGAATACTTTAACAATCTGTATGTATCTGTTGGTGGAATGCACATTTCTTTACTCTGGGCTGTCGTCACTTGGGAGAAAAGTGTCTGCTAAACAGGTAAATGTAAATGGTAACCTGTACAGTTCTGTCCAGGTGTGAGGTAACGGCCCACTGTTTTCACTGTGAAAAGGGCAGGGCAGCAGACTTTCTCTCCCGCTCATATTGAGCTGATCGCAGACAGTCAGCTGTCAGGCAGTCCCTCTCTGCTCAGCAGGGAAACCTTTTCCATACACCTGCCTTTCAAGTCTCCTGGTCAACATGGTGTAAATAAGAAAGATCCCTGCGTAGAGATGGACTGGGATGCTCTTGATTGCTTCTTTTACCTCACACATAATCCAGTAATGCCCAAAACAAGTGTAAATAATAAATGTGCCAGAAATAAAAAGTATGCTATTTACCTTGAAGCGCAGACAGCAGTGTCTGAAGCGGAGGTACTACATAGAAATGGAGGATGACTGGGAGGCTGTGTTTCACTGACATACAAAACTAGCAGAAGCCATAGGATCGACTGCAGCTTTTTCACATTCTTTTTGCATGTTTTACACTTTCTATCCCTTTGAAAACCTTAAGGCAGCTCTTACTGTTTGCAGTTGCCAACCAGCAAGGACCAAGAAGCCTGGGAAGTGTGTCCAGCATTTTGCGACTGAGTTTCTACTCTTCTGGAGGCAAAAGATGGACACACCCGGCACTAACTTGGTATACCTAATAAAGTGGCTGGTGAGCGTACATTAAAATATTTCAATAAGTGCACCACCCTTGATGATTTAAAATTCTAATTACTGCACATTAAGTGTTTTTCAGACCAAGCAGAATATTTATCAGTAAAAACGTTTGATTACTGTGACAGTGTAGCTGTAAAATACATTCAAAAATCATAGTCTGAAGAGAAGGTTAGTTTGGGAATGTAAATATAGAAACATGACTTGTCTCCAGATTTACACCAGATGGCACTTATGAGTAAATTTTTATGCAATCAGCTCATGAAAAAAGATTTGAACTCAGTTCTGTGTGCAGCTTTGCTTCTTCTCCCAGTGTCTGTATGGGTTTCCTCCCACTGTCCAAAGACATTTTTCAGGTGACTGTAAATAACCAATTTTGTGTGCGTGTGTGTGTGAGAGAGAGAGAGAAAGAAATTTCCCTCTGTTGGACCGGTGTCCCATTCAGGATGTATCCTGCCTTGTGCCTGTATTTCCAGGACGGGCTCTGGGCCACTTTGTCCCACAACTCTAGAAGTGATTGTTGGCAGTGGATGGATTTTGGGAGCCCCAGTCATTGGCAAATCAGTTCTACTTCTGATTTTCATTTCAGCTCAGAATTTAATATCGATCTTCATTTGGGTTTGGTTGAACATACATCATTATCATTATAACATCCCACCTAAACGCATTACTTGAAAACATATAAAGTAATCTGAACAAATAGTGCAAACATATTTCAAAATGTTTAGTTTGGCCTCTTGACCTAATTAAATTTAATGTTCTTATTAATAGGTTCTTAAGTTATTATTCATGCCCCTCATAAATATAAAGGAAATATTTATCTATCTGTCTGTCTCTGTCTGCCTATATTTTTAGCTTTATTCCATTGATTGTTTTTTTTAAGATGTTGCAGTTAAATTTATACATGGGTACAAACCAAGTAGATAGCTAGTGGAGTTAGTGGAAACATTCAGAAATGTTTGGTAAGAAAAGCCCAGTACAGGTAAAGTTTATCCATGTATGACATTATTGATGATTTAATGAACTTGGTTTCTGTTCTCATACAGACTTTAGAAAAGCAACTCAGACAGTGAAATGCAAAGATAGACAAAAAGTGACTTAAAAGCAGTAAACACACAAGGTGAAAGACTCAAAACTCACTGCCGCCTCCTTTGAGTGTTTTTTTTTTTTTTCTGTGAAAAGAATTGTTCCAGTAAGGTGACAGACATAAGGTTGTTACTGTAATAAGATGGATTGTCCACATCTAAAGGGTCACAACTCATCCAAAGAGACTTTCAGCAGAACTCTGAACAACCACAAGCTTGTGATGGGCGACTGCACCTTAATGTTTAGGGTTAGTTCTGCTTGTGTTCTCTTAAGACCTCTTAATATTCCAATGAAAGCTTGTTGAAGTACCCTACAGAATAAGAAGTTCAGAGAAAACATCAGATGTGGTCAGGATGTTGCCTAATATTTTGAGAACACAAATAAAAGTTTAAAATTAAAAGAACTGAGCAAATTATACCGGTATTTGAAATCTTCAGTTTGCTTTTTCTAACTTTAAACTTCTCTAATATCACTGAGTTGAAGGCAGCTGGATTGAGTCCTACATCCTATTGCCATTACACCCATGAAAGAGAAGCAACAGTTAGCAACCACGATGCAGTCCATTTTATAAAACTAATCTGAGACCGATAAATTAATCTTGATGATTTGATATTAAAAACATGATTTCAAAGAATAAATGAAAAATTGTCAAGCATGATTTCACCTCCAACATCTCTCAGAACAGTTATTCTACACTTAAAATATTGAGAACCACTCAGTTTTATGCTGAACTGTGCTCATGGAGCTGAACCCTGTCCCTTTGACAATTTGAATTTTTATTTACTTGTAAGTTTGGCCTTTTTCCCTTTACAAGATATGCTGGTATAGTTCATGGTTCAGATTTTGTACATAAAATATTGTACATGGGACATAAGCGTTTAAACTGCAGGTTAATGCTATAACTCCGATGTTGCTGCTGTACCCTTGATAAACTCACTATGACTTATCTTTTTACACCAGTTACTCCACCAGCTGACTCTGGGTTTACCGCATGATGTAAATATCAGCTTCTAGGTACTTTTACCTGTTGCTATGTGATGACTCACTTCCATTTACCTTATAGGTAGTACTTGAGGTTCTGGCTGCTAATGTTAAGCATCAGTGCTGTTTTATGGAATGTGTGTTGCGTCCAGCCCCTTTATTTTGAATCTCTTTTCGTGTTGCTGGCACTTAGTAGTGTCTGGCCGCCTTCTCGGATAGTTGACAGTTCTGAAATTTTGGGCTTTCTGTGGAAAGAAAAGAAGCAAGGCATATAAGCATTCTGGCAATTTTTACGAAAGTACTTCTCTCAAATGTTGCCGGGTCTTTTTGGTATTGTTTATGGTGTTGTACCTTGTGCAGTTGTTGACCCTCAGCTCTCTGGGTGAAGACACCAGACAGTTTTCTGTTAGTATCGTATGACTTTATGTTCTCATCTGCGAGATCAGAATATGGAAAACTGTCCCACAGTTAAGCGCAGTCAACTCCGTGATTCAGAGTAACTTTCCAAAAATGTTTTTCCCATTTTGGTCATTTTTATTTTCCCAGCAGACTGGGTCCAATGATTTCTTAGCTACTGTAACCAGGGAAATTTAATATTTTCCCAAAGATTCAAAAATTCTAATTTTCCCTGAGGTTGCCTGCAGTGTTTTTTTATTAAAGAATATTGTGGTGTAATTTTATGGCTTCCAAGTGAACAATTTTATAACTAAAACCCATCTTATGCAGTTCAAAATGTATGTCATTTTCATTTACTTAAAAGTACCGTACCAGTGGGTTCATATAGTTTCATAAACAACAACACAGCTCACATTTTAAGGTTTCAGTAAAACTTCACAATGTTTTCTCCAGCCACCTTAATTGTTAGGTTTTGGTGTGTACAGTATAAACAATGCAAAAATGTGCAATTTTGCACATGCTAATTAAAACTGTGACTATATTTTGCAAATTATTTTGCAGCAAAGATGTGAAAATGAATGAAAACAAGTAACTGTGTCACACATCTGCTTTTAATGATGAAATAAAGCGATGAAACCACGATTAATTGGAAGACCCCCTCCCAGCATCACTCCGAAAACACTTTCGGGTATACATCCAGACCCTGTGTGAGCTTGGCTGGCCTGTGTGGTTTTGTATTTCTCAGCTTCTCTCGCTGTCTATACCCCTGTGGTGACCTGGTGTCAATATCCACATTCAGGGAGGCCCCTCATATCTCTGGTTCAGAGGTGAGAATATGTAGGACACAGGCAGTGGCTTATAGGCAGCTGCCAAAAAAGTACTCGTTGGACTGGGCATAAGCGGTTGGGGTCTGGGAAAGAGGTTAAGGTTTTAGAAACTGAGACGAGGCTGTGTGGTCAAGTTTCCTGCCATGCCCCTTACGTTAAAACCACATGCAGCAATTTGCAAAAGAAAAAACACCCATATTAATTAACAAACAGAAAAGTACTCATATATGCGCATATGTGTTTATGCATGTTTTCTGTTCTTTTTTTCCATTTCAGAAACTCTTAGGCAGATGCTCGGATTAGAACATTATATTTATTTCATTTTCTAATACTTGTATTCATGGCACTATAAAAGCATATCACTTGTTTACTCAAGCTTGATCCTTTCTGTAACTGTTTGTTTTCTGATCCTCTGTTTTATAAATGAAAGGTATACAGCTTGTGCCTTTTCAGCTGAAATGTGGTGCAAAGGCTGACAGATTTATTTGGTAGCTGCAAACCTGTGCAAACACTATTTTATTTTTATTCCTTGATGTATTGTGATTTTGTGGTACTAATCCTGCAACGGTTACCTTGAACCCTGCAGCAGGTTTTATATACTACGGTTTTATCCGGAGCAAGTTATGCAGTTTTCAGTTCAGTGATAGAAAGATAGATATGTGTTGTTTTCACAATTTTCTTTGTTCCCTTCAACAAACACAAGCAAAAATTTGTCCAGATCAAATGTACCAGTGTAATTCTGAGCACATTTTGAGCAAATATTTTAAATCATGTTTTATTTACACAAGCACACTTTCAAAATGTATACGATGGTTTGTATAGTCACACCTTTTTGCACATGCTTGTGCAAAATTGCAGTAAATGCACCTCAAGAAAGTAAGAATTGCAGAAGTCAGTTACTTCTTAAGTCCAGAGGAAACCACAGATAACCACCAGGCCCCAATTAACAGACAAAAGTAACCCTTGACTTGTTACCAGCTTGCGCAACATTGTGAAGCAGAATGGTCTCTGCTGCAGTGCTGCAGAGACTTTGAGGCATCTGAGTTGCCATGTTCTGACGTTTCGGCAGCCTTGAACCGAGGAATTTTCAATTATATGGTCTGTTTTTATGGCAAGATTGTAGAGCTAGTCTTTTTTGAAACATTAAGACATTCTGTTTTCAGTGCTACAGCCGATATACACTCCCCATCCACTTTATTAGGCACGCCTGGCTAATTCCAGTGGGACATATACTTTTGCCTTCAGAACAGCATGAATTCAACAGCAAGATGCTTGGCATATTTTTTCAAGGTTTTTAGATGGTTTCGTACATTTCTACCTCATCCTAAGGATGCTCTATTGGCTTGAGGGGTGGGAACTGGAAGGCCACTGAAGTAAAGTGAAGTATTTGTAATGCTGGGAAACCATCCTGAGATTCATGATGCTGGACATAGTGTTGAGAAACTTTAGACTGGCCACAAAGGGATGGACCTGGTCAGCAGCAATATTTTGATATGTGGCACTTAAACAATGCTGAGTTTGTAGTAAAAAACCTAATGTGTGTCAAGAAAACATCCCCTACACCATTACACCATCAGCAGCAGTCTGTACGATTGAATCCAGGTAGGATAGGTTTATGGATTCATTCTTTTTACTCTACTTTCTGACCTTGCCAACAGCATTATCTAAACAGAATTTGGAATCTGACAGATCAGACATCCAGGTTTTGTCCTCATTTGAGTTCACAGGGGTGGAACCCAGTGTGGTCTTCTGTTGCTGTAGCCTGTCTGCCTCCAGGTTTGACAAGTCATGCAGATTTCTGGACACACTCTGATCCTAATGCAACATGGCCTTTTGTCCCAGCAGTGGTTACTCACCTGAGTCCTTTGACAGGTTGAAGGCAGAACAATCTAATGCCTAGGTTTGCCTAAAAGGACAATTTTTGTTTAAAAAAATGTCCCTACCAAAGCATTTACAGGGGAATAACTTTTTTAAGGCCCAGTTAATATGAAGGTGTTGGCTCATGCACTTTAAACAGTCCTGTGTTGTGTGTATTCAAGGAATGGCCAGATTCTGCTGCTTTGGAGTTTGTGAAATATGAATATTGTTTAGGTTCTCCAGCATCTCTCCAGCTGGTTTATTAACAAATTATTACCCCAGTTACTCCTGTTTCTCTGAGTGAACAACAGTAAATAAGGGTTCTTCATTTACCGTTTTTGTATTAGCTTATAAATTGTGCGTGAATTATTTTAGAGTCAAAATGATTATAGAAAATGTTATATATATACTTCGTATACATGGGTTTTCTAGCTCGCATACTAAATTTCGGCTTTCACCGCCGACAGGTGTCTTTGTTCTGAGTTAGAGTTACAGTTTAAAGAGCATTCGTTTAAGCAATCGAAACAAGAAGCCAAAAAGTGGATCCAGCGCTGTATTATTTATCGAGAGCAGCAGACAGCGTCTCATTGAACTAGTTCGACTCCATCGGCACATGATTGTTTCGGTCTGGCTGACACTACCTACTTACTTCATTTCTGACCATTAAAACTAATTTTCATTACATTTAAAACTTAACTTTACATATTTCAACCGGTCTGTTTAAGCATTGATTTTTAAACTCATGCGTGTATTTTTAGTTGAAGGGAAACTGGCACATTACATAACGAGGTCTTTTCTACTTTAACGCCATAAAAACGTTAACGCCATATATTTCGTTACTGTAATTGCAATAGCGAAATAATACATTTAAAAATTATTGTTAGTGAAAATGCCGAATTATCGAGAATGTGAATTTTGAACAAGTGCTGTGTAGGAAGCTGCAATTTATCCTCACCTGGAAGTGTGTGTGTGTGTGTGTGTGTGTGTGTGTGTGTGTGTGTGTGTGTGTGTGTGTGTGTGTGTGTGTGTGTGTGTGTGTGTGTGTGTGTGTGTGNGTGTGTGTGTGTGTGTGTGTGTGTGTGTGTGTGTGTGTGTGTGTGTGTGTGTGTGTGTGTGTGTGTGTGTGTGTGTGGATGTCCACTATCGGGCCAGCGGCGCTCGGTGATTGATTCGTGTCGCCTGGATCCGGAGCTACAGCAGTTGAAGGAGCGCGAGACGCAGCGCAGAATGAACGAAAAGCACTTTGAAATCGAAAAGGTGAAAATACCTTTTTTAAATCACTGCAAGTAAAAAAAAAAAAAAATGGCAGCTTACACTTTAAAACGTCTGCGACGGCCCGGAAGCTAGAACTTCGCTCAAATATCAGGGGTTTTCATTTTCACTGCCGTACGTTGCAAATACTTTAAAAAAGTTACTATTAGGCCATGTCTGCAAGAATAATTAGACAAATAAAACCCAAGTGCAGTGTTTATAAAATAAAATCTCAGTGTCAGGGAGCTGAAGTGTGTATGAAGTAATGGAACATGAGTCAGAGTCAGCGGACCTTCGTCAGAACGACGCACCAGCCAGGAAAGGTGAGGATTTATTATTATTATTATTATTTTTATTATTACTATTGTTATTGTTATTATTATTATTATGCATTAACATGCTAGTATACCAAAAAGAATCGGGTATTATTGCTGCGTTTTATGTGTTATTATAGCGATTAAGAAAATACTGTAGTATCTAGACCAGTATCATATACACTTGTATACAGAATAATTACACATAATTTATATAAATGATGAGCAGTTCCAGTCTGTAAACATTTCTCTCTTATTTTGTAAAATCAGGGTATTTCTCCAGTGAAGTCACTTATAAAGCACAAGTTACTTTGATTAAACTCCACCCATAATGTGATATTTACAATCCCATGTCCTGGCTGAAGTAGTTATTTACATCTGAAAATATATCAAGGTTCTGCTGTCCTAACAGCACTGGGGGTGATTTTGTTTCGTTTGCATGTACATGGCATACAGTAATACATAATATAGTGTAATTGTTCTGACTTAAGCGGAATATAGTTTTAAGGAGCCTTTTTAATTTTTTGTTTAAATTTGAAAACTTTTTTATTAATGTTCCGCAGTTTTATCAATGCCAAAACTTGACTTTGAAATTACTTTCTATTTCTTTTTTGTGAACTAAGCACAAACGCTTAGTTTGTTTGAATAATAGGAAATGAAATTATGCCCATCTGTACTGAATGTATTATTGGAAAATACGCCTGGCTGAAAGTGTTGTGTGATGGATTTTTGCACCTACTGTATGCTTTCAATACTTAGTAGGCACAGTTTTCATGTTTCCACCTTTGGATCCATTTGTAGTTTGATCACTTGAGCCAGGACCACAGTGTGGTGTTCTGCCATTCACAGTGTGCTTTTTACTCCAAGCTGTGATGTAACTTTCCAACAACATTGTAGTAACAGTCAGGGCACCTGAAACATTTCATTTCAACCGCTGAATGACTCAGTCGGTTACTGGTGTCGTTTTTGAATCTCACTAAATGTAGATGGAACAAAGAAAACCCCGTCTTAAATTTCTGGTTCTGTTCTGATGGTTATTAAACATTTCAATATGGCTCATTATTCAGATGATGTGTCATAACATTTGCTTCCTTAAACTTTTGTCTGAACTAACTGATAATATTGATTGTCTCTTTACGTAAACTACATTACCGCAAAATCACACTGCATAAGCGTTCCTGGCAGCTCTGTGCTACACTTTCCCCACTAAATTCATGGTGCTATCCTTGCTCTATTTGTACCCCATCTCAGGAGCTTATCTTCTTCCTCTGCCCATGTCCCCCTATCTAAACTTTCTGTCTGCTTATCTACGCATGTTCCTCTTCAACCTATCATGCTTTAGGCCCTCTTGCACTTGCTGCAGTGTTCTGATGATGTTCAGAAATGACCTCCTTGCTTCTCTTTCACTCTGACTGGTCTCCTTTTGGCTTCCCTGCACGCACCTTCTCCTAACCCCCTTCCAGTGTGCATCTCCCCTTTTCTTTCACTCTTCAATATTATTTTTTCTTTAATGGAGGTCTTTCTCCTTTCTCTTCTATTTGGACTTTTGATCTCTTACACTTTGCCCACTGTGACTTTGCCTCACAGCTTCTGCTGCATTTCTCTTCCTGCCTATTCTGTAAATACTTGGAAGATAGAAAAATGAAAATCGTCTGTAAATCTTGCATTCCTCAAAATAGCTTTCCTTCATAACAGCTTTAAAAACAAAAGGTGTTTGATTAACAAATTTCCATAGTTGTACTGATACTTTTGTCTGGTACTCTGTTCTCTGCACTTGTGCATATGAAAGATCTAATTTAATGTAAATGTTTGGTTTTCATTTAATGTGTCAAACTATTTTCAACAGTTCTGTGTCTAATTTTGGAATCCAGCCCTGACGTTTGGTGCCTTCAAGTCTATCTTTGTTACAAACGTAATCTTTTATCTTCCAGGTTTGTAATATTTTGTAGTGTTGCAATGTAGGATGTGGGTCATATTCTAGCAGCTGAAGTTGGAAGAGTTGATGATAAACTGTTCTGTAAAACCCACTATAATGCAGTAAGTGGGGTCCAGAAAATTCAGTTCCTTAAAATGTGGGGTTGCCCTATTGAGAGTTTAGTGAACAGCAGAATTTTTCAGTCATTCTCCCAGTCACTGTGTGATAAAGGGGAAAAAAGTTTTCATTTATGTCTTCATTTATTAGATTTGCAGGAATTTTTACAAACCATGCACATGACAAACATAATCTGTAGTAATACTAATCGAGTAATAATACCTTAACAACTCATTTCAACGGTGCTGTTGGCAGGATTATGAAAGAAGGGCTCAGGAGACCGGATTGTGGGGACAGAAGCTTTGTATGTTCACAGCATGTTTAAACACTGGCACTTACAGAGTCCAGCAACTTGCCCGGCCCAAAGCTCTCAATCACAGTGAACACAGTGGATCAACAATCCCGTATAACTCACCACAACTGGTAGAGACAACTATTTACAAGAATGCAGCAACAGTGTGCTACAGTAATAATAAAAGGGTGCAGGAGGATGGGAGCAAATTCCCAAGTTGTGTCAAATTAAAATTCATTTTATTGTGGGGCATAGTATCGTGAGGTTTGCTGTTATTAGAGACACCAATTTTATGAGCTGGGATGCCATATTTACAGGAAATCCCATTTTATGGAAGATACATGAATCAGGACTTAAACAACATTTTTAAGAGCTGTGACAATTATCATTTCTGATCTCTTTCCAAAGAAGGGTGTGAATGCTGACAGCTGATGACTGACCAGTAGGGTTGTGCGACAAGGTGGTCAGAGAGCATATTGCCATAGTTAATGGGCGATTCCTTTCAACAGCGAAGCGAATGAGCAAGACAGTGTTGGTGGTTGTTTCACTGAGCGCAAACAGGATGTTCTGGGACAGTATAGTGAGAATGTTGGCTCGCCAAATTCGCATATGTTAATACAATCCCACTCAGTGATTTACTTACATCATCTCTCTTTGGTCCGCACATGGGCGCAAACCACATTCCAGGGACCTGCTGGTAAATAATCCTACTTGCTTCTTACATGTCTTTCACACTATTGTGAGCTTACTAACAGCCCCTGTCACTTCTGTATGCAATTGATTTTTTTGTGCCCTCTTCGGCTGAGTTGTTTTCCCTCTCTTTGTCTCTTACTTTTATTCGTCACCTCTCATTTAGTGTTTTCTATATGCTTGTATAGTTATGCAGCTCTCTTGTGCACCGCTTGAAATGGGGGTAAAAGTGCCAGCACTGCCCTTATTGGCACTTTGACATGCATGTAGTTCAGTAGTGGCAAACTGTTAAATATTAACATTTTTAATTTCTGTAGTAACACTCAGAGGTATTGCTAATGATCACAATATACACTTCATTAATAAAGGGAAACAAATTTTGAATGAACAGTAGGAAAGCAGCATGAGCCAGCTTGTAAACTAGCTTAGTGCATCCTGGGTAAAGAAATGAAGCTATGAGGCTGTTATGAATAATGTCCATGTAATACAGCAATCTTTTTGCTGGGACAGGCTGGTCAACAGAGGTACAAAAGTGCACTGGAGGATTATGGGAAGTGTTGGTACCCAAGAAAAAGTCCCAGAGCACAATGTAGAAGTGCCACTACTGTGGACCACTGAGCTCCACACCACTTCAAGCACTGCTCTTGCACTACAAAGCAACCAGTATTAGATATTCTTGTAGTGAATTTTCTTCTATTCACCTTCAGAGTGATAGAGACCAAAATTTGAGCATACTGAGAAATATAAAGTTTGTGAAGGAACTGACCATTACTAAGAAGAGGTTTGTTTGGAGTCTGTAATGGTTTCACACAGGCTTTCTCAGAGGACTACTTGTATATGGCAGCAGGGGTCTTGCAAGTCTCACCATCTTGCTGTTATGCAACAGCTCTCACAGCTGAGAACAACTGCCACCTCCTGGGCCAGTTGTGACATCACTGTCAGTCGGTGCTGTGTATTTGCCAGCGAGTTTGTGTGTGTATTCGAGAATGATTTTCAGTGGAGGTGAGAGACTGATAAGTAGTGTTTCAGGCTTCCATGTACACTGAACCCACTTTGGGTGACGTATTTGTTAGTGCATCATGCCGGCGCAGCTAAAAACTGTTTCTGCTTATGTGTCAGTGTGTGTGTGCACAAGGAATAGGACCGACTGACTCAAAAAAGTTTAATCAGTTCTGTGAAGTGACAGAGCATCAGTTTTTTTGCAATAACATGGTAAATGCAGAGTGAAAATGGTGCAAGGAGCACAGATCTGGCATTTGCCGTTTCATCCAGTAACATCGTTTTACATCACAGTCAGAATAAAGCTCCCCAATAAACCTGCACAGACAGTTGACCACCCCTGCTTGTTACCTGGACATGCTGTGGTGTGGAAGATAAAGCGTTGAGAAGCTGAGTAGGGAGCAAAGGACTCCAGTGGCAGCGTCGCGTTGTGCTGAAGTTTTTGCTCTTGTATTTAAAAAAAAAAAATCCCCAGTAGCCCTAATACATTAGTGTCATTGTGACTTTTGATCTTCAGATGGCAGAGGAACTTATAAATATTATATTCACTAAAGGCGATGGATGGTTGTTTTTTTCGTAATTTTGTTCATATCTACTTTATTTCCATGCAGGTACCATTCACAAATCTGTCAGGAAGTTCTGTTGTTTTTTTCTCTACTGTCAGATTTTCCTTAATCATATTAACATACTCTTCTTCAATAATGGTTTCTGTTGTTTATGCTGAGTTCTGCAATAAAGCAAAAGCAACTGAAACTGAACCCAGTTATGTAAGACTGCATTAGTCATTATATACAAAGCCCTGGTGAACTACAGTATTACAGTTCTATGCATTTATCACAAGCTGCCCTGTTATATTTCTCTAAATGTGTAAGCTATGACAAATTTCCAATGCCATCTTTTTCTTTAATTAATACTCATGATATTCTTCGAGAAAAGTAAGAGTCTTTCATGATCTTATTGTTCTGGATCATTTTAGCTTTAAAAAGTGAGTTTGCTGTAAAATCTATTTTTCCAGTAAATTATGAAGTAGTATGTTTGTACAGTTTTAGTTGTTTAAAATTTAAAAAACTTCCATGGCCAAAGTTTCAGGAGAAAAACTGTGTTTTACACAAAGTTGTGATGGCACTATGGTGACTTGATACTCATAAATATTTCATGTGTTATAATTTTGCTGAAAATGCATTCCTTTGATATTATTGTAACGCAATTACAGCAACAATCGAAATGTTTCCATTCTTGTATGTTAAGGCAGAAAGGCGCAGATGGCAGTTAAGTTGAGTCGTCCGCGGTGCGTGTTTATATACAGCGTGTCTGAATGAAAATGTGTGCTTTGATATGAGAGTACACATTAAATGTGTGTGACATTAGGGTCCGGGGTGCGTTGTGTGTGCACGCCTCTCCTTGTGCGTGTGTGTTTGTACGTGTGCCTGTGCAACAAAACTCTGCTCTGTGTTCCGCTAAATAAGCAAAAACTGATTTTACAAAAAACCCCACGAGCCTTCAAAGTGCAACACAAAGGGGGGGGTGAGCGAGTTCTCAGTCTGTCGATGTTTATCTCGCCTCTCTTATATTGCTAGACATGCAAATTGTACTAAAAATAAATATTGGAAACGACACCCCCACTCGAGCCCCTTTTCCAATTTAACCATTCTCAGCCGTGCAGTCACGCCGGGGTCTTGTTGCGCCATCAACACCCACTCTGGTTGCACCTTGCTACCGTGTGCACTCCTGTGTCAGGGAGTTTACCTTCCCCCTGTCTACCCTGATCCCTTCTCTGGTGCTTTCAAAGGTCACCTTTTGTTCATCCCAGTAAATCTGTTACCTACATTGGTTTGCAAGACCGTAGTGGAGAAACAGAATACAGTGAAGTACTGTTAAAAAAATCATACGGTAAGGATGATGCCAAGAAGCATTCCCATCTTCTGCCCTCTCTGCACACACCTCTGTGCCACTTACCATATGCTTTCTGAAAACATTTTTTGTTTTCCACATAAAAACTCCTTTCTATGCTATCTACAACCATGTAGTGACATTTACATTTGGCAAAAGAACTTCCAGGTCTTGTAAGTGCTAATAAAATAGTATTACCAAGATAGAGATAAAGAGAAAATCATTTCTCTTAGAGATATTACAATTCATCCACTGTTTATTGTGATTTTTGTCTTATATATGATTATATATTGTGTATGCTTTACATTATATACAAACATACATTTAGACTCTAAATTCATTTTTTGTCAAAATAATGTCTATTGAAACTGTTGACATATATATTGTTAACCGTATGTTTAAATGCATTCCATTCTATCAACTTGAATAAGTTCAATTTCATCATGGTCAGATTTCAGCTAGTTTCTTTAATACGCAATTGAAATCATAGAAAACTAGTGTACTGTAGTAAAATTGCTTATTGGCATTTCCTGTTTTTGATGATGAAGTAACAGTATTGTTGTGACTGATGTTCTACTTGGTGAAGTAGAAAAAACAGTAGGAAAAAGTGTGATAAAACGATTAAGAAGCTTTAAGTGTGAGAAATTTAGACTCTTTCCATCAGACGCTTTCAGTCTTTCAGCTTTCCCTCCATTGTGTCACAAAGTGCATGCCCGGGCCTTTCATGATGCACATCACAGCGGGCCGCCTTATGTACAGTGTCTGGGCTGGAAATACTATATTACAACACTGCATTTGCTGCTTAAATGCGATGTACACAATGTCAAATGTTAAAATAGGTAAAGAATTATTAAAAATGTCTATATTCCAACCATCAGAGGTAAGAAAATGAGATGAGAAATGAGTGAGAATCTATACTTTAAAATACCGTAGAACCTTGTATGTCCATTATGCTTTTATACTTGGGAAAAATGGAAATGCTGGATTAAATAACCACTGGATAAAATAAATAAATAAAGACAACTGGATTCTGAGACTACAGGAAAACACCACCTTTAATTTATCAGCTGCTGTTTGTTATCAGCAGCAGATCTATATTTTTGCCTCTTGAACACATTATACCATTAACCCTGACTATGACCTCCAGGAACCGGGGATCATAGTCCCTCATTGTGTGGTTTTTACACTCAGTGCTCCTGGACCTGGTAGCCTTTCATTCTTGTCCTTCAGGGTGATGACCCAAGAACATCCTTAGGACTGTATTATTGAAGAAGTCAGAGCTGTGTGATTATCCCAGTTAAAAACGAATAACAGCAAAGTTGCCTCTTTTCTGTCCTAGGAAACAAAATGTACAAAAAAACACCGTTGAGTAAGTAAAACCATGTTTATTCATTTATTATAATATCTGTGGCTGCATTAATTTGTGATCTTGTTGTTCACTTTTTGCAATGTGTTTTATAATACTGTCACCGTTTTTCTGGTCAGAATTTGTGAAACGTTTTTATTTTCCTAAGAGCTAATCAAACTTGACAGGCTTGTAAATGAGTTTTTATGTGTGTTTCTTTCTCAAATGGTGTGGGATTTATCAGTTTGTTGTTACAAAGTGGTTGCAGACAGGATGCATATTTGCGCATATTGACACATATTCACAAAGTATTTGCACCTGTGATCTATTATTGAGCTGTGTGTAGATATGTCATTGCTGCTGTCATACAGATAGCTTTTGCTCACCTGCTTCCTTGCATAAGTTTAGGACCACAAGTGTTGATAAGAGATAAAGGGGTAGCTTTGGGTGTATATATAACCTTCACAAAGCACAAAACTGTGTGTATATATACTTTACACATTTTTTTTCCACTTTCTTGAACTTGTGTGAAAAGACTGACAAACGTAACTACCAATATAAGTTCTTTAAATTGAAAGTTTCTTCAATTTTTAAAATACACTTGCTCAGTAAGGTGTTATGGAGTATAGGAATGATGGTTTTATATCTTTAAAAAGATTCAGGACAGTTTTTTGTTTCTCGGAAAAGAGCCGTAACTAAGAATTATTCAAACATACAGCATTATGCACCTGTATATTATTACATAAATCAAATAAAATGGCACGAAAAGTCGCGGATCTGCCTATACCACCAGGACATGAAGACAGTGTAATTGTTCTCACGAGATTGCCGTATACCAAATTTCTCTTTGAAGAGACACAAAATGTGATCGTACCTATCGATTCAAAATAACTAATATGTTCTGTATGTTTAGTTTGATTTCTTTTGTCGTGTATTTACTTTGTGTTCGAGTGCAACTCTGCAGAGTGAAAGGAATTTTTATCTTGTAAAAGTGTTGCTTTGAAACTCCCTCACAGTTCTGACAGCTGTCATTCAGTTCTTACCTTGCTCTTCCTGTTGGTCTTAATGGTTGTCAGTGAGCGGTGTGGGTGGGGCCTAGCCCCAGATGTCTCATGGCTTTGTGGGGGTGACGGAATGAAAGAGGCATAGATAGAAGGGTGCTGGAGTGGTTTCGCTTGCTGCGTTGTTGTCAGGTGCTGAGGAAGAAAGCACAACGATAAAAAGAAGGGAAGACGGGAAGACAGGTGTTTGCTTGGCTCAGTGTGGTTGCTCTTGGGCTCAGACAGTCAGGTGCTGAGTTGGAGAGGGAAAGAGAACGAGTCGCGGGGGAGAGAGTCGGAAGTCAGAAAGTACCTGTGCAGCGGGTGAGGGGTGTCAGTCAGAGCCTTTCACAGATGTAGAGACAGAAATAAAGTTGAGGCGCAAGCAGGAAGACACACAAGTGTGTGGAGCTTTGAGTTAAGGCCAATTATTAGCATTAGTGCAGTTTCACTTGCTCACTGAGAAGGGTGGCAGGCGATTGAGAGACCCGCGGGGGAAGAAAGAGCAATAAGATCGTGAAGAGATGAGAGGTAGGCATGTGTTTTTATCTACCTGCCCTCTCTGTTTCTCACACTCCTCCAAACAGGGATCAGAAGTTGTCAGGATGTGAAAACAGTCTTTCTCTAATTTCGGAGGTTTGTGCTGTTGATCTGATTTCGCCCATGAGGCGCACACACACACACACACACACACACACGCGCGCACACATACACATACACAGAGGAGCGCAGGCACACAAAGGCACACACATCCACTCACATAAGCTGACATATTTGAATCATAAAGAAGAAGAACGACTGTTCCCATTTCTCTGGCTGCAGTGTTGTTAAGTGACTCTAAACACTGTACATAGGGCAGCTCCAACAGGGTAAAAGATGCTGAAGTGAAACAATGCTGCGAAGTGACAGGTTCCTGTACTGTTGTTGTACACCGATAAAGAAGGACAGCTGAAATGTCATTCCCTGCTCTTTCCTGCAGTCTGAAGCAGGTTTAAAGATTTATGTTTGAGTACTTTCAACTGATTTATTTAAGTTTACTCTGTGATCTACTCATAACTGTAATTTCTGTATCTGGATCACTTCTCTTATTACTCATTTACACTCACAAACAAATTTAAACCAGATGTTTAATGTTACAGGTCCAAGGTCCAAGGTGGGAAAATGCCTCCTGAATGCTTACTGAAAAATATTGCTTAAAAAGTCGAAAATAAAAATCCAAAACTCTTATGAACATCTGCAAACCATACAGTGTTTATTATATTCTTGCCACTGTTCATGCTGACTCCATAAGTACAGTAATAAACATGTTTTGCTGTGTATCTAACTCACTGTAGGTTGCAATTATAATTGTTCAATTAGGAAACTGTTACAGGGACATTTATTGTAACTGCACAGAAACAAAGACTATCCAATAAAATGACATTAAACTGAAGTGATCTATAAAAGGTTACAATATTTAGATGCATTTCAATAGTTTCAGCTAAATTACATTTTATCACTATTGTGTAAGTTTTTCCACTGTTATGCTCCGGACATATGTTTATTTTTCATCTCTTATTTTGTCTTTTCGTTTTCTGTCATGCCTTGGGGTTGATACCACTGTCTACTTTGTCCTTGTTCTGTTATGCTGGTCGTCATCTGTCAAAGTTTACATAGTTCTGGTCTAAAAACTGATTCTGGGTGACAGTAATAGTAATAATAAAAGTTATTTTTCTTAAATTAATTAATTACAAAATATCATTGATTTTGTTTTAAACATTTGCTCTAGTGTTTGACAAAATCTTTGTATTTTGTTCCATTAATAGTTGCATGTAAATGTAAAGGTAAAAATATATAGAAGATGGGGCACTAAAGAATGTGAGATGAGGAGTCAAAAACTTATTGTAAGATTTTTTTTCCTCAAATTTTTTGAAAAACTCATAGTTCTTTGTGACTTATTTTGTGTGAAGTATATGTGTAACCAATATAGTCTAATGTGTGTAAGCCTAGTTTATATAACAGTCATGTTATTAACTTTTATAAATTTTAACATTCTTTTGGATAACTATATATAACATTGCTAATACTTAATTTTGGACGCATTTCCGGCAATATCATATGGTACACGGTGCTCATTGTGAAAACGGTGCAAGACTAAAAATACAACAACGTATTTTTAAATATAAAGGACAGTATAAATATAACAATAATTCGGAATCTCTTTTTCTGTTTATCCACTAAATTTTCTAATGTCATCTGCTCTGTTAGGCCATTAAAACTTTTCTACTTTTAGGTCCACAAATTTCAGACGACTTGTGCTTAGTCTTTTCTTTTGCGTTTCAAAACTTAGATGAAAAATGGAGGGGGGGGGGGGATCATTTTTTGGAAACCTACATCACCTATTTTCAAAAGTGCTGTGTGAAGCAAGATGAATATAATACAAACATTTTATATCGGATCATTTGCATAGGTTTCGATGAGTTATGAACTGTCACTACCAGCATTACCAGCTGTACTGTTACAGACCTGGCATGCGATGGGGCAGGGGCTTCAAAGCCATTTTTGTCGCGTTATCCAGTTGTAATGTTATCTCTTACTGTATTAGTCATTAAGACTCTAGTAATAATTGCCAAAGAACGTTTACTATTGCTGTATAAGATAGCTGTTAGGAAGTATTTGTTTTCTTTGTAGGAAATTCAGCCTTATTAGCTCATTAATAATCTCTTAATCTGTCATACAGTCCTGGTAGGTGTTTCTACTAATTTTTGAACTAGTAAATGGTTATGTTTAGTGTGCCTTGCTGAGAGCAGGAGATGTTCATATAGTATTTTAACCATGGCAGTGTGAAGGAACAAGGACTAAACTGAGGCAGAAAAAGAAGGAGGTGGGGAGCGACCACAGTGCTTCCCCTGCACCAGTTCAGCATGCACACAGGTACCAGTGCAGGCGCTTGGCGCTGCGCAGCTGCAGCTGCTGGCCATGCCTGGGCTGCCTGTTCGCTGCACACAGAGCCAAGGCTTTGGAGCAGCTGGTTGGCGATGCAGGCGAACTGCGGCCCTCTGCACCACTGCTGTAAGTTTGCTGTACTTTGCGCTGTGTTGGCAAAGTAGTGCATGAATTGTGCCTTTCCCATGCATTCTGTACTGGGAATGACTTAAAAATCTCAAAAGTGAACTTTCAGCATCTCATGGCAGGGCACGAACCGAGAGGGTGATGATGGATCGCTGTGCAGGTGGTCCGGCCCCACAGGCTAATGGGTACAAGTGATACGAAACTCTGTCTGATCCCAGGAATGGAAATTGGTACTCTGTCCATTTTGTAGAAGTTGTGACATTGCAGAGCTCATTTCTCTGAACACTGCTCACGTATATATCACAGGCTCTGAGTATGTGGTGTAGAACATCTGTAATCAGCATCTTAAGCTGTTTATGGAACCTGTAGACAAAGAAAAGGAAGAGGGCAGCAGGTGCCATCGTGGTTAAACCTGCTGGCTTTGGACTCAGAAGTTGCAAGTTTGAATCCTGTCTGCTCATTCAGTACCCTTGTGAAAGGAACTTAACCCTAGTTACTGTAGTATAAATTCCCCAGCCGGATAAATGGCTAAAAAAATTAGGTAGCTTAACACTGAGTCACTCTGGAGAAAAGTGGCAGCATGAAGAATAAATTCAAAATTAAGAAAGAGCAACGGCTTGGCTTAACTGGTGTTACATTACTAACCAAAGACCAGTGTGAATGTTTAACTACAAGCTGATAGGCAGGTCTGTACACAACTAGTGTGAGAACATCATCTCTGACCCACTTTTTGGAAGTGTGGGACTCATATGCTGTGAAGAATAAGATAAGTGTAAGTGGCTTAGCAGCAGTGCTAGTGCAGTGGGCTGGAAGATGCCATTTTGTTGTGATATAGATACTATTAACGGAAGCACTGTGCTTGCTCTTTGTAATATGTGATTTGGATTTTGGAATTAAAAATTCAATTTGTCGCAAATAAGACACAGGTACATCAGTAACTGCTCAGATTGTGAATTCCCACCTTGTCAGTGTTGCTCATATTAGAGCTGTTTGATGTTTCTCTTTTAGTGTTTAGCAGCACACAAAATCTTACCATCTTCCCACTGATCAGATTTTAAAGAGTTTCAGTATATAAATACTTCACTCTTCTATCATGTTGACAAGCTATTCTGATGTGGACATGTCATATTTTTCACTGAAAAAAGCATCTCCCGCATACAGGTACAATCACCCTTCATTGTTAAAGGGAAAAATTGTGAAATCATCACACACAGTCGCACTTTCACAGGGAAAACACAATAACCAAAGGTAGCGAGTGCCGGCACGTTTAACTGCTTCTTTCACATCTTTTGCCCTCCTTTTACCTTCACACCTCTACAGTCACCCAGTCCCTCAGCACATCCTTTCTAGATTTTGATACATGTGCTGTGACTTGTTTTTCAAGAACTGGAATTGAAACTGGTGTTGTCTGCTACTTTGTCTGTGAGATATTTTGCTACACCAGTGGGTGACAGACTCCTCATACAGACAGAAATTCTCTTTAAATTTCAATTCATCTGTTAGTTACTATCAGTAACCTCATTATCCTAAAACATTTTTGATGAAAACAATGAATTCAGCATCCATGAGACCAGTTAAATATAACTTTTTTATATCTTTGATCAAATGGTTATGATAATGGTTAAAGAATATTTTTGCAAATGCAGATTTAACCCCATTCCCTTTTCCTTTTCATTTTTTAAGCATTTTGGTTACATTGATTCCTTCACACTGCATTCTGTGGAATTGTTTGGACTTATAAAACACTGAGATAACTAAAAAGTGCGCATGTATTACTTTTTGTTTACACTTCTATAGTAATGCAAAATTGAAAATGATTAAAAACTTTGTTTTATGCATTTAATGTGGAAGACAAAGAGCTATTTTGAGTATTTTTTTAAAATCTGCATGGTATAGAACACATTCTCCTCATGCAAGTTTATGTCTTTTGGTTCCTTTACATCCTATGTCCATTCAATATGAATGAACTAGATATCAGGGTTTTTTAAAAAAAATTATTTTGTCTGTTTCTTCTAAAAATCACGTTACAGCACAAGTAATTGAAATTTCTATCTTCTGTCACCAGCATTTTATATTACACTGAAAATGCAGGGTTATACGTAACCTGGTCAGTGCTGGTCACAGTGTATGTTGGGCATTTCAGTCAATCACATTGGATCCTAGAGATGGTTTAACTAGCGAACTGAATCAGTTAAAAAAAAGCAAATTCTGCAGTGATTTATGCAACTTTGATACTGATGATTCTGTAAACACAGAATGGGGAATTTACCCAGGACGTAGCAGTAAGGCACATGATGTTGATGATGATGATGATGATGATGATGATGATGATGATGAGCTAAACCAGTTAACCTACTTTAAACAACCAAACCTGTTCAGTCTTACTTTTAGCTCGGTGTTCGTCTGAGATATGACATAGCAATACATCAAACATACTTTGTTTTTTCCTTTTACTGGCTGGTTAATGTATGTGATGCATTTTTCAAACGTGAGTGTAGTTGTGTGTTTCCATCTGAGCAACACTGAGGTTTCTTAGTTGTTCATTGTGAAGTGCAGATGGGGGCAAGTATAAAAAGGGAAGAATTAGACAAGTATTCAGTAACGTACAGTTCTCTTGTCGGTATGCTGATCTGTACGTTTTCATGTTTTTAACCCCCCACCCACTTTGTTTACCTGAACGCCACTGTTGCTTGAAGCAAATTTTCACACTCACAGTATTATTTTAAAAATAAATGTTATGTATTATGTAATGTAATTTCAGGTCCTGTAGCTATCCAGTGGAAAAAGAAAATGTTTCAGTAGCTTATACATTTTCATCTTGCTTCATCTCACAAGTTGTAATTTTTTTTGTCCTCTACTGGTCATTCCTGACCATTTCGCTCTCCTGCTCACACCTGACTTCTTGGCCCACGATGGGTGGAAAGATGATCAGTCCGTCTGGGTCCGAGTTGCAATAAGGTGATGCAATTATAGGTGTCCGTCATTTATTTGAGTTTCCATCTTTTTCTGAATATTTCACTCTAATTTAAACATGACTCATATAACATACTCATAAAGGGATCGTTTTTATAATTAAATATAACTTCTCTGAACGAACCCCGAATCAGTAGAAATGGAGTAGAGTTCAAAACAAAGTAGGGAATTTAGCTTCCAGAGACTATAGCTGAGTCCTAGCAGTTGTACACGTTTTTTGCATTAGTCCTATCTGTCTACATGCCCTGTCTCCACAGTAGATGACCCATGAGGGGTGAGCAGCCACTGGCACTTGTCTCAAATCAGTTTATTTTTCTCCCTCTCTGTAGTTTTTTAGGAGTTTGGGAGTTTTTTATTTTCCTCCCTGCAGCTGCCAGCTGGTTCATGTTATAGTTACTATAAATGCTGCTTTCTCACTCTCCCTGGAACATTATTCAGCTCTTCGCGTAATTTTGTGAGAAGAATGCTCTGTAAAAAATCTGAATTGAATTGAATATATTTTTTCTATCTGTAGACTTAATAATAAGAGACTTTGTGCACCCTGTTTATTGTTATTAATGTTTATGGGGTGATATATTTGTGCTCACATAAAGCAACTGTTGTGTAATGCTGCCCCAGCTTTTTAGTTTTCTGAATTTCTGATACTTTTACTGACGAAGAGAGAAGCGACAGGAAGGCAGCAGAGATACTGACACACAGTATCGACCTTTATCTCATATCGCTTACTGAATTAACCAGCAATTCACTCAGTTCCCCTTTGTTGCCTATCACTGGAAGATTTCTCATAACCCATCTACTGGCTTGTGGTTTGGGTAAAAGATAAAAGAAGGAGACCGATAAGGAATTAGGTGGCCGAGATATCTCTGCTTAATTTTCTGTTAGTATCAGCATGTGGTCAAAAAGTATAGAGAAATGCTGTGACCAACAGAGACAAAGGAAAATCTGTAGAAAACATTTGTTCTCTATCAGCATGTGGTTTAGATTAAAGGAGAGAGCGAGCTATGAAGTGAAGAGTTCCTGTGACACTTGGGTCTCATTTAAAGGTTACAGAATCAATTCAATTTAGTTTATTTTTATAGCGTGCTCTTCTCACCAGGGCGACACAGTTTCAGGGAGTGACAGTTATAGTAACTAGAGCGTAATATAGCTGGTGGCTGAGGAGAAGAAAACAAAATCTCCAAACTAGAGAGAAGGAGAAAAATGAACCTCTGGGGGTCCAAGTACCTGTGATATTGAGGCTGTAGGACATTAACAAAACAAATGTTGCGGTTGATCCGCCATGGATGTCTGCTCGTGAATCTAAATGGACTGACTTTTTTCTTGGTGGAAGTTCTTCTCCGTGCTGGGTGCAGAGCCAATAATCTGGACTGTCTGCATTGTTCATGACATTCTCCCCAAAGCCTAGTTTCTCTCAGGCTTTGGAGCTGTCTTAGTCAGTGATGAGCGGAGTCTGTTTCTTTCCTGTTTTAAAGTGTGTGGCTGACAACAGTTTAGAAATGATGTTGGTGTGAGAATGTGCATATGTGCGTGGGGTTTGTGGAATCATTGTGGGACTTGGGTCTTAACCTAGAAAGAGCTCTGATCTGTGATGCATGTGGCTACCTACCCCTCAGCATGGTCTCACATCAGCAGCCTCCCTCTGTCCATTCAGCAAAGCACCCCTCTTGCTTCATTCTGCATCTGTAGCTCTGTTGGGGTTCCATGGTCCCACAAAGCTTGGAGGGTTTATCTTATCCTTTGTATGTTCTACCCAGTTGGTGACGGCCAAGTAGACCCAATCAAAGGACCTGCTTGGCCACACTCTCCATGTTGTTGTGTGAATCTGTGTGACTGGATTTTAGGTCCTGCCTAGATGTTGATGGCTGTGTCTACCCTCTTTTAAAGTCAACACACCCTTTCATAACTTGTGGTTCTTCAGCCAGGGTGAAACGGATTCAATTCAATAGCAAAAACCTTTTCCCCATTTTGTCCTTTTCTTATTCCATTAAAGGCTTAGGAGGAATTATTTAGACCTGCAGAGAAACAGTGAGCATAAATATATTGTGTTTGAGCTGGGGGGGATGCTGAGGGGATATCTACAGGAAACTTCTCTGTGACATAATCAGACAGGTTTTCCAACCACAGCCGGAGACACTCATAAAACCATTCATTAGTCTCTGAAGATCCATTCAGTGGTTTGCAAGTGGAAGGAACTGTGAAATCCTTCACAGTCTGTGCCCTAATTCACCAGAGTAAACTTTACGTTGCACTCAAGTGTAGTTTGCGGGTTCCGTTCAATGTAAAGCCGCTTAAAGTTTTACCCATTTTTACCAGAATAATTCAGAAAACAGGTAATAGAGAGAAGGGCTTATACTGGGGCTTTAACACATAACCTTCAGTTTACAAGTTTATGCGTGAAACTACTGTGTTACTGGCTGCTGAGCGTGTTCTCCTGGATAGCTTGAGCATAGAATGCGGCGTGGAGAAGGAGAATGTCAGTGGTCTCCACTTTTAGCACTTGTGCTTCTGATTCTCACCCACAAAAAACAGGAAACCAACCTGACCCACAACCTTTCACTCTTGGCAACACAAACATTTGCTTGCTTCAGCATCTAATGGTTCATATGTAAATATACATACATTGGGTGGGGGGGGGTGCAAGGGACACAGTGGTTCGGGTACATCAGATTGCATCCATCACATGCACAAAAGGACATATTTGTGCATAAATATCACTTTGATACATATATACTAATTCTTTTTTGTTGCCTAACCATTTTGACACTCATAAAACTACCACTATCTACTACTTCAATACAATTACAAGTCCGTAACCCTAAAAACTGAAACACATGGTAATATATGAGGACATTTATCTGTGTATGAAGGCTTCTCCTCAGAATTGCTGGCAAAACATGCATTCACATGCATACTCATATACGTAGACACCATGGCGTTACAGCCTGTCACCTCAGTCTTTGTGCAAACACCAACACGCTGGTAGGAGGGGCCCGCGCTTTAGTTCACACCCCCACGGTGTGACTCAGTTCTTCACACAGATTCGTGCTCATAGAAATGGACGGTGTCTGATTTCTGTCTCTCCTCAACCATCAGAGTGCAGACCCCTGGCAGGGCTGCACACCGTGGGCCAGACACGGCTGTACCTCAGGCTGCTCGTGTGTCTTCTGAATTGCTTTTTAGCAACTCCTTCTAGGCACCAAAAAAACGAGGGCGTCCCAACCAACATGGTGACACGCAGGCTGTGACACAGTGACACATAAAACTAACACCTAATGGTACAGTCACACAATCTAGACAGCTTATTGTGTTTATATTTATGATAAATGACAGTGCATTGGAGTTTCTAGAAGATTCTGTGACAAGTTACAAAAGATGGGTGTCTGAGTGGCTATGGGAGGAAACAGGCTTGTTGTAAGTGAGGATGAAATAGTTTAAATATCATGAAGGCATTAGAAATGTCGTTATCTAGTAACATTTTTCATCTTTGTGCATTTTACGTGTTCTCGGAAAGCAGAAATTATAATGGCGGCCTTTCCTTACAAATCTTTATGCCTGTTCAGGGAACTGTAGGCACTCCAGCTGTTGGTCACCATTTGATCTAGTTTATACTGGAACCACAGCCTGTTTAGAGTCTTCTCCCAATTTATTTAGCTGACACTTTTTGCCAAAACAGTTTAAAATTATGCACTTATTTGTACGGTCGGGCTTTTTACGTTTCGTGTACTTCAATTCAGGGTAAGTATCACACTCAGCACTACATGGGATTTGATCCTGTGACCTCCAAGTTCCGAACAGCAGTTTTGTCTACTGGAACACACACCGCCTCAGTATGCACGGCTACGCTTTGTTTAGTTGGAAAAAAATATAGACTTTATAATAATTCACAATAATTAAAGATATTAAGGACAAGTGATCCAAATTAATTTTATACGTCTATCTACCCATTATCCTTAACCGCTTGTCCTGGTCCAGGTCACAGAAGTCTGGAGCCTATCCTTGTTTTATATATTTTGATGAACATTTATAAACTAGGGTTTTTTAAGAACAGAGTTTCTGGAGAGAAGGATTAGACCAAACCCCATCCACGCACACCTGTCACCCACAGAACGGCTATGAAAGCCCCACAGTCCCCCACACTCCTGTTATGCTGCAGACCCCACTGGCCATCTCCACCCCCTCTTGTTCAACATAGGGGGCTGCACATCCTCACTTGGCAGCAGGTATAAACCCTCCAGCAAACTGTAACCCCCAATGGAAAGTACACCAGGCATCACCTGACCACACACAGTCTCATACTTCTAACCCCTGAAATGCAAACCAAATGTATTTATATCTTTAAATGATAAACCCTTTATTTATAACACAACACTGAGAATATCATAGGTGATTTTGACTTGAGTTCCCATGATAAAGGCTATATTTAGTAAATTTAATAATGTTCATTTCGCACAGCTGCTGTGTGTGTGTGTCTGTCCACGTTTGATGTGTGCCTGTGTTTCAGTCTGGCTGTGTTTTAAACGTTCATATTTTAATGCAGGAATTACTTCAATAATATGAAGAGTTGTGTCGCAGGAGGGAGGGGGGTTGGGGATTCCTGGCAGTTGAAGGAGACATGAAAGGCCGTATTACTGGCAGTTCTGTCCTTTATGAGTGAGAAAGAGAGAAGGATAGAGAGAACGACAGAAGCAGCTTGAAAGGCGGACAGTCAGAATGAAAGATAAGCCAGTAAACCACTTAAAAAGGCCCTGAGGTTGACACCTTCACGTCCTCCCCCTCTCCCCATTCAAATATTCCCCTTTCCTTCCTTTTGCTCTTTGTATTTTGTGTCACTTTTAATTTTTGGCAAATTCTTACATTCTTTGTTATTTGAAAAAGTGCTCATTTTCTCTTTTTTCATTTGTATAGATTGTATAGATTAATAGATTTTTTTGGGTAGGCAAAATACTAAAACTAAACTGAAAGATCTGAAAGACAAAATATAGCTAATATTCAAATCTTGATCTTGTAGTTAGTTTTAGATGTCAGGAAAAAAATCAGCTGCTTACAGTCCTTATTTACAAAAAGAAATGAATTAATTGGTTTGTAAATGTAAATGTGTTCAAATGATTTATGTTTTTCTTGTAGGGATGTGTCTGGTGTATTTTAATGTCAGCACAGATGGAGATGGATTCCACTGATTTGTTCTTCATCAGTTTCATTTTAAAGGCTATAAGGATTTTGCTTTTTAATAACAATGTGATACTGTACAATAATACCGATTAGCTAGAAATGTTGTATTTCTAAATTCACTTTATTCACTTCTGAATATAATCACACCATCTACTGTCTTGAGTCTTTGGTTGTGGAAAAAATGGATGTTTTGGTTGTACTGGATGACACATGTCCAGCTGTTGTTAACTTTTTAAAAATAGTTTTTCACAGTGATTTGAGGAAATGTTCACACAACGATGCAGCAGTTTGAATATGTTGTGTGGAACAAAATCGGGGTTAGTTCGTAATGGCCCAGTCGGACGTGACCGCACAGCCACATTTGCCGATCTTGCTTCCAAGAAGTATGCTGGTTGCGTTTACTGAAATGTGAAGAACGCATCTGCATGCAACGCTCACAGTTATTATATACACACAAGATGCACAAACTCTGTCTGCGTTTTATCTCTGTTTCTCTCAAATCAGTTTTCTTTCTTCCTCCTTTTCCTTCTCAGATTTTGCTCCTTTTGCCTTCTTTGCTTCATTTATTCTTTATTTATTCTTTACTTAATTTTTTTTACTGTGCATTTATTGTTTCCGAAGGACACGGGATTATTACTGATATTTACTGCTGCATTCACTGCAAACAATATTCTTTCATGTCAGAGTTATGTCACAAAATGTTTTATAAAACCCTGTTATTTTACTATATAAATATAGAGCGTGTAATAAAATTCAAAGTGATTTTTAAAGTAAAATGTGTTACATAATGTGTTATAATTTTTCCCTTGTTTATTATAAAGGCAAAATACTTAAGACAAATTGCTAGCCCATGTAAGTTTTAAGAACATCTATATTATACCGAATGTTCTGGAATCGCTAGAGGAAGGAGCTCAGTACTGCCCTCTGTTGGCTTGTTGAGTAAACAGCAGCCTTCCTCAACTTTCTTAATGATCTTTTTCTGTTTGTGCAGCTCAAATCGAAGTGATTCCCTGTAAGATTTGTGGAGACAAATCCTCAGGAGTGCATTATGGAGTCATCACTTGTGAAGGCTGCAAGGTCAGAATAGAGCACTCCCACACGTGCGCACACACACACACACACACACACACGCTTTTGTTTTCACTGTGGGCACTCTGACCCAAGCAAAACTCAAAAATGCAAACGCTGTAAAGACTAAAGGCTGTGAACCTTTTATCACAAAGTGGTCTTGTTTTCATTGTTTGCCATGCTTCTGCAGACATGTTTCTTAGATCCGTCTCCACAAAGTTTGTGGACACTGCACACACAGACACACACACGCAGCTCGTTCCATTGAGGTGTTCTATGCCACGCAGGGCTTTTTCCGCCGCAGCCAGCAGTCCAGCGCGTCATACTCCTGTTCACGTCAGAGCAACTGCCACATCGACCGCTCGAGCCGCAACCGCTGCCAGAGCTGCCGCCTGCAGAAGTGTGTGGCTCAGGGGATGAGCAGAGAAGGTGAGGCCTTGGAGAGGGAGAGAGGATGCAGAGGGGTGGTGAGGCGGTAGGGGAGGATGCACAGGCAGGGGATGTGGTACTGGGGCATAAACACCCAGAAGACAAACTAAGGGAAGAGTTTTGAATATGAGGAAAGCTGTGACTTAATGTGGTGTGTGCTGTTCCACTGCTGCAGCCGTCAAATTTGGCCGCATGTCCAAGCGGCAGAGGGATTCCCTCATCGCCGAGGTGGAGAGACACCAGCGGCAGCAGCAACAGCAACAGCATCAGCAGCAACAGCAGCAGCGACTCCAGGGAAGCCCTGGGGAAGCACAACCCAACCTGCCTTTCCATGGGAAAGAGCCACGCAACCGCTCGCCACATCTGCTCCAGCCACTGGTGCCCTCGTACCCTTTCCACATGGAGCCCAAGCTGCCTGCGTGCCCAGCTGACATGCACACCTTCCTGGACTGCTCCCAAGCTGAGACCCAGGCCACGGCACTGACCTACAGGGACTCCTGTGAATCGGCTATGTCCATTTCACAGTGCCGAGGGGATGGCAGTGGCCAGCCGGAGGTCCGAGGTGAGCAAAGAGGCTGTCAGTCAAGAAGGCGACCGTGGTATGATGCCGTACCGTGTTCGCTGTCCTCTTTCTCTCACCGACTTGCTCTGTGTTTCTGCACCAGGGGAGCGATATCCAAGGTTTGATTCCCGTCAGTCTTCTCCCGAGCAGCTCGGCTTGGGGATGTCCAGAGGGGACATGAGAGTGAACTACGAACTGGAAGATTCCTTCTGCTACCCCACTTCCATGATGCGTATAGGTGAGGTAGCTTCCCCTAGTGGCCCCTCATACTACAGAACAAAGCAGCAGTTCTGCTCTGGGTTGATTCTGCAGTGCTGCTGTGCCCATAGATTCTTGTAATCTCAGAAACATATCTTTCTGACCCGGGGGATGATGCTTTTCAGGTAGTGCTGAAATAGGTTGTCACTGGGTTTCTGGTCTCTGCTATGTCCCACTAACCCGCTGAATAAGTTCTTATCAGCATCATTGTTTAAACCAGTGGTTCTCAAAGCGTTTCAGTCTGAGAACCACGTTTACTAAAGTCAACAACACAGCGGATGATCAACACCCTGATGCCGCTTCTTAGTATAAATTCTGCCTCGTTTTACCAAATGTAAGATTTTACACATTTGGTTTGAAGTGTGGGTTGATAGACCGGAACTGATGCCATTAATTTGTTTTGCTAAGACAAAGCAGATTAACTAAAATTGGTTAATGCGAGCAAAAAGGATACTTTCGGTGAGCAGACTGACATCATAAACACGGTACAGGACAGTAAGTTTGACAGTAAATTGCTCATACTGCGCCATAAGCTACTAACTGAGGATATTCTGTGAGCAGAAAGTATGTTTAAGTGTAAACATTTTTTAGGATGTGTACCTAAGTGGTCTGAATGCCTCTTTGCTGAGATATTGTGACTGTAAGTTTGTCTCACTCTTTCAGACCCACTGATTTAGGCAACAGGTGACGTCACCTGGTCAAAAGTAGCTGCTGATTGTATATTGTATATAAGCTCACCGATGTATTCGGGCCAAACAAAAGCAAGGTGGAGTGTTTCGTGTGTGACGTCTGTGTGTTGCCGCTCGCTGTCCTGCAGAAGAGGTCTGTGCCAGCATTGTGCGCTCTCACCGAGAGACCAGCCAGTACCGGCTGGAGGAACTGCAGGCTCTGAGGTGGAAGCTCTTCAGCAGAGAGGAGGTCCACGCTTACCAGAGCAAGGTACCTTCTGGCAGCATCACCGAGCCGTAGGTGACCTCTGAGCTGTACAAAGGCACATAGGCCCAGCGAACAGAAAAGGACAAACACATATTCAGATTCATCTTTTGTATTAAGGTCTTAAAATGTTGGGCTTCAGGTAGGAAACTGAGGACTCGGACTCTTCATAAGCTGTAATACTAAGACTGTGACACATGGAGAGCAGTTTTTTCAGCCAGCTGTCAGACATACTTGATGTGAACCAGGACTTTGTTGACACTTCCCATAATCTTCTGGTGCTCTTTTCTGACCCCTGTTAGCCAGGTACACCCAGCAAAAATCTGTAACTGTAGTACATAGGCGTTATTCATAACAGCCTCATAGCTACATTTCACTACCCACGATGCACTAAGTTACACTGCAAATTGAAATGTTCAGAATGTTTTTTCCAAACCAAACATTTTTAATGAAAAGTAAAATAAACAGTAAACTCAAAATGAAATAACTGCAGATATTGATTCAGTCGTTGTCCCACATTCAAACCCCAAAATTTCTGTTTTAGGGAGATGTGGGGTCTAAGGTTAATATTAATGTCGAATAGATATTTATTAGTATTAATATTTCAGGCAACGCATGGCTCTTAATGCGCTGTTAGGTGGAAATATGGTGATGTTAACCATTGTTCCATGTCTGCGTTCTGTCCTCCTGCAGTCCATGGATGAGATGTGGCAGTACTGCGCCCTCCGGCTGACTGACGCCGTCCAGTATGTTGTGGAATTCGCCAAGCGCATCCCGGGCTTCCGCCAGCTGTGTCAGAATGACCAGATTGTGCTCCTGAAGAACGGTGAGATGGAGCGCTGTCACTCTCTCTACCACTGTGGCTGTCTGGGAAAGACGTACTAATAGACCACAGGTTCTTATAATGTTTTCTGTCCGGGTGGGTGTCCATCCTTCGCAGGCTCCATGGAGGTGGTCCTGGTGAGGATGAGCAGGGCGTTCAACACAGAGAACAACACGGTGTTCTTTGATGGGAAATTTGCTGGCACAGAACTCTTCAAGTCGCTGGGTAAGAGTGGAGAGACTCCATAATGATTTACTGACCCAGGCTATGACACATTTGGTGTTCTAGTGTGTCCCAGTGCTTTTGCTTCACTCTAAAAGTGAAACTGTGTGACTTCATGGCAGTGCTTTTTGCCTGAATGACTTTGCAAATTTCTGCTGAATTAATCCCACAGGCTGCATTGATCTGATCACGGCGGTGTTCGACTTTGCTCACAGCTTGTGTGCTCTGCGGCTGACTGAGCAGCAGGCGGCTCTCTTCAGTGCTCTGGTGCTAATTAACTCTGGTAAGAAAGTTAAACCATGTAGTAATCCACCTGCAGTTACTGACATCATTCTTAAAAATCCTTCTTTTTTATAAAGTCAGTATAAATGTCTTGGATATGAGACCCAAGAAACAAACCAGCTACTTATTGATATGGAACAGGGAGGCAGTTTTGCACATTTTTGTTCCAAATGTGATAGTTGTGCACATCATCTTTTTGTGTGTGTGTGTGTGTGTTAGACCGCCCCTGTCTGGAGGAGCGAGGAAGGGTGGAGAGAGCGAGGAAGGAAGTGGAGCTGGCCCTCAGCCATACTCTCCACAGAGACAACCAGGACGGCCTCATACACAAGGTAACATCTGAGCAGAAAACAACAGCGTAAAGAGATGTTCTAGATAAGGATAGTCAAGAAGGGCAGTCAGGACAGATAAACGTGACAGACAGCTAATTGTGAGTCAGGGTCATGTGTCTAAATGCAAAAAAGTATTTCTGAATGTGGCTGGAGGCTTTTCACTTATTAACATTTATTTATTAGGCTGATGCCTAATAAATCAAAATCACTTACAATGATTTATACATTTATACAGCTTTATATTTTTTTACTGGAGCAATTCTGGGTTAGTACCTTAGTCAAGAATAATGCAGGAAGAGGTTTAAATGTATCAAGTGCAGTACTTTATTGGAGCAATGCTGATTTACACAAAATTCTCCTGATTTGTTTTACTTTCAATTTCTTTTTTGCTATGGGTTCAATGTGGGTTAATAGGATTTGTTGCACACTACACTGTTTTGTGCTCAAGCAGTTTATACACTGAAATAACCCTAAAATCTGAAAGGTCATCTTGTGCAGCAGCTGTTCAATTTAAGTCGCTGTTTGAAAAACAACTTCACCTCCTTTAACATGCAGACATGAGCTGCCAGTTGGAAATTTTTTCCAGTAAAGATGAAATTATCTATTCAGAGAACACAGAGAAGGTGGCTGAGTGCTGGAACACAACTGGAGGCCCTACATTCCTGGCAGGGTATGAGTTCCCATCTTGGTCCTAATGCCTCCTTTATTTATTTTTTTGTGATTTCAGCTTTACCAGAAGGTATCTGTGCTGAAATCCTTGTGCAACCTACACATTGAGAAACTACGCTGGTTCCGACAGCAGAACCCCCTCACTGTGCACTCCCTCTTCCCCCCGCTGTACAAGGAGCTGTTTGCCTCTGACTCGGACTTTCCCCTGCTGGGAATTCACCCCTGAAGGACCCCGCGGATCTCAGACAACTCAGTTCCAATTTGACAGATGCCACAGTGCAACAATGTTGAGAGTGGTTTAATACATAAGGGTCCCGTGCAGTTGGTGAACACATATTGACCCACACAATGACACACACACACTCATACGTGACAACATAAACAGAATCCAGTCTGTCTGTCTCAACATCTACCTGCTGTAGAAACCTATTTTTGTACTTCCGACAATTTCATTGGCAGTGTTTGACAGAATGAGAAATGTTTGAAACTATTTTTATGCAAAAATGACTTTATAGAGTACCAAATGATGAAAAAATAGTTGCTTTTTATTGCTGGATTTTTAAAAAGTATAAGCAGAAAAAAAATGTTTTTGTGAGAATGGTAAAAATTCAGTGTTTAATTTGTGTGTGTGAATATGAGGTTGAATATCTGTAAGCGCAAGAGTCCATTTTGTAGCTAATGTTAAATAAGCAGAAGGAAAAATTTTTTTGAGCTTATATTAGCATTTTATTGATTACTGCTGCATCAAGGACAAAATTTGCTATTTGAACTGTGTGTAACCAGTCAATACTAGGTGCAAACCTTTTTTTTCATAAGTTGTACATGGCCAGATAAATATGCTGTAGGTATTTATCAATGATATTTTTATTCCATGCCCCACTTATAACTTTATTGTTCAACATGTCTGTTGGGTTTTTTTAGTCACAATGCAAACACTGGTGGCGATGATTTAAAAATTTAAGTGGAATCTGCCTTGCAGGACCAGAGCTGTGCTTTGTGCACTAGCAGCTATATAGCAGTAATTAATTATTTAAAATATAGTTGTAACTCATGCAGACAATGCACAGATTTTTTTATGAACAGATATTATGAACTCTGTTAATCTCATGAAGCTCTTATGTGTTTTAACCCTTTAAATACCCTACTGTCTGCATTTAATTGCCTATAAAATTCTGTTGCAGCAATGCTGGTAATAAACTGTTGAAATCTTTGTAATCTGATTTATCTGAGTGACTGGTTGTGCATGTTTACCACACCCTGTTCCAACATGAGACTCAGAAAAAATGATGAGTGCCTGCAAGGTCAGACCTCGAAATACATGAGCTTTATTCATTTCTGCGTGAAAAATATCCAGTCTGCTCACGATATTTAGGCAATATGTACATTTTCACATGATCAGTTGTGCTCAGTTTACATGTAGTTCATGCAGGTCCTGAGGTCTCCTCAAGGCTGAAGAAAACGTTGCTGTCGGTTTCATTCCTTTTGACAGGCTTTGGAGTTGGTGAAATATGCCTGCCCTTATACTGGAGACTTCTGTAAACAAAATGTTAATCTGTAAAAGTTGGGGAGTCTTTTGGACTTAACTTTTTTATTGGCTTACACTCCCAGTATAGGACACAGTGACCCACGCTTATCTCGTACTCCACCGTGTTTGGGTTCCTTTCCCTTTTTGAAACTACAGTATATACTGCATTTTCCTCTACAGTAGCAGGGAAGTGCTGACCGAACGCTGTGAATTATGTGAAACGTGTTGTCAATGCGCGCCAAGGTGTGTCTCATTCTGACACTTAACATTTCTGAGCCAATGTGTTGGAGAAATGTCAACGCTGGGTGTCATGTTTCATACATCAGGGACTGGATAATAATCTGGTCTCCAGTCTTTTTCATGAGTGACAAGGTTTTCCCCTCACTGGTGAGTGTCAGTTGCTTGGAACTGACACACGTAATGAAATGTCAGTGATTTACTGGTGCGCGCTGCCTACACTTTTCTGGATGGGCTCTGGACCACCAATTGAATACTGGCAGGAAGTGAATGAATAATGAAACGTTAATATATTATTTGACAGTTGACAGATCAGTTATATCTGTAGACTAATTGAATTACATTGTCAATAGAACACCAACGGCTTGTCAAAATACATACCGTTTTTGTTGGGCTACTAATTTAAAACATCCTTATTAGTGCCCAGTAAGCATTTGTTTTAATTCTTTATTATTTATTCCTGTTGTCCTTATGTCCAGATGTCCTGTTGATCCACATCTGGCTCAGTTCCACTTTCCATATTAGCGATTTTTGACAACAGGACTTCTGTTCCCAGTTTTCCTTTCAGGGAAGTAATTCTGTACAACTAGTAAACATGGAGTAAACACTTATGGGAAGATTTTAGAGAATTACAGAATGTAATAACTTTATTTATATATTGGACCTTCACTATGCTTAGTGCAAAGCAGCATGGGAAACAACTTTCTGTCAAACTGTCAAGCTCAGCCAATCAAAGCCGCCAGTTAATATCCAATGTCACAACCAAAACGGCAGATTCGGCAGTTACTAAGTCATTTATTTCATGCACAATTTCTCCAAAGCTGCACTCGTAAGTTACTTATAATTGCAGAATTTACCCATTTATGTAGCTGGAGCAGTTCCAGGAAAATACCTTGATCAAGGGTATTACAGTTGGAGGTGCTGTACAAACCTGGGTCTTTCAGTCCTTATAGAAATAAACTATAAACATGTAACAACTAAGTTGCAGTTGAATCATTGTGGCAAGCCTGGTTCTTTCATGGAGGAGGACTCAATGTACGACACTAGTGCTTGTATGTGCGCTTTTACAGAAACAGTGACCGGTGAGGGTTAACGGTGGAGGACTGGGAACAGATTCTCTCTGCTGGGGACCTGCTCTCTGACCTCCTTCTCCAGCCCACATGTCCTTCTACTGCAGGAGAAGGTTTCAGTAAAGGCTGGTTGGGAGGCTGCCCCTTCTCCCTCCTTCCTTTGTGCTGCTGCTGCTAGGCCCCCCTGTGCCAAGTGTCCTTGGAACTTTTATATCAAACATCTGTGAGCTAAACTGTAAAAAAATTTGTCCAGTGTCCAGTGACCACCAGGACCCTGCATTGGACAAGCAGTTACTGACAATTACTGAAAACTACACGAAAAGTCAAACTAGAAACACTTTTAGAAATACTACTAGAAATATTACAATATATGTTGGTGTCATGTAAACAGTTACCTTTTGGCTTGGTTTTTTTAAAATTAATTTGTTTTAATTAAGGACCTATGCAAACCTGAACCCTCAGCGGGAATTAGCCCAAAGCTGTGATTTTTTTCAGGTACAAACGCGAGGGAAGAGGATGAGTGTAAAGCAGCGCACTTGCAGACCCCCTGTGGCGTCTGTTGCGGACTTTACTGAAATTTACTTTACTTTACAGAAACACTGAAACACGCTTTTATATTTGAAGTCTAGAAATGAAAAGAGGTTTCTTCTGGGCCAGTTTCTTGTCAAGTGATGTTTCCATGATTTGTATTTACATGTGTGTTCCGTACAAAAACCAGACGCCGCCCGGTCTGCTTTGGAGTTTTTCAAACCTTTTCGTTATTTTCCCACAGTTCAGGGCTGCAGGGCAAACGCGCCAGGAAAATCTGAACCCTGATCTGAATCTGAACACTTAAATAACCGACATTATACAGAGAAATATGTGGACTTAATGAAACCAAGACTGAAATAACTTTGAAATGTTGCTAAATGCAGGGAGGCTTATAGCTGACGGCGGAACCGTCAGATCCTCCTTTCTGTTCACCTTTCAACTTTTCACTGGAATTTTGATTTTAAAAAAAACACGGTTAGTGCTGGAGGTGTTTTGTAGCAACTGTGTACAAGTAAAAGTACACTGATCTCCGGGAGGGCGTTCCAGCATTCGTGTTGTTTTTGCTCTTTGTTGCGGAGGGTGAGTCACTTTGTGAAACGTGTCTCCTTTGGGTATCCGAGCGCAGCGTTGCGGGTCCGCAGGGTGGCGTTGCGGTGAGGCGGTGTTGTAGTTGTTGTTGTAGTAACGACTCCTCTCGTATCCTAGTTTGGTGTTGAAACCGGAGCTCCGTCGTTTCCGGCTGCAGAAAGGAGGTATTTAAATTGCGGGAGCAGCAGAACCAGTGGAGCAGAGAGGCGAGTCCGAGTCCGAGTCCCTCGCCAGCAGCACGAAGCCACCCTGACCGACCCCGATCGTGGGTTTCGAGCCCATCTGAGACCCGGTCCAACCGCCACTGTCCGTCACCACCATGGGCTCCTTCTCTTCCTGGATGGTTGCGCTCCTCGTGCTTCGCTGCACCGCATCGGAAGGTATCGGCCTTCAACTGGGTCTGTTTGTGCACAAAACTCTTTATTATTATTATTATTATTATTATTATTATTAGTAGTAGTAGTAGTAGTGTATAATACGATTGAACTTTTTAACTTTATTGTCAGTTTTATATACCACTGCAGCTCTGTCCATCTGTTCCATTTATTATTATATAATTCCCGAACTGTCTGCACTGGGAAGCATTGAGGTAGGAGGGCGATAAGATTTGAAAAAGAAAAGAAAGTGACACCAAACTTCATTTTTGCCACTGGGGACACAAGATCATTTGTCGCCACGCTTTAAGTGCCACAGCTGTGCACGTGACGTTGCTCCTGCTCTGCAGGTCCTCCATCCATGGGACAACACGACGTGACCAGTGATCTTTCTGAAATCTTTGGAGAGACAGGTTGGTCCTCTCCGTGTTTAGCAGTATGTGTGCAGATCTGATGGTCTGGGGACCTTAGGCAAAGATGGGAGTGGTTCTCAATCCCAGTTGTCACCCTTTTCTGTGCCGATTAGTCTAAAACAGGCCTGGTTGTGAAAAACATTTCCACTGGTCCCTGAACTGCTTTGTGGAGGAGATGCTGCAAACGTCCAGACTGTATCTTGCACGTATGCTAATCTGCGAGAAAATATTGTCCTCAGTAATTTATGAAACATGAATTTAACGTTACAACCCACTATAAACTTTTAAAGCATTGTTTTTGACTTAGGCTGCCAGGACTGCTGCACTAGTGTTTAAATCTAGTTACCTTTTTTTTTTTTACATTTTTTGCACACATAACAGGAGAGGATGTCGGATAAATCAAAACGGGGATTTTGTTTTAGGTACCTGCCATCAATCTAACAATATGCTACAAGTGGTTCTACCTTGTTTGGTTAACAATTGACCAGCAGCCACTTTAGCGGTACAACCTGTAATAGGTATGTAGTGATACTGCTAAAATAGACACTACACTAGTGTGTGAAAACAGTGAGTACAAGATTCACACCGTTGCCCGACAAGCTCGCTGGCTTCTGCTGCAACTTGGAGTAGTGCTTCACAGTCGAGACTGAAGGGGGGCCCCACATTGACGGTAGGATACTGAAAATAAAAGGTACAACAGCCTTTTTGGTATGTTTGACATTTCGGTGTTCACTTAAATAAAAATCAATGTACGCATAAATGCAAATATCTTTTTTCACCAGGCCCTAGGATTCTTGGGACCGTAGACATTTACCTACCTTGGCTATTGTTTAATGATCATGTTGCACGTTTCCATTTAGAGGCTATTCATACAGGTGCAGACATGATCCAGCAAGAAATTATACTGGTCCATGATGCCCATAGAAAATTAAAAAACAAGTATTTTGCCATTTCCTTTTCATTCTAAAACTCTGCAGAACTTTATTTGATGCTTCGTGTCATGCTGGTAAAGAGTGCTGTATAAAAATAAACCGAATTGAATTGATTTATGAGCTCTGGGAGCCCTTAGGTGTAACCAGCCAGTCCTGGTGGTACCAGTGGCACTTAGACCCCCCCCAAAGGTTTATTTTTCTCCCTCTCTCTGTTGTTGGAAGTTTTTTGTTTTCCTCTTGCTGTAACCACTGTTTTCCTTGCTGTGTGAGAAGACTGCTCTTTAAGAATAAACTGAATCGAATCAAGTGGTGACAAATGAGGATTTACTGCTCAGTTAGACATTCTTCATCATAATAATAATCTTACTCATGTCCTAACTTGCCATATGGGAGTTGCACAAGGTAAACATTTTTCTATTATATGTTCAGACCTCCACTGTTACACCAAATCTTTTGGCAATGTTTAATTTGTTAACATAATATTATGGTCCAATGGGAGACAATAAATGCAACTGATTTTCTAGGAGTAGTAATTGTTGTCTGCCCCTAAGCTCAGTAAAACATTATTAATAATTGGAAAATGTCCTATATTTTTCCAGACCTTCCTGACCAGGGTATGTTGCAGCGGGAGGTGACTTTTGACTTTTCCAGTCTTCTGGAGCCAAGCGGTATGTCTTTCTAGGTCTCCCCATAAAAGAATCAGTTGGCTTTCTTTGCAAGTGAGCGTTTCAGATCCTCTAAGTCACTAACTGTATTCCTGTCTTTGTTCACGTGGTGACCAGTATGGATATTTATGCCTATGTTACACTGTAAATAGTTCATGGCACTCTGGTTTGAAACAGAGTCAGAATCCAGGTGGGACAGACCTGGAGTGTCCAGAGGAATCATGGCCTCTCTCCCTGATGGTGAATTTATAATAAGAGGTATACATAAATTGCTTTCAAGTCTTTTGAAGGACACTTTTTGGATACTTGACCTTTTTGCTGAACATTTTCCTGTTGTCTTCTTTCTCTTTTATATGTCTCCTTCGGTCTCTGTTTCCTCTACCGAAGACCGTCCAGTGTTTGGCCCTCGTGCCTTCCACGGCCATTACATCCCCTTCCCTCCTGCAAAGCCCACACTGGGCAACTTCGCGGATCTGTGCCGCTACAGGGAGAGTCGCCCACATTACCCCCCCGAATCGCTCCCCCACACTGGCTTCAGCTACCTGCGACGCCAGGCAGATGCCATCAATCGTGTGGAGTCCTGGTACGGCACCTGTTGCATGGAGAATGGGATGCTGGAAAACGAGCCAGAACTTGGCGTCTGTTGTGCTCAGCAGGCGGTGAGTCCCTTTGTTCTGTGCTGTAACTCTATTAAAAACCCTCGCTGTCCACATCCAGTGTCAAGCTGTGCAGCAGCTTCACTCAATGGCCACCATTTTTAGCCACACATGGCTGTTTCCAGTCACAATTCACCCCCTACGATTAGTGAGTCACATGGTTGTAACTCAGTTTATGAAACATACAGATAGAGTCAAAAGGTCTGGTTACTGTTCAAATGAATGTCAGAATGAACAAGATGACTAATTTAAGTGACTTTAAACGTTGCTTGATCATCAGTACCACATATAGTGGTTCTGTCATCTCAGAAACACTCATTTTCTCCACACTGCTGCACCCCAAACACAACAGTGTGTTTATTCTGCTCCACTGACCTGCAAAGTCCCCACCAAACAAGCTAACAGGCAGAACAGAGTGAATGTGCCATAAGAAAATCTCGGGAAACTGCGTGAATCTCTAAAGCCAGCGTGGACCAAAAACCCTTAGGAATGTGTCCTACACTGCACTGTGATGCTGAATTCAGGCTGTTCAGGAGGCAAGAGAGTGTCCCATACAATACTAGCTAGGCGTACCTAATAATGTGGCTGCTGAGTGCATGTGCCCATCACGGTCATATGCTTTACTAAATACACATCTAAATCTTGTATGCCTTTTAAATATCCACTGTTGTTTTCCTATATAGTTACAACCTGCGATTCTTCCACTTGATGTGGCTCTTAGCTGATTCATGCACTACTTCTTGCTATAAGAAACCCGTCTGCAGACAACAATGTTGAAAACACTCAATTATCGCGTGACTCCTGCAAGCTGAGGGTCCTGTGGCAGCTAAATATTGTAACTAAGAGTTGTTACTGAATCAGTATCAAGATAAACTCTAATTGTTTGTATATAATGAATTCTAAATTAAGTCAAAGGTCCGGAATAAATCAGTGCGTGGAGACTTGCTGGGTTCAGATCCCGTGCTGTTTTGAGGTCCTAAGTGTCAAAAAAAAAATTTATAGTAAATTAGAATAATAAAATAAGTTTTCATGCTATTGCAACATGGCAGGTTTTATTTCATGAAGACATTGTTTATCATTGTTGCCAGAAACACTGAGTCATGTCTGCTTTCCCCACAGAATTTTCTCTCAACATGTCCGTCCTTTTTTAGTTTGTTTTCAACCGCACATATTTCTTTTCTTATCTCTCCCTTTTCAGTTTTGCATGAAGGAAATAATTTGCTTTTATTTACTGTCCACAGGCAGTAACGGCTGGGGTGTAACTAATGTCATGTTTATTACATTTTAATAAATAATGGTACGGTATCTAAATGTTTTTTAACTTGAATGATTTACAGCAACCGTGTTTCCACCGTGAACTCTGACTGCAAGGCATGTCTCTATACTAGAGGATCTATAACATAAATTACTTTCCATAATTTTTACTTGATTTGTCCTCTTTATACAGACAGGACTGGATGTTTCTCCTTATGCTATGAAGGTAGTTTGCACTGAATTTGAACAGACTGTGTGTTTTTAGTGGATCATGTGTCCAAGAAGCAGGTTATAATGCACAATGCTGTAAAAAAATGTGCAAAATTGTGTTTCAGTCTGAAAGTAAAGGTTTTTTGTTATTCAGATAACCTGGAAGCCACAAGGATTACTTGTGGTTTTGGCAAACATTTCTACTAGTAGGACTATTCTGAAAGTAGTATCAAATAAAGTAAAGTAACCAGGGAGAACTGAAGCACATCTTTATGTCCAAAAACCAGTCAAAGCCGCCACTTTATTGCAGTCTAATTCTGTCCGTAAAACTTTTTAAATTATTATTGCTGAATATAGCGCTCCAGAGATAAAATAATGGGTACTGTCCTGTTAGGACTAAAATTGTTTTCGTCAAACATCCAGCTGCATGACTGGGTGAAAGGAAGGAATTCTGAGCTGTGTAGGTTGTTTTGGAAAATGTGACTGCTATCTGTTTTAGAATAACAATACCAAAGACTAAACAAGATCCAGATTCCCTCTCTGTTTATTTCTGTAATTTTCAGACTGACTTCTACAAAGCAAAACATTGATAAGCCGTTGCTTTTTCCCCACAGTGGGAGCTGACACTGTCTCAGTTCTGCAGTGAAGAATTCTCCGTCAAGACCAGTCACTACCACTGCTGTAAACAAAGAGGAAGAGCAAGATGGACCTGCTTTGAGACCAACACCCCCAACCCCACTTACGTGCCCACAAACAAGGCCCCCATCAGAACACTGTCACCTGCAGAACCTGGGTTCACCTGGAACCCCAGCAGCTGCCACGGGAAACGCTCCAGCAGGGGTTCTGAAGCAGTGCCTAACGTCAGGTTCCCACCAGGTCGGCCCACTTCCGCCAACATCAAGAATGTGTGTTGGTTCCACAAGGAACGTCCTCGCTACCTCAGTAAATGTATGCCGCAGACGGGGTACAGCCACCTGGTACGGCAGGGCAAGGCTGTCAACAGGTTCGAGAAAGGAATACAGAAATGCTGCAAGAAGAAGACGAAGGTGCTGACCTGCGCAGACAAAAAGGTGAGACAGGTGACGTTCCTGCCAGGATAATGGTGAAGTAGCAGTAGCTAGATTGTGGTATTCAGAACTAGTGTATACAAAAACTGTTGTAAAATAGTCAATGTGTTTGTATACATTTGTATGAATGTATTATAAAGTCTATTTTGGACAAATTATTTGTATAATAATTTTATAACAATACACTATATATAAGTTCATGGTATTTTAAAGATATGTGTAGCATTATATGCACTTTGTAACACTTTGATTTTCTGCAAATTCAACTTCAGAATTTTAACCAACTGCTCTTAATTTTAACAGTTTGTGCACAAATCAGCAGCTCTACTTTACTGGCTATAGAAGTTTTTAGTTTTAACCGGCAGTTGTAATGAAAAGGTTTATTGTTTTCAAGGTACCGAAAAACATCAGTACAAAATATTTGCTGCTGTAAAGATCGCGTGATGTTTCAGCTGAAGCTCATGCCTACAAGTTATAGGCCTCGAATGACCAGGCACGATGTGCTGAAATGTGTGCAGGATTTTGTATATTTGTTCTAAAGAAAAGTCAGTGAACTGCTTGACTGAAGTGGGCTCAGTGCTGTGTACGTTGCTCCACATTGCTGACTCAGTTAGTTGTCTGTTAAGGGTTTCAAAACAATGTCTTCATCCTCTCCTTTCGACCCTCTTTCACAGTGGCAGAATGCCATGGATTGGTTCTGCAGGGAGGAGCAGTCTGTGAAAACACAACCGAACCCCTGCTGTCTCCTCAGCAACAAGGAGGAACTGTACAAGTGCTTTGACGAAAAAGCCCCCGACCCAGAGTACAGGGTCGAAATGACACAGAAGGCGGCCGATTCAGATTTTACTAAAGGCCAAAAGTGTAACACATATGAATAGCTGAGCAGGAAGTAAGAGTCACAAGCAGCCGCCACTTTAAACTGCCAGATTTTAGGTACATTATTCCACCTCTATAGTATAAACATTATATATCTCTGTTACTCTGTTACTGAAAGTTTTGTTCCAAATATTAACACTCTTTTATGTTCGGCAGTTTGGCATTTTATTTTTTCGCCCCAACTGTCAATTTGTATCCGTCTGTTTAAATGTAAACGTTGTTAGTCACGATTTATGTGCACATATAATAACTTGGACGTTTGATTTCACAAGACGAGCGCTTTACACTTTTCTATACACTGTAGGTGTGCCCTCTAAAGCCTTAAAAAGTCAAATTAACGTCCACTGAATTAAAAAAAAAAAAAAAAACAGCCGCTGTTATTCAAGAGGCATCTCTTTCTCTGCGTTCTATGGCCCTTTAAGAAATACATCTGTAAAATGAATAAATGTAAATAAATAGACTATTTTATCAGATGGCCTGCTGGTGTAAGTCTGCTGCCGCCTGCCTGAAAGTCAGTGAACTGCTTGACAGAAGTGGGTTCAGTCCTGTGCACTTTGCTGCACATTACTGACTCACATCTACTGTGAAAGGTATATAAAGGAACAATTAGTTGCATGTCAAGCGTTTTAAAACAGTATTTCTATAAACTGTTTCACAGTGAACGCATTGTGGTGCATTACTGTTTCCGTGGGGTTATCACAATGTACTTTTTTAAATCGTCGCATGATATGGATACTGAGATATTCTGCTTATTTTGTATACATTTACAGGTATCTGTAATCTGTACCTTTTTGTTTTTTTTTTAATCTGCTGGTGCCAGTTGTTTCAGAATACTGCTGATATTAAAATGGGTCAGATTGAAATTTGAATAGTGTTTTTTCGATGACACGAGCTCTCTCAAATTCTTTGTTCTGAATGTATTGTAGTAGGTTTACGCTGGTGAGTAAGGTGTGATTTTCAAGACTAAAACACAGAATAGTCATTGACAGATACTGAGAACATGATTAAAGTTAATTTTCCCCTTGTTTGCTGTAGTGTCATGAGTAATTCATTTCAAGCACAGAACTTCATATAACTAACCCATTTTTGTCATTTTCTCTTATAATTCTTAGGGTCTGAAATTTTCTTGTATTGAATCACTACATTAAGTCCTAGAGTGACTGATATTGCTATATATATACAGAACTGTATAAAAGTCTTAGGAACTTTAGATGTTTTACAGTAATATTTGGCCTAGATGGTTATTGCACAGTTTTGCATCAGTGTGTCAATAGGAAACAGCATATTTTAGATTTCCAAACATTTATTTTGCAAAAAGTGAAATATTACAGTGACATTTTTGCATGTCTTTAAAGAAGGTAATAATCCAATTTTCCCATAACAACCTTGAAGTCTTTGTCGATGTATAGCCGAGGCAGGATTATACAAATATAACAAACAGGTGATAATTTTCAAAGACATAATGAGTAGATTGAAGCAAACTGATTAACAGAAACAGCCACGAAGAGGGAATAAAACTGGACGAGAGGCAGCCATACTAACAAGGTGAGTTTATGGAAGAAGTGGTAGTTTAACTTTAAACTCTTAAACTATGAGCAGAGCAACAAGATACACTAAATGGTCGTTAAACATCAGCAAGATCTCTCCCAAGGAGAAGTTTTGTGGCAGAAAGGTGTTTCCAGATGTGCTGTTTAAGCTCTTCTGCTGAAGCACAAATGGGCAATCTCGAGGAAAACGCAGGGCTTGGCAGGAAACTGGGTGCAGAAGATGAGAAACATCAAGCTTGCTTCCGTTTTTAAATTGGAAGATGTCCAGCACTGTTATCAGCTCAGGACTGGTAGAAACCACTGGGACGCTGGTGCACCCATCCACACTATGGGAAAGTGTGGTCAGAAGCTGCCTTGGTGGAAGAGTTGTGACCGAAGAGTCATTCCTCAGAGTTGGAAACAAAGCCAAGTGACTTGCCTACGTATGAAAACGCCAGGACTGGGGTACAGAAAAAAAACATGGTTTACCTGCCAAATCAGGATCACGTAGATGCTTTATTTTAATCTCTCTACATAAAACGGTCAGAAAAGGCAAATCTAGTCTTTACCCTGACATCCAAGACAAATCAAGCAAGAGAAATGTTCTGATTGTCAAAAATAAGGGGGTCTGCACAAAAATTCTTTGATCTTTCTGGTTTAGATGTTTCAATTGAAAAATACAAGATTTTGAATTTTGGGAGACCTTCTCATAGTGAGTGGCAAACTGATCACTATATACACTCATCTACCAAATAAATGGCTGCTATATAATGAAAAAAAATGAAAATGTACAGTACTCTTTCTCATATAATGTACATGTTCAGTACAGTAGAATTTTTGCCTGTCATTTTACTTCCAGAACAGCTGTTTTGTACTGTACAAGGGCTTGTAAGGGGATGTTTGCAACAGCAAAATGCACATTGTTTCTTAAACCTGGAAGGTTTGTCACTCAGTGACGTTCACGTGAATCTCCCTGCAGGGATAAAGTACCTGTTCTGTGTTTGAAATTCACTTAAAAGTAATTTCTCAGCTTGCAATGTTAGGCTGCTTACAATTATTTACCCATTTATACAACAGGATAATTTTAATTGGAACAATTCAGGGTAAGTATTTTACTTGAGGGTATTACAGCAAGAAGGGGCATTAAACCTGGCTCATTTGAGTATAAGGGTGCAATTCTGACCACTGTCCTACATTAATATTAGTTTTTAGAAATTATAAATGTAACTTTTTATGCATTTATTTAAATCATACAAACAGTTTTAACAGCATGAACACCATATTGCCACTCAAATTTACCGGGCGAAAAATTGACCATCTGTAGTGGAGGGGTGCAGTGAGTAGCCCTGCTGTCTCACAGTGAACCAATTTTATGTTTATATCAACATTATCATTAGTGAACCATTACTGTATGAAATAGCTGTCCATTTTTGTACACAGTCTTAATTGTGAACTTCTGATGCTGCCAGGCAGTATTCTTTAGTAATAGTTTAGCTTGTTTGGTTAAATCCTCAATGTCCATTACCACTTGTTTGTTAGTTTCTTGTAATCTCTGTAAACACGGTCCCTGTCTTGTCAGTCTGAAGGATTTTAGCTTGTTTGAATGTGAATTTGTTGGCATTTTTATTTGTTGCTTTGGCAACAAATAAAGTATAGTAAGTATAAGTATAATATTTATGTATGTTTTGTTTGTGAGAGTTAAGTGTACCATATGTAAAGGGAGATGGGCAGGTACACTGCTAGTGTTACAACTGCCTTATGTCATGCTGCTATAAATAATGTTAACTGTTGGAGTAATCGTGCCCATTTAAATGAAGTTTGATAGTTTAGCATAAATGTGTTTCACTTTTGGGGTCGCAAGAACACAGAATTGTCACTATTGACAACAATGGCAGTTAGATCTTCGACTCATGGGAATTCACCTTATGAAAAGTTTTCAAGGGATGCATTACTCTTTTAAGGTAGTAAAAGACTAAAGATACAAACATATATAAAAATATAATAAAGTTATTTGGCCCTCTATAACACACCTGTATGTTTCTTCTATACAGTAAGGGATACATAATGATGCTAAATGATATCATGTAAACAGAGTAAACAAACTATTAAGCACACAACTACGTGCATTACTAGTTTGTACAAAAATGAATGATCTGACATGTCGTTATAGCTTTTTTTATTGAAAGAGACTGCAAATGAATGAGAAAAAATTTAAGGTTGGGTCTAGATTAATACAGTTTGATTTGTGGATATGAAATCTGCCCAACATGCACATTGTTTAATCTGTTTATAAGGTCCCTGTTTCCAGAATCACCGGTATGAAATGGAAAAACAATGATATTAAGAAGACTGTAGAAAACGTCCATTTGTATTGTAATTTCTTCCGATTTGCTTTGTCCTAAAAAAGGCAACCTGGGCTGCTTCCGTCTTTATGCCGTAAAGCGCAACTAGGCACAACTTCTGGTTTTCTGTGTCGTAAAAACACACACAGGCCTGGTTCTGGTTTATTTGCCTAAAAAAAAAGTCTCACGCATGCGCACTACAGGTTCGCGGTGCCAGATGCTTCTTTTGCTGGAACTGCGAGCTGCCGAATGGCTCCGCTTAGCTAACAGTTAGCTCTAAATTACAAATATCCGTTTCTTTTCAGGCTGCAGCAACAGTTGAAATAAAGCATGTATGATTTGGACCTAACTAGTTCGAGGTCAGTCGTGCGAAACGCAGGCGACGTGGTAGCATTTGAAGCGATTACGTTAGAGCCGTGGTTGGTTTCGCGGACTGTTTTCGCATGTTGCTAGAGTGAGCTATACTGCTGTTGCCGTGTCGAAAAATAGCAACACAGTCGGATCGTATTGGTAGTTAATAAGCGGATAGCTTTTTACTCCTCGTGGAATTTCCGTCGTTTCCATTTAGTCTAGAAAGCAGTTTGCATACTCGATGGTTACGTGTTTTCACGTCATTGTTTGTCTCCCGTTAGTATAATAAGTTGAGATACATTGAACTTTTGTTTTACTTCCGTGTTGGTGTTCGCCGGTGTTGTGTCTCCGCTGTCTCGTGCTGGGCGTCGCTCTCCGTTGCTACGTGCGAGTTCTGAGGAGACAGAAGTTCCGGAGCGGGAGGCCAACGGAGAACCACCCCGGAGCGGGCTTTCGGGGGCTAACGAGTGAAGAAGCGCTACCCCGAGAGGGCCTTTGGGGGCCTCCGAGTGAACAGACGCCCCGTCTCTGACAGGGACCTCGGGGCGCAAAGCGAACAAACGGCGGCAAGACCCCGGCGCTCGGAGTCCACGATAGTACAACATGGCGACAGCCGGTCCGGCGGATCTGGGACCCGCCGTTCCCACAGGTACTGCGCACCGAGTGCCGCCTATTCCTGTCTTTTCCACTTGTTTTTTCCAGGGCCATGTCTCTGTTGGTGGGAATTAAGGCGCGAAGTTTGTCTATGCTGTAAAATTGGGGCTTTATTAACGGACTGCTGATGTTTTGAGGGAGGGATGGGGGGGGGGCGATCGTATCCGACTGCGGATTGTAATTCCACGCAGAGCAGTCGGGCGTGTTCCGATTGAAATAAGAAGACATGTTTATTCGTTGAAGAACAGGGTTTTGGGTGTCCGGAGGTGTAAACCACACACACAATCGCACAGTGTGTCGTCCGTTTTCACACACGTGCTAAGTGTCCCCCTTCGCACTGCAAGTAGACCACCCTATGAATCCTTATTTCTTTTTAGCACGTCGCCAGTGTTTCCCTTTGAAGTCCCTATTTACACATGACTGGTATGTCTCGTAAAAAGGGCTATTGACACATCGCCGGGGTGTCCTGCTGTCGATACGCCTCTTTATACATCTCCAGTGTCGTATTGATGTAAATAACAGCACACAGACCGGTTCCCTTTTCCCAGGCAGCTGTGATTCGTTAGACCACACAGCTTGGAAACACTGTAAAAATGCCCCCCCTTCTGATCCTCTCACTAAACTGTTGACTCTTCTTATTGCTTTTTTCCTTTATCACAGTAAATATACTTGAACACATGTTTGGTTATTTGAAAAACCTTTGAAATGAAGTGCCTTTCTGTGCTGCTGCAGGCTGATACTCCACAATAAAATGGGCCGACAACTGTGCTGGTCATAATCATATGAATATTTATAGAAAGCAAACACCTGCAATTTTACACCCGTTTTCACCTCTGATATAGACCATCAGGGCAGTATTATTAATAATAAAAAGGGTGGTTGTGCCGTTGTCTTATCGTAATTCGTGAGAAAGCTAATAAAAGGTACAGTACATGTAGTTGGGTTTGACATTTTTGCATCCTTGCTAAAATATGAATGGAAAAGATATTTTCCCACCTGTTAACATTAGAATGTAGTAGAATAGTTTACTGTTTTGAAATTAAAATCAACGTGTTTATAAGTCATAAAATAATTTTATGAGTTGTACAATGACATGTTTCGAAATCTGGTACCAAAAAATATCTTAACAGGTGATTTATGGACTCTAAGTTAAATATAAACTTATGATATGACTGGAATCAGTCTGTGTGCTAATGAAGAGACTGAATATCCACCACAGTCACTTGTTCAAGCTACACTGAGATTTTTGACTTGAATGAAGAGGTTAAAAATTTAACTTGTCCCACCCTGCTTGTTGCCTGCACTGTCATTGCTGCTGGAAAACAAAGTCTAAGCCTGGCAAAATTTTCTAGGAAATGTTGACAGAATACCTGCTTTTCCTTACAAATGTTTTTCAGTGCTATAATGTGCTGGGCTTTGACTTTCTGGCCAGAAATCAGATAGCTTAACATGTGGTAAATACCAGAATTGGACTGTACTGTGTTCCTCTCGTGTGTTGTTCCACAGACTTGAGGCTTTGGTTCTGGAAGAGAATAGCATCCGGTCGAGGTACATGCATGGTAGTGATGCTTTTCAGTGTTCCTGAGAAGGATGACCCCGTGGCCTTTTAACTTAACACATTTTACTGCTCTGACCCCTGTGCTGCCTGGTTTTGTTTGCCTCTATGATCCGCAAATCTTGTCTTGCTCAGCTGCGGCATCTCCCAGCTTAGCATTTGTTTGCCTGTCATTGTTCTGAAATGTTCAGTAGGACGGTGACAGTAGGACACATTCCTACCATTAGCACTGACACACCCGTGTCACAAGACGAGTTTTAACGTTGTAGTCATTTATTTCATTGTACGTACTTAGTTTAACATTTAGAAGTTTTCTAACTTTTTAAAGGTATTTTGCCTTTTTGTTTTTTGAAAAATTTAGTTTTTCAACGTTTTCTTTAAATGCAGGCGAATGTAATCATGGCCCACATCATCATTCACTTAGCTTAATAACTGCAAAAAATTTCCGGCTGGTTTTTTTGTATCTGTGATGTTATTGAAGAAGTTTTTAAATAGATGCAGAGGTCAGCATATCACATACAAGAAGCAGTAAGATCTATTTAAGACCCCAGTTCATTATTAGAAACGAAAGTTCATGGGAGCATCTGTGAATGCTATGTAGATAGGCTGCATACTACAGTTTTTTTGTGCTGTGCCAGCTGTGTATTTGTAGGCAGTACACCATGTTTTGCTCCCTGAATAAATGCTGGGAAGAACCACGGGCAATAAATCTGCCACGGTGTGATAATATTGGCCGAGATGTTACTCAGGATGGTAGCTGCTCAAGCAGGGAGGCTGTGGAGGAGTGCTCCTTCTGTGTCTCACACATGGACCACGATTCCTCCTGTCCCTCTGGGAGGGAATGGGCTTCTTTTCCTGCCTGCAGTTCAGTTTTGGCGCTTGCTTAGTTGTCTCATTCTCAGAGAGAATTTGCTGTGACTTGAACACTGTTGGAGCTACATGCTGAGTTAACAGGCTGTTTTTAAACTGTTATTTGAGTTTTAATCCCCTGCTTCCAGACTCCCTGCTCAATTACTGTGAGCAAAATTAAAAAGAACGTCTGTTGTACCATAAGCCTGTGCAGTTTGTCGGTTTTTCAGCAGAAACAAAGCACACACTCTTGAACAGGGGTGCTCAAGAGTTTGTAAATCTACTGAAAATGGATTAGACCTTCTCCAGTGGAATAATTTTGTCAGTCATGATGAGTTTGAGTACAGTAATGTCTCCGTTAGCGCTACTTGTTATTTACCTGTTTTAGCCCTTCTTGTGATTCGTTGTTTAAATGTTCCAAATATTAATTTTTTTTAAATTGTTTTATTTCCTGTAAAATAGGTTGTCTTCTCTGTTTATTTGCTCAATTAACACAGCATATTACATAAATGATGTCTTGTTTTTCAAGAACACAACCTGAGATCTGTTTGAAGTATTACTGTTGTCTGTTTTTTAAAAATTTAATGACTTTGTGGTGACATAGGCAGGGAAACCACTGATGACCATTCTTGTTTTCTCTGACTTTCTGGGTTTAATGTCATTCTTTTAAACCTAGAAATTGTCATTTTACAGTGTTCTTAGGATGTCTAGAATGCATTGATGGCTTGTATAAAACTAATCCTGTTAAAAAAGCACCTAAAATATGCTTTACATTGCTTACAGTCCATTGTAAGTTGTGAATCGGATTGCTTGCTTGACGGGAATTTTTCCCACGTTGGAATTGCTGAAGACAGGGAGAAAGCAAAAAGCCTATTGTTTAACCTTCTTGACCCTCATCTGTCTTTGTCCTCACAGGGTCCAGTGGAGCTCATAAGGGTCCTTCGTCAGAGGTAAGCAAAAGTAAACCCCCAAATTGCTTCACATTTGCACTTCTACTTGTAGAGTTGATGATTAGTGGATGTACAGTTCAGATTAAAAACATCAGTGCTCTTACATCAGTGTACATCCTTGGACTGTTACAGTACCGGTGAGTAGAACTTTTAATAAATGACATCAGAGAAGTACTTGCCTTGCATTTACTTTACTGGTCAGTTCAACAGCCTTCCACCATTTTCTTTACTACCCTTTGTCCCTCACACACACTCAGATGCCAAGCAGTTCTCAGAGCATGAAGAAAACCATTGGTCACAGAGGTGTTGACCCCACAGGGGAGACCACCTACAAGAAGGTCAGTAATGGTTTTTTACATGCACAATTAGGAGTGAAGTGGCACTCTGACCTGCTGTTCTCTTTTCAGAACCTGCATCTCAGACAGGAACTGGAGCATAGCAAATGGCCAATAATCTGATTTTACTTGATGTAAATCTGGTTTATTTAATGCTGGAAACCCCATACTGTGAATCTTTTGAACTGAATGCATTTAGTGACAAACAACCAGTGAAACAATTTGGGCAGTTAAACTGTCCATAATTTTTATGAACTTTACACATCAAATTTTTTTTTTAAAATTACCCCCCTTTCTTAATTGAAAATAATATAGAACTCTACAGAGAGCCTCTCTGGGCTTTAAATACTTTTGTTTTTAATTATAATTTAATGTGATGTTGCGGAACTTGTTCTCCAGGGCTAAATAATTCCACACCTCAGTTATTCTGCCTTCAACAGACAAGTTCCGCCTCTTTGGATCTATCTTGCTTATTTTCCCAAGTTGCATTCTTGTCCTTGGTTGTTTTTCTTTCTGTTATGTCTTTTCCTCACTCTCCTCATCCTTCAAAACTTTTGCTACTTTTACACTATGTGAAATCATGTACTTTGACTGCTATATTAAAAATTCAAAGAGCCTTTGTTAAGCCATGTCATTTTCAAGCTGTGTGACTTTTTTTGTAGGGCACGAAGCACATCGCTAAACTGGTTTTCATGAAATTGAAACTTAAGAAAACCATTGGTCAGATACAGTTATGTTCAGTAGCTCCTTATTTAGCTCCCTGTTTACATTTTTTTCACTAGATGTGAATGCGGTATTGGTTTGATTTAAAATGGCTGTTATCTAACAGGTTCGTGTTGGTCTGCTAGAATTTTAGTTCCTTTTTCTGTTTTCTACAAGTTTTTCAGTATTACCAGTACTTCCAGTTTATCTGGCCACTTCTAATAGATGCTTCTTGTCATTGCAACTCCTGTTGCCAGACCACCTCCAGCGCCCTGAAGGGTGCAATCCAGCTGGGCATCACACACACTGTGGGCAGTCTGAGCCAGAAGGCAGAGCGAGATGTGCTCATGCAGGATTTTGTGGTGGTAGAAAGCATCTTCTTCCCCAGGTTTGTGGTAGCTTCTTTTATCTAGAAAGTGGAACCGCACATTGGTACTGGCTGTTAAATATGGAAGCACACTTCCTTCTAGCAAGAGGTCTTGATGTGGTGGTTATTTGTATTGGAGGCCAGTACTTGTCTGGTGTGTGTTTTCTGTCTGTCTCTTGGTGTATGTGACATGTCAAGTTAATGCTTTTTTAAAAATTATTATTCTTTACTATTTGCAGTGAGGGCAGTAATCTGACCCCAGCACACCACTACAGTGACTTCAGGTTCAAGACCTATGCTCCTATTGCTTTCCGCTACTTCCGAGAGCTCTTTGGCATCCGTCCGGACGACTACCTGGTCAGTCTGTCTCACCTGTGTGATCTGTCACTGACAGTGTGTGGTCATTCTCTTGCCAAGTTTTTATAGCTTTATTTTCTGGGTAACTGAAAGGCTATGTGCAGTTCTAAGTATTCCAGAGATGAGGTTGATGCATTTTTATGAAGTTTTGCTGTTTTTTTTTTTTATTGGATTTTTGTGCTCACTTTTTCTCTCTGGCAGTACTCCCTGTGCAATGAACCTCTCATTGAGCTGTCAAACTCTGGTGCTAGCGGCTCCCTGTTCTACGTCTCAAGTGATGACGAGTTCATCATCAAGACTGTGCAGCATAAGGAGGCAGAGTTCCTCCAGAAACTGCTGCCTGGATACTTCATGGTGAGAGTTTTGAGGTTTCAGCAGAAGTAGCTTGAGTATCTGCCTTTACCTTTTGAAAATCATGAAATGGGTAATGTTGTGTTCTTACGGAATACTGTTAAATTGCTGATTGACTGTGCAGCGTTTCTAAGGCATTAATTTAATTTCTAATTCTAAACTGAACTAGACATATTATCAAATTACTAATGTTTGAATGCCTTGTTTTCTGATGAGGAATGTACATTTTATATAATCTTAACACACTGCTGCGTCAGCATTCTTAGTCCTCACAGTGAGTTCCTCTTCACAGAACCTGAATCAGAACAAGCGCACTCTGCTGCCCAAGTTCTATGGGTTGTACTGTGTGCAGGCTGGGGGCAAGAACATCCGCATTGTGGTTATGAACAACCTGCTGCCACGTGCAGTGCAAATGCACCTCAAATATGACCTTAAGGGCTCTACCTACAAGCGGCGAGCCTCGCCTAAGGAGCGTGAAAAGGCTTTTCCCACTTTTAAGGACCTTGACTTCATCCAGGATGTGCCTGATGGGCTGCTGCTGGAGGCAGAAACCTATAATGCCCTGAGCAAGACCATCCAGAGGGACTGCCTAGTAAGCCAGTGTAGTGGAGAGACTGTACAGTTTGTTCTATCTACACTGATATCTGTGTTGTGTAGTAAGAACTCTTCTGCATTGTCATGTATGCTATGCTATTATTTCACATGTTCTTGTCCTTTGACTTTAAACCCTTTTTTTGCTCCCCAGCTTCTGCAGAGTTTCAAGATCATGGACTATAGCTTGTTGGTCGGGATCCACAATGTGGACCAAGCGTTTCGAGAGCGTGCCGGTGAGGGTGTGGCTGCCGAGGGGGCAGTTACCCCTGACCAGAGAAGGCCTCAGGGCCAGAAAGCCTTATATTCTACTGCCATGGAGTCCATTCAAGGCGAAGCACGTGGCAAAGGGGCACAGGACTCTGAGGACCAGTGAGTTGTTACAACACAAATGTTTTATAGAAAGTGATTCTTTTACTCTGCTGCTGTAAGATTTACTCTCTCGGTGCCATTACAGCATGGGAGGGATTCCAGCACGTAATGTTAAGGGCGAGAGATTGCTGCTCTACATTGGCATCATTGACATTCTACAGTCCTACCGGTATGTTTAACCTAACTTGGTTGTGCCATGAGAATTGCGCAACGGGGGACCTGGGACCAGGGGTATTCAAAGATCAGGGCTTTTCTCCTATGTTTAAAGAGAACTTTTTTAAAAATTTTGTGTCAGTCTCATGCAGATTACATTGTAATATGACATCTTTGTCCTTGTGATTCTGTGTTCATTTCATAAATGTGGGTTTAAACTTATGGTCCTGTGTAGGTTTACTAAGAAGCTGGAGCACTCATGGAAAGCTCTAGTCCACGATGGGGTAAGATCCATCCCTGCAAGCTGATGCTGTGGATCACGTTATTGTTGCTAATGGTAGTGATCAAAACGGTGTTGACTCCTTTCTTCAGGACACAGTGTCGGTACATAGGCCAGGCTTTTATGCAGAGAGGTTCCAGCGCTTCATGTGTAACACTGTGTTTAAGAAGATCCCTTGTAAGTAAACTGTGGTTGTCATGCTGCATATTTTTATGCTTCTTCTGCTTGATCTTCTGATTTCTTTTTGTTTTTTTGTTTTTTTTTTGGTAATAAAAAAAACCTTCTCGTTGCCACAGTGAAGCCGTCGCCATCAAAGAAAAGTCGAAGCGGGGGCCAAGCAGGCCTGCGGAGGGCACCGACAACAGTTGGGGCATCTACGACCCAAACACAAGGAGCTACAGGTACAGCGGCAGACAGCCGGCTGGTGTACCGCACCCACTTTGGTTACGCAGAGTCAGAGGGTGAGTGGTGAAGAGAAACTCAGAAAGAACGTTGATGAAAGATGATGGGAAATGGGGCTAATTGAAGAGATAATAAAGCAGTATGATACTAAACAATGAAATTTAAAGGGTTATGTGTGGTGGAAGATAAATTTGTCGTTGGGTTACTCTGAGTCATCTGGTACTGAAATCCAGAGCTTGTCTGCTGGGAGTAGTGTTGCTTTTTTTACTTTTGTGATCCCAATTACTAAGCCTTCACTGAGGTATGGGTGGAATGTGTTGCAGGAGACATGTTAGATCAAAGCTCTTAATGGAACATTTTTAATGCTGTTGCGCTAAACTATGTTGAGTTTTGGGAAACAAAAATTTGTTTTTCTTTTGTTTTGAAGACATTTTTGACATTCTCGGCCATTAAGTTGTTCTCAAAAGCTAAAGGATTAACATTGCAAAAACAGGCAGGTTAATTGAAACAATTGTGAAATTGTTGATAACTTAGATTAATTTCAGTACTTTAAATGTAAACATGTTGACATCTTTTCTCTTCACCATTAGTACAGTTATTTGTCCCACATTAAGTTTTATAAACTAAACTCTAAACATGATTGAACATGTACAGAATTAAAATTAAGTGTTTTAATTGTACAGAACATTCAGTCAAAATGTATATTTGTTTTGAGTTGGCAAACTCATTTACACCATAGTGGCACACAACGATGAACTGTTTCGCTGACACCTTTGTCCACTTTCAGTGCGAGGGGTACTACATTACTCCCTAGAGTCATTCCTCCATTAATACAGCACAGCAATATAAGTGACTCGCACATACAGAATAATGGTCCTTTGAATTCTCCAGGTCACTTAAACACATATTTGGGCTATGGAAGGGAATAAACATGAACTTTGAAAGAATATGCAAACTAAACACGTACTAAGCCTCATTTGAAACTGAAATCCTGCTGAGCCACTGAGGCGTTACACTTAAGTAATTAAGAATAGAGGCAGAAGGGGAAAAGTACCTTCTGGCATCAATATGAGCATCCATTGTCTTTTTAGTAGTAGTTTAGACAGTTTTACTACTGGTATTGATGTTTAACTTTAGCTTTGTAGTAGTGGTAGTATCATGAGGTGGTATGTTGTTTTTTAATATTTAGGTATGCAGTCTGGGCGTCCTGATTTGCTCCCAAAGACGCCCCCCCTGGATGGTGTCACAGCTCTTTCCATCTCATCATTGAGCAGCACAGGTGTCCCTGCAACCTCTCCTCCCCTCAGGTTTGTCTCGCTTTCCCACAGTGCTGTTGCCACAGGTCCAGCACCCCTCTGCACCAGTCTGATTCTCCCATCGCTATTGCTGCAGGTCAGTGGGAGTAGAGGTACATAAGGCAGCCAGCACAGACCAGGACTACAACACACCCCATAGGTAAAAGTGAACTGACTGATTGTATGTTTATTGAATTTAATTTGAGTTGTTGGTTAACGCTTACACTATCTATCATACAGGGCTGAAGCCACAATGTCAGAGGAACACTTAAGCAGTGAAGATGTCATTTCACTTAATGATATTGTCCCAGAGACCAACATCTGTTAAGTAAGCTGTCTTCTTTATTTTAAAATATTTTGACATGACACTGAGCATATTCAGTAGTGTACATTCTAAGGTTTTGTTGAATTTGGGGTGTCTCTTTTCTGTATGATGAACATTTTCAGATGTAATTACATGCAGATTGTACCAAACTAGTTAAATGTGTTAAAAATATCATAAAATGTCGAATTAGTTGTTTTTAGTCATCTAATTCTGATAAACCTTGTTTTTAAACATGTGCCAAGCTCTGACTGTCATTGATAGGTTTATAGTTTTTGTCTGTTGCTGTATAATTAGGACAGTGCACATTTAGCATCTTGTAATAGCAAATGCAATTCTGTCCGTAGAATCACGAGAGTCCATTGTTGTGTTTATTTGAGAAGAGAGATCTGAAACTACCTCTGTCTTTTGAAGTGAAAGGAGAAGATGGTTCTGCAAACAAGAATATACAAGAGAGAAGACTCCAGAAACACAGGAACCAGACCCTTCAATTGGTTTTTTTTTTTTTTTTTTTTTTTTTTTTTTTTAAAGCACTCCTGTGGTGACAAAGTTGCGGTGGTAATGGGGATGGAGTGGTAATTGCACGAGTGCCGTGGTGTCTGCAGGCTAGTCCTGGCTGACAACATAGGGTTTGCTGCTAGTAAAGTTGACTACATTACAAGTTTGGTATTACTAGATGGACTTAAAGTATCTCAAGTCTGACACATAACTGGTGATTCATAGTTTCTGCCACTGTTACAGCATCTGAAATTTTTTCGTACAGAGGAAGGAAAATACGAATGGATATGTCATCACTCTACAGGTCTGCTTCTTGGGATACAGATTCGAAGGCCCAACTGTGAGAAGATTGGGTGTTTCAATATTCTGCTTGTAAGTTAAATATAGAAAAAGAAAGCTATTAGTTTGCTATAAAATTGCCAGGCAAAAGCTGACGAGCTGAAGCTGTGCATTAAAAGTATATTAAAAAAAAATAGACATTTAGAAGAGACTGTTACAGACAGGTGTGCTGTATTTGTACCAGTGCTACTGCTAAGCTGGGCGAATGTGCAGTCTAAGGTTAGCAGTGTGGTGCCAAGTCTTGTCAGTGATGAGAGGCCTTACACATATACCAATAATCCCCTCCTCCCAGCTGGCACAAGACGACTGATAATCACTTGGCCTCATTTTTCATGTATACGTACAACTTTTTAAATGAAGTTGTCACTTAATGGCTCAGTGAAATTAGAGCTAAAAAGTAGGGAATGAGTGTAACCTAGTGCTCTCTTACAGTCGCTGTGCATTTTGTCCTGATCAAATGACTTGCATGTAGGAGATTAGAAGTGTTGAGGTAAAAGTGGGGAAGCAAACCAAAGCAATACAGACTAGACGGCACATTTCAATGTGCTTTGAGACGTCGCATTATGTGACAGGTGATCTGGGTTGCACTTGTGGTGTGAATATTTGTGCTTTCAAACTTGTATTTTCCATCAGTGTGTGCCTTTTGAACAGTGTCGTTTAGAGACATCCTGGGGAAGATGCTCTGTGTTTTGACCTCTTGCTACTTTTAAATGATCCTGACCGCCAGTTGCATGTTCTGCTCTTGATCTCTATTTCAAATGTTTAAAAAATGTATCAGAAGTCACAAGGTAATTTGTTGCAAATGAGCAGAAATGCCAGTGCACACCATTACTGTACACATTTTGCCTCTAATTCTTTTTATGATGACCATAAGGGATCGTTTTCATTGCCATCTTTTACTATTGTAGATTTTAGCAAAAACCTCTTTGCTAAACCTCTAGTTTCAGAGTAACAGTGGTGAGAGTTGTAGATCATTTCTGCTGGTTAGAGATGAAATCCATTTTTAAAGGACCAACTTTCATAATCAAAACATAGTACTGATACTTCCTAACATGAGCCTTTGAGTGTATTTATATAGTATGTTTTCAATTTACAGCACACATGACAGGTGCGTTTTTAAGAGGTCTGGTGTTTATAAAAAAAAAAAATAAATCTCATATGAAAGGAGCTATTTCACAGTAGGTTATGATGTAACCTAGAACTGATAAGTGTTGTTCGTTGGATGCTGTACAGCAAGTGTTTCCCAAGAGCAACATGTTACTCTCAGGAGATACGTTAGCACAAAACCACAGCTCCTGCAGCACAAAACAGTGTTAATATGGTAAAGCAAGTGCAAAAAAAAAGCTTTTGCAAACTGGTGTATGTGGACAATGCACATGTGAACAACACAGCCAAGTTGGTTGGGAGGTAGAGCCATATGGAATATGACAAGAATTAAACTGTTAGGATATGAGGATTAGTATTTAATGTGTTCTTTCTTCCGGAACTGAACAAGAAGTGCAAGAAGTGAGATGTTTAAGTCTAAGGTTTTTTTTTTTTTTTTTTAAATGACTAAGAATTGTGAATCTGCAGAACACAATATACAATCATTTGTTAAACGAAGTTGAAAATAATGTTGGCGAGTTATATTGGTTCTTATGGCATAGATTGAATATGATGCATTTTTCACACAATCAGAATGGTTAAGACATGGATCAAACTGGATTTATGTGGAAGAGCAAACTGAGCTCTACAGTAAAGGGTTGGAAAAAGAGTTGAACTGCCTGTGCTGGTCTTTTCAGAACAAGCAGTTATGCTTGACTGTGGACGTGGCCACTGAGAAACAGTGAACTGCCAAAAGTGGAATTTGGAACTCGCAGACCGTGAAGATCAACTGCAAAGGACTCCACAGTGTTAACCCAGATCATGAGAGGAGTTGATGTTAACCGTCAGTTTTGGGGGCCTTAAAGACCGGTGCTGGATATTCCCTGTTAAGGACTTTGCCTGATTACTGATTTCTTTGACTGGTAGACTCGTTTGCATTGTGCTCAAGTGGGTTGCACAGGCACATGAAGCCTGACTGTGAAAAGACGCTCAAGACTTCGAAATATCTGTGCAATAGAGAGAATGCTTAACTGTGCTGCTGCACCAACGCAGCCCAAGAGCCAGAACACAGCTGTTGCTGTCAAAGCCTCAGTCATCCTGTTGCTATTGCCAGAAAACATTTTTTGTTAAGTTTGTGTGCAGAATATATGTGAAATGTATATTGTGACTGTAATCTTAATTAAGGCAGACTTTGGCAATCTTCTGCACATTATAACCCTTTCTGTATGTGTCTTATTTGAATTCGAGGCAGCAACATCAAGGATGTTATGATTCTGCTGGGTTCAGCTTTCCATCTCTGTAAAGGTTATAAAATAAAACTTCTAAAGAAAATGTGAACATTTAAAAAAAAAAAAAAAAAAAAAAAATTTCTAGAGAATCAACACCGTTATATTTCTTAAAAGCTTGAGACAAGGTAAACCAGTTNAAAAAAAAAAAAAAAAAAAAACATTTCTAGAGAATCAACACCGTTATATTTCTTAAAAGCTTGAGACAAGGTAAACCAGTTCACCCGAGGACCACGTTTTGGTCTTGTCTTCCTGGTGAAATTGTGGAAGTGCTGCAGTAATGTGACCCAGCCTTCTGTAATTATCCCTTGTAAATGTCTGCTGGTCCCTAGGCCTTACACAGATAAGAATAGTTGCCCACCAAAGATGCCTGCCATTAAACAGTGTCTCTCTGCCAAGTTGTGTATTTCAGCAGCTGTTTGAGTTCATTATTAATACAACAACGTTCTGAGCAGATCAACATGGTCAGTCACATTCTACACTTCTCGACATTTTTGCTGGGCCTTTTATGCAGGTTAAACATGTTTTTCTAATGTAGCCTATTTCAGGCTAAAAGCTTGCTTGCTTGCTTGCTCGCAATTACACAGCAGTAACAGACAGCACTGATTCAGTGGAACACTTGCATCTAGACTCCAGTGAACTTCAGTTTTCTTCTTACAGGAGAAGCAGAAATCATGATTATTGTTTTTCTTAATTTACTAAACTGTCTGCCTTTACACATTATTTATGATGTAGTATCTAAGACATCTTAAATGCAAGCCTGTAAGTTAGACATGTATTTGTAACTGCTTTTTTTGGGCAAGATTTTCTACATCATTGTAATACATGTGATTATTATTCTCTTCTGCTTTTTATATGAATGTGTAATAGTAACAGAGCTGTATCTCTGTACTTTAATGATTGTCATCTTCAATTATATTTTTACTTGGATTGTATAAACTCAAATGTGTATATATGTCACAGAAATGCCTTTTCTTGCTCTGTATATTATCTGCAATTCCTGCCATATTTTTAGTGATGTGGTGTTTTTCCATACTGTGTTGATTTGTAATTATTAAACGTTTTAAAAATGCATTGTTAAATTTTGTGTCTGGGAAAAAGCACATCAGTGTCTTGGCTTTTGGTTGATACGAACTTTGGACTGCAAATTAAAACAATATAAGTTGGAATGCGTTCACGTGTAACTATACACCATTTTCATAGTCACGTGTCGATAAACAATGAATTAGCACAATTCCCATAGGGCATAACGATAGGTTTCATACCGGTTTCTGATTGGTCGAGTGCTATTGACCAATTACAGATGCTGTTCTTTGGACGTAAAGAACAGCGAAGATTACCAAGATGGTGCTCGAAAGTACTATAGTCTGGTAAGAAAGCCGTTTTAATTACATGACATAGATATCAGCAGCCAAACAAAGTGACAAAAGGCCTTTTATTATGGTAAAGATAAGTAGCAGTGTTTTTAGATGCTTTCCGCCAAAATGATGGAAAGAATTGTAAAGCCCCACAATGTCGCGAGCAGTGATGGGTGTTCGTTAAAAAGACAGGAACAACGAGCTCGAATGATGTGGCACCTTTATTGTTGTAATTTTTACCTTGTTCGCTTTTAATATTCACATGGGAAGTGTTACAGCCACCGGGTGTTGTCATGTTGAACGACATGGTGCCAAACAATACACATTAAAATATTCTGTACCTCACTGAAGTAGCTACCGGCTCTTTCGTCCAACATTGATATTAATTCGATTTGCAAAGACTCCAGCTTTATTTCTAAGTCACAATCTATTAATTAAAATAATACAGCTTAATTAAGTGCTTTTAAAACTTCTAACACTACTATTGTTCGCACAATTCCACTTTACCACAAACTAGGAAGCAGCCGAAGTACAGCTCTAAAAACAAGAAATAATTCCGAGTTACGCATAACTATCACTCCCTGACATTAAAAGCAATAACATAAACAGTAAATCAGCACAACCCAACAGCTGTAGAAAACTGAACTTAAAAATATTTTTGTTAAAACCTTGAATAATTATTGTAATTATAGCATCACATTTGTAGCTTTGACAATAACAATTCTCAATATAACAAAATTCTACATAAATCAAATGTTATCCACAGAATTGCATTAATACCAGTAATCTCAAGTCTTTAAAACAAAGTATCATTCCAAATAGAACCACTCTTATTACCTAAATTTGTGCTTTACATTTGTATATATCTACTTGCTCTCCAGGGTTTTTCAAAATTTGTTTTTTGTGTGGTTAAACTCCCATTTTTTGCAAGCTTTGCATCTTCCCCATGTGGACAATCCTACCTTTGCTGTGTTATACTTTAAGAGCATTTGTAGGCTGTGGTGGATTTTCAGACTGCAGAAAATCCACCTCTTCCCTTGCTTAACAGGGTTAATTTGTTTTGTGAATTCACCTATTAGCCAACTTCCATCTAGGATTATTCTTATGGTGTTTTTTCACCAATAATTATACAGTAGTAAAGGTGTCCCTCTACTGACAAGCGTAACGCGTTCTTGGAAATTAGCTTGTGAGGTGAAATCTCATAAATCAACGTGTAATGGCCATTTGGGCATGAACTTTGAAAATTCCCTCATGCTCCCCCATGCTTGTTACTTGTAAACAGGAAATTGGCCTCATATTTAGTCGTGATTTGGTAAAGGGTATTACATAATTTCACATACACACAAAAACTTGCAAATCAAATACATTTCGAGGGACACTTGTGTATATTATGTTGCAAACGAAGTAGCGTGGCTAAAGGATTTAGTATTCTAACCATATGATAATCTGTTTCTCTCACCTGTTAATGCCTGTGATCCAGTGTGGACAACAGTGAATACATGCGCAATGGGGACTTCTTACCCACAAGATTGCAAGCACAGCAAGACGCTGTTAACATTGTCTGTCACTCCAAGACCCGCAGCAACCCTGAGAATAACGTAGGCCTTATTACTCTGGCCAAGTAAGGGGATTTCTGCTCTTTATTTCTGTTTTCTCTGTTGGTTTTTGTCATTGTGGCGTGGACCATTTTCATATGTATCTTTGCATTTTCTATGGCTTCACAAGTTGCATATTTTGTGTAGAATTGTTTTATGTTTTACTCCAAGTATGTAATGAACTTTGTTTGACTTAAGTTTTTGTGTGTCTACAGCAACTGCGAGGTGCTAACTACACTGACCCCTGACACGGGCCGCATCCTCGCCAAACTGCACACTGTCCAGCCACGAGGCACCATCAGCTTTTGCACTGGCATTAGAGTCGCCCATGTGAGTGTGATGACCATTTTGATGTGAGAAAAAAGCTGCATTCCAGTAAACTAACCGGTCTGGTGCAGAGCAATAGAAAATAAGTAAAAAATGTTAGTTATGATGTAGTGGAATACACGCTGTACTGAACTGAACAGCAAATAGTAACAGTTACAGTCATTTTGTGATGTTTAGCTTGCTAATAAAAATGTTTTTAAAAACCCAGTAGGCAGTTTAATGCTGTGAGAAGCAGTGTGGTTGAGAATAAAGAACAATAAGTAGCACTGATCAATTCATAAAGATCCAACCGAGAGCTGTAATGGAGATGTATACTTTACCATGCAGTATTTTCATTTGCCACAGCAGTTATTAGCCCTCATACAGGTGATCAGTACAGCATGCATATTTTGTCCTAGTGTTCTTTTACCAATCATTTGCACTTAAGATAGTGATTTATTAGAAATGGGTAAGTAATAATTAGGCATTAAAAGTTTTGTGCAGAAACACAGGCGTTTTATTATTTTTGTTAAAGATTATGGTTGACTTATGTTTTCCAAAATGTAGTGAAAATACCTGACTGGCTGAAGTAAACTCTGAATGCCCTGTCAAATGTAAGGACTGAGTTGCTGAATATTGATTTTGTGATTATCAGTGTCTGTACAGTTAAATTTGTATTATATACATTTAAGAAAAACACATCTGTATAACATTAAAGAAAACTAAAAGTTTTGATGTTATTTTAAGTAGGATTTTGACTCAATTGAAATGCTTGTTAAACTGGTCTGAATCTTTCTTCAGCTGGCTCTGAAGCATAGGCAAGGGAAGAACCACAAGATGCGGATCATTGCATTTGTGGGCAGTCCGGTCTGTGACAGTGAGAAGGATGTGAGTTTTCTTCACCATTTTCTTTGTGTCTAAGCCACGTACGTCACTGTGTTCACAACCCCCACTGGATGGAAAGTTGAATTCTTTTTTCCACCATTCCCCATAGCTTGTCAAAATGGCTAAAAGGCTGAAGAAGGAAAAAGTTAGCGTGGATGTGATCAGCTTTGGTGAAGAGGTAACTACAGCTTGGGTCTTTAGAACCAGCAATGTTTATTGTAGGTTATTCAAAATCTGACCGGCTCTCCACACCCATTGTGGTAATCTGTTCACTCCATTTCTTATGTGACCTCTGCAGGAGATTAACACAGAGAAGCTGACAGCCTTCATCAACTCCCTGAATGGAAAGGACGGCACGGGCTCCCACCTAGTTACAGTTCCTCCAGGCCCCAGTTTGGCAGATGCCTTGCTGACGTCCCCCATCCTGGCTGGAGAGGGTGGTGCCATGCTGGGCCTTGGCGCTGGTGACTTTGAGTTTGGAGTGGACCCTAGTGCAGATCCAGAGCTTGCACTTGTGAGAAAAATGAGATATTTGAAATGAAAAACATTGTTTTAACCTTAATTAAGGGTGTGTGAGATTTGACTGATGCACCGTGTATAGGATCACAGCATTTATCTTGTTTTTTAGGCCCTGCGTGTGTCCATGGAAGAGCAGAGGCAGAGGCAGGAAGAGGAAGCTCGTAGGACAGCTGCTGCCTCTGCTGCAGAGGCTGGCATCCCTACCCCCTCTGTAGATGGTGAGAGAGGGTGTTGAGCATAATGGGTTCCTGAACTAATAGAGAAGAGACCAAAAGAGTAGGATACAGATCAGATTCAGTGTGAATTTGGGTGCAATGGTTACAAATGGTCACATCACGCATTTTCAAGCAAAAATTAACTGCCAATCGATGGGAAATGTAATGGTGGGTATTCACTGAGGTTCATTCCCAAAAAAGGAGCTGAGTAGCACCATGGCTTGGTGGGTAACACCGGTGCCTCTCAGCTCCGGGGCTCTGGTTCCAGGTTCGAATCTGGTTGTGTTTGGGGAGTGTGCATGTTCTCCTTGTGTTCATAGGAGTTTCTTCACGCAGTCCAAATGTGGCCTGAACGCTGCATTTCCATACCCTCCTTGAAATGACATTTTCAGTAATTTTAAGTGAAAATTAAGATAGGCTATATTTTGTGTCAAACACTTGAATTACGAATTTCCAAAGGTAACAAACATTTCTTTTTTTAAATTACATTTTCTACATTATTCAAACACAAAAGTTTGGGACTGGCTTGAACATTTATTGTGTTTAGTGTCTGGTGATGAGTAGCAGGATGAGGAACGTGGCATATTTGGAATGAATCAGTCAGCATTGAGCAGTAGGTGTTTTTTGGAGTTTACATATTTTTTCCACTAGTTTTAATTAGTTTTAATTTAGCTTAAAGTGTTAAACTAAAAGTCTCAAAATATTTCTCTTACTGCTATATCCTAGATTTTTACCTTAGTCAGAAAGTTGGCGAGATGACATTTTAGTTGGAAGTGGCTTTAAATGAGATTTAATGTAATTTGAAGTTCAAAAAAAGTTAATGATGTAGTACCTCCATATCAGCTTTGTTTCAGACATACAGTAGATTGCTGTTACCTCACACCAGACAAATGGTTATAGATTATGGATGGAAAGAAGTGTTCCTTTTTTAGCTATTAGAATTTCCTCTGAGGTTCTTTTCAAAGTCTGTTGGTAAGTGGTAGGATATTTGTATTATGCATACATTGATTATGACAGTAAAGCTGACTTTGATGTTATTAACCAATACAAACAAGCTTCTGGTCCCAACTGAGTAAAGGATCCACTGCATTTATATTTAGTGGCCTTTTGTTCACCTTCATAGTTTCTAAAATTTCTGTTGCGGAGTATAAATTAACTGCATTCCTGTATGACACCATTAGATGGCAGTAAAACACACAGACGATAGAAACAGGAGGAGTTTGGAACCACTTTGATGCAGCTCCTTTCTACTGTCTCACCACTTTCCCCATGTTCTTTGGATGAATCTGTCAGAATCAACAATCAGCAACAGTTATTTTAGCAATTTTATATTTGTTTTAATGTAGCTTGAAGTACAAAAAAAAACCGATTAATTTTTGATATAGTTTAAGATTTTGACCTGTAAATAGAGGGAGACTTGTTTTAAGCTTTCATTGGTAAAGGTGAGCGAGGCCCAAGTGTAACAAACATTGATGAATCAGTAAATGACATGGAGTGGTGATTATAAAGATGAGTTTTTTTTGTCATTTTAGATGAGCTATAGTGTCAAAGTTATAGAGTAGCCTTCTTGCACCGTGTTTTAGGGCTACAGTAGACCACAGTGAGGTTATTGACAAAAACAACTGGAACCTAGTGTTCTGTACTCATAGATTTGTCAGGTTTTTGCAGAACCTAAGCAATTAACAAGCAGACAGACATGTACCATTCAGCTTTTACTGACTTAGCAACATATTAATGACTTAGTGGTGAAATTGACTTTGGAGTTGCAAACAAATCAAGTTGTGAACACACTGCCTGTAACAAGCTAAACACCCATTGTGAGGTTTTTTTAAGGTTTTTGCAGGACTTCCTGCTCAAATAAATAGAGGGGTGCCTGTATTTTATTGGTCAACCTTTAGCTCCCTTTGGTTCCCAGTCAAATAGCACAACCATCTGGAAGATGGACCTGTCAGACAAAGCAGATCAAGTCCACAGTTCAAAACTCTGATGACCTTTTCTGTTTGTTTTTTTTTCCTGCCAAACCCAGATGAGCCACTGCTGAAGGTGTCTATGTCACAGGCAGAGGTCAGTGCCCCTCTGCTCCCGGACTTCAGCAGGATGACTGAAGAGGAACAGATTGCTTATGCCATGCAAATGTCCCTGCAGGGCACTGGTAGGCTTCAGTACCCATATATACTTGATGTCAACTGCTGTTAGTAACAAAAGTTTGTATAAGGCTGTGAAACACAGAGCCATGACTGATCAGAGGTAGCAAAGCACACATGGGGTGATGTAGGATCAGCTGGGAAACCCCACATGCAGATTTTCTTCTCTGTAATGTACAACCCAGACCAAAGCTCTTAGTAAAATATGTGAAAATGCATAGTGTTTCAGCTCTGCTACTGTCAAATTGAGAAGGAAGACTCCAGAAAAAATAAGAAAATAGAACACACCAGTAAATATATTCACCAAATATTCATTCTTTCATCATTCACAAACAGTCGTCCAAATTGATCTGCTGCACTGTAAATCCTTTAAAATCCTACCACTTCCATTCAGTCCAGTCTCTTTTTAGAGTTTTATTAAATGTGAACCGACTGCCACTGGTGCTCATTCGCACCTTGTTAATAAGCTGTCTCCCGGTGAGGCCGTCAATCTCTGTGAACTGGGAGGTGGACAGGTGCCGTGCAAGCCTGTAGCAGCGATGTATCACAGCTGCTTATTTCATTTTACTTTAAGATTGACAACCACCAAGTTTTTTTAGTAATTTTTAACTATTTATAATGTATAGTTTCCAGGGGTTGGTTTAATGTCAGAATTCCCATTATTATAAATTAAAGCTTTTGGACAATTAATGCACAAACTGACTCACACAAATCATCTGCTTTGCTGCAGATTACAGTGGAGCAGAATCTACAGACATGGATACAGGAGCCCCTGTAGATCCTACAGAAGCAGTCAAGGTGGGTTGTTTGTTCATTCAAAACTGTTTATTCTAGCGGGTCCCCGTTTATTGTCCCTGTGTGTTTGAGCACTTTGGTGAAAGTTTGTATGTCACCTCAAAACTGTTAACGGCTTTCCTCTTGAACCTTGCAAGGACGAGGATGACTACGATGTGATGCAGGACCCCGAGTTCCTGCAGAGTGTTCTGGAGAACCTGCCAGGTGTAGATCCCAACAATGAAGCCATCCGCAACGCTATGGGATCTCTGTCCTCACAGACAGGTTCCAAGCCATCGGAGAATAAGAAAGATGAAGAGAAGAAGAAATAGGTCCTCAGTGTCACTTACCCAGGACAATCTGGTTTACTTTCAGCAAACGCTGTTATGGAAATAGTCACATGACCAAAAATTGACTTTACTGATAAAGTGCAGACGATGCACTAGTATCCAAAACATAGGAATCATGCATATTTTATACTAGTTATGGAGGGCACAGACATGAAGCTGTAAATATTACCCTGAGACCGTGGTGACAGCAAATGCTGAATGATCTTTTCTTCATAGTTTTCCTCTTGCCATTAAAGCTAGTATTGTCAGCATTTCCTGCTTTACATTTTGCTTTATTTGTAAAGAAAAATAAGACACTTTAAATAAAGCAGATTTTCCTCCCAGTGTAAGAGTATATATACCTGAGTTCGATTTACAATGCAAAGCGCCGGCTGTTCTCAGCAATAACCAGCCAGGACAAAGTGGGTGAATAACCTTAGTAACAGATGAAAAGTTAACAAAACGGGACCGGTAAAGTTGTTTTTAAAATCTGTTTAGTGTGAACCAGTAGGTTCTATGACCGCCAGACCGCAGTCGTTTTTTTACGCTCAGTAATGAGCTGTACTGCACGTCACAGCGTCAGGTCCTCAAAAGCAATAGTCATCACTTTTCAACGTTTCATTCACTATAGCCAAATTCAGTTTAGACACACAAGGTCTAATCCACATAAAAGTAACCATTTATTACTAATCCAATTGTGACATTAAAGAAACAAACATATTTTAGTTTGGCGAAAAAGTGAGAACAGGGCCTGCGCCTGCCATGTGACCGGAAACGCAGTTACGTCACCGGAGCGAGGAAAGTCGGGAATCTGAGAACAAGGTAAACAAACGAAGCGTTTATCCTACAAAAATCAATATATTGCCGTGCTTTCGCACTTGGCTTCATGATTAAAAAAAACATATATTATCTAATTTGCTATTGCTATACGTTGGAATGGCCACAAAACCCGGTTTTACAGAGCAGCGCGGCTGCTGCTGAAGTGACCCTTCAGCTGGCCATGTTGTGGCTCAGTCAGGGGCTCCTGGTGGAAACCAAGAGACCGAAAAAAAACGAGAACGGGGGAGAAGAAAAAACACTTTAGCTGCACGTTTAGACATTCTTCGTGTACGTTTTGTTATCACTGACACTCGATCTGGGTGGAGACGGCGAAATCGGTGGCCGTGCGGTGTGTGTACGTTGGAAGTGTCCATACTACCGTGTGCCGAACGTGAGCGGCGCGCTCAGCTGCGCTCCATTTTATTTATTTTATTTTTGCTTGGTTCTAATTTCACTCCCGGTGGCGCTTCTTCCGCCTCGCATCAAGTTTTACAGGATTGACGCGCCTCGGCTGCTTCAGTTCAGTTTCGTTGGCAGTGAATATAAGTACTTTTCTGGATTTACCGTGAAATTTGCGTGTTACGTGTGGCGTTGGCGTGTTTGATTTTGACACAGGCCTTTACATTCATGACATATTTATATGACGACCAAAGTTTTTGTGACGACAGCAGGTGGTGCAGCGTTTACCACAGTCTGCATGTAACCTAAACGTGGCTGGTTCGAATCCCTCTCCTGCTGCAGTACCCCTGATCGAGGTACCTCAGTTTCCTCTATAAATGGGTAAATCGATAAAGGTTGATAATCCTAATATTAGCTGATATTTGTAGTATCCATCACATGTCCTAGTTACGTATCCATCATAACCAGCAGCTCAACATGTGTTGAAGTCAGAACGAGACAATGTTACCTTTTAGAAAAATGTCTAATACCTGCAGTACAAACACTGTAAAACAAAACTCCCTGAAACCAGAACTCCCTCCCTTTCTCCAGCATTATCAGATTTCATGAAGTCTTATGTTAGGAACGGTAAATATTGTCAGAATTATGCACCGCAGTTTAGGTCCAAATGAAATGTGCCTTCTTACAAAGATCACGTCTGATAGTTATAGATTTATGCCTCGTATCACTTTTGAGTTGAATAAAATTGGGAAATTCAGCTTATTCACTTTTTGACAATTTTAGATTTTGCCTCACGATGCCAAGGCTTCTATAGGGTATATGCAGAACATCCCATTCCACCCATATTAACTGTTTTCTTTCACTTAATGGTACATCAGTACGGATGAAAATCATATTTATATTTTTAATGTAGAATTTAGCCCTCTAAACTCCACGTTTTTCTTTGTTTCTTTTTTCAGTTTTCTCCCTGTTATCCCGGTATGGGGGACATGAAGACCCCAGATTTCGATGACTTGCTGGCAGCGTTTGACATTCCGGACATCGATGCCAAAGAGGCCATACAGTCTGCTCCAGAGGAAGCGGAGGGCCACCACATTGGGGCTGGAGGAGTTGCGGGGAAATCCAGTGGCAATGGAGCAGGGGTCGGAGGGAATGGGGGCTCACTTTTGAGGCCAGCCAGCTCTCCAGACCACCACCATCATTCCCAAGCCCTGGCTCACTCCTCTCAGGGAGACCCGTCTGTTGTCAGTGTCATTGTGAAGAACCGGGTGCGTCCTGACACTTTCGGAGAGGCAGAGGTAGATGTAGATAAAGATGGCATGGCTGGTAGTGGAGAGGTGGAGGGAGGAGGTGGTGGACGGGTTGTGATGGGTCCTAGGATTCCAGGCCTAGTCTCAGAACCACTTGTGCACAATGGATTTGAGGCCACCACTGCTTCCATGGATGCTACACTGAGTCAGGCCCAAGGGCAGTCAAATGGGGACCTGTGGGCACCCTGTTCTCCAAAAATAGCAAGCGAGGGTGGGGGGAACGGTTTGGGTGTGGGAACCGCCAACACTACAAAACAAAGTGGCAATATTTTCAACAGACTAAAGCCCCTGATTGCACAGAATCCAGGGGACCCCATGGGAAAAGTGCGTAAAATGCTTCTCTTACAGCAGCAGCAGCAGCAGCAGCAGCAGCATCAGGTGCCGCAGCAAGAGCCCATATCTGAAGGGGCGTGCAGGTCCAAGGCCTCAGCCGCATGTGATCCTGGCTCTTCGCTGGTTCCTGGAATGTCAGTGGGAATTTCATCTTCTTTCTTTCCATCTACCATGCCTATGCACTCAAGTTCCCACACCGTGGGTTCACACCTCTCCCACTCTGGGTTAAATGAAGGCATGTCAAACCCCTCCGGAGTGCTGTCTCCAACTCCCCTGCCCACCTCACAGCCATTCAATGGTGCACAAAGAGGCGGGTTCCCTCACTTGGAACTAGAAGACGAGGACTCGGAACCAGATTTGGGGAGCCCGTTGGTGATCCAAGAAAGCCCAGATTCTCCAGCGTGCACTCCTCCAAAATTCCCCCGGCACCACAGGTCACCTCAGATTTTCAACACCACCTCTGTTCCCCCAAGTTCGTCAACATCCACTTACATCAAGACCGAAGACATTGCTCAAAGCCTTAGTCCACCGTTACAGACCACTGCTCCCCAGAGCTGGCATCCCACTCCAGCTGCTTCCTCCACTGTGAACTCCACTCATGAAGAAATAAAGTCTGAGCACGTCATTGAGGAGCGGGATTCACCAGAGAGCCCTGAGCCAGAAATGCCCTACAGTGCCCTCTCAAGCAGTTCAGTCTCTGCAGCTTCTGGTAGAAGCTCCAGTGCTGCTGTGGGTTCTATTCCACTGGGGAAAGAGGAGATGGATGGAGGTAAAGGAGGAGAGGCCGGGGACATAAGTGTACTTGATGGAACCAAGCATGTCAAGGCTGAAGTACTAGAGGGAGAAAGATCAGGAGATGAAAAGATGGAAGTGGAAGACAGAGAGAAGTTTGACACACGAGATGCTGACGGAGAGAAACCACCCTCGCAGGTTGCAATTGCCAGAGCTGTTACATCTGCTCTCACGCCTGGCACCCCCTCGAGGCCCCTCAAAGTGCGTATCAAGACGATTAAGACGTCCACAGGGGGAATCACTAGAACAGTAACCAGAGTGGCACCCAAAGGCGCAGGATCAGCAGCTGCCAAGGGGTCTGACTCCAAAGGCCAGACAGGGGGCCGCAAAGTTGCCACCAAGCCCAAGAAGGCCAGCGTGTCGTCCTCTGGTCGCGAAGGCAGCTCTCAGCAGCAGGGTGCAAAAGGCAGCATTATGCCTGTGTCAACACTTCAGGACGCCAGCACAGCCATGCTTCTGGCTGCCAGCAAAGTGCAGAACAAAATGGCTGCCACCTCCTCGGAGAAGACCAAAGTCTCGGCCACAGCCGTCAGCATCACGAGAACCGCTGCTCTTCCCTCCATTTCGTCGTCCTCCAGTGCCGCCTCCTCTCCTAAATTTGGCGTGGGCACCGCTGGGGTGAGCGTGCGCCCAGTGGCGCAGAAAGTGGTCAACGGCGGCACGGCCACCGCCCAGATCTCCAAGCCAGCCTCCATAGTGAACAGCACTGGTGCTGTCATCTCCCGCAGCCAGTCCAGTCTCGTGGAGGCCTTCAACAAGATCCTCAACAGCAAGAACCTGCTGCCCAGCTACCGGCCAGACCTCTCGACGCCTCTCCCGCCCGAGTGGAGCCTCCCTCTGCCAGCCAACGGCTACCGCTGCCTGGAGTGTGGGGACGCCTTCGCTCTGGAGCGCAGCCTGGCGCGGCACTACGACCGCCGCTCGCTGCGCATCGAGGTCACCTGCAACCACTGCGCCAAGCGGCTCGTCTTCTTCAACAAGTGCAGCCTGCTGCTCCACGCGCGCGAACACAAGGAGCGCGGCCTGGTCATGCAGTGCTCCCACCTGGTCATGCGGCCCGTCTCCATAGAGCAGATGATTGGCCAGCAGGACACCACACCCATTGGTGAGTGATGCTGAAAACACACAAAGGCTAAAGCATAATGATCCGCCTAAATTCCTGCAAATATTACAAGACGCATGATAAGGTGTCAGGACTGTTATTTATTTGCATCTTTAGTTTAGCTGACACCCTTGCCCAGGGCTGCTTATACAGTGATGAGACAATCGAAAAGAAAAAGGAAGAAAAAGTGTGAGAAACGCCGTCAGTGGGGTCAGTCAGAGACCCCACTGCTGAAGTCAGGGTTGTTTCCTGAGCGTCGGGGAGCTTTGCTACGTTTTTTCGGATGAACACGGTGTGCTGCTGTTTCTGTTCTTCGCAGGAGTGCTGTCCCCCTCCCTGTCCTCCCCCTCCCTCACGTCCCCCTCCTCAGTCCCGGGGGCTGCTAGTCTGGCTGCCGCGGCCCCCAGCTCGGCAAAGGAGGAGGCGGCTACTCAGCCCAGCCCTGGGCGTCGGGTCTCAGACGGCCCGCAGGTGCTGCTGCCCCTGCCTTGTAAGAAGGGAGAGGAGCTGCAGTATAATGACTTCAAGTGCCCCGAGTGCCACACCCAGTTTGGGGTGAAAGCAGAGCTGGTGGCCCATTTTCAGGAAGTCAGAGCAGCTTCGAACACTGTAAGCCGCACTTTTTATAAGCTTCATTTGTGTTGGTTTCCTCTCGACTGTGATTTACCGTTTTGCACCCTGTTGAATGAATGATCTGTACACCCCCCCGCCCATCTTGCAGTCCTGCATGCTGTGCTCCCCGGCCATGATGTTGCCAAATGCCTGCAGCGCCTCGGCTCACCAGCGCATCCACAAGCACCGCTCCCCCCACGTGTGCCCGGAGTGTGGGGGTGTTGCCCGGCAGGCCATTTTTCAGACCCACCTGGAGGAGGCCTGCTTGCACTTTGCACGCCGCATCGGCTACAGGTGAGCGCCGCCCCGCCCTGCCACTGCCATCTCTGCGCTGTTTGTTGGAGGACTTGCTGCAGACTGCCAGGTTCTCCCACATTCCTCCGTGACCTCCCATGTTTCGTGCAGGTGCTCCAGTTGCCAGGTGGTGTTTGGAGGACTAAACTCCATTAAGTCGCACATCCAAACGGCTCACTGCGAGGTCTTCCACAAATGTCCCAGCTGCCCCATGGCTTTCAAGTCGGGCCCCATGGCCCAGGCGCACATCTCCACTCAGCACCCTACTCTTGGCCCGGCTCAAGCTAAGTAGGTGCTGCGCCCCACTTTCTCCTCATGTTTTTGCGTGTCTGTTGGGGTTGTTAACACACCTGTGCCTCCGTCTTCCCCTGCAGGATGATATACAAGTGTGTGATGTGTGATACAGTCTTCACCCAGAAGCCCTTGCTCTATGTCCACTTTGATACTCATTTGGCCAAGCAGAAGGTGCACGTCTTCAAGTGTCCCGACTGCACCAAACTCTACGCACAGAAAGGGTCTATGATGGAACACATCAAGGTACAGTGCAAACATCCACACATGCTCCTGTGAATTTGCAGCAACTTACTAAGTGCTACAGAAACTTTCCTGTATCTGGAAATCTTAGATTTTATCTCCTTCAGTAAAAAAGTTGCTTCATGAAAAGACTGGCTTGACAGTTCAGTTCCCTCTTTGCAACTGTTGTCGTAGATCATTGTTTTTATAAGCGTGCATTTTATTGTATAGTGAGGTAAGTTCATTCCAGTGAACTTTAAAAAGAATTTTTTTATATGTAAAGAAGGTAACAATGTTAATCTAACAGAACGTTTCCTTTTTAGTCATCCTGCGACTGATTGCGATGCCCATAAAGCTGTTTTTTTAAGCGTGTAGAAGCTGAGCGAGAGCCGCATTGGGGGATTCCTGACGCTGCGCTGCAGGGCTGCTTGTCTGAACGTCCGTCTTTCCCCGTCTCTCTTGCCGCGAGAGGCACCTGTGTGTTCTTTACATCTTCTTTCCTTTGCCCCTCAGACGTCACACCGAGGTCTGTCAGCAAAGCAGGAAGCTCCTGCCGTTGTTGCGGCAACTGGCGCTCCTGCCGCCACCGCCGCCGCCGCCGCCGCCGCCACCTCTGCCAGGCCCAAAACGGAAAGCTCAGACGGGGAGGACTGGGCTGGGGAGCAGGAGGAGGAACAGGAAGAGGACGAGCACGAGGCCGACCAGGAGCACCCAGACAGCCAGGCCGGCGCGCCGGAAGCCGCCCTCCCGGGCGTCTCTGGGGCGGCTCCCTCTGAGTGGAGCTGCCGACAGTGCGAGACTCGCTACACGGAGCGGGAAGCCTACATCTCGCACATGAGAAAGGAACACGGCAAGGTCACTGGCACCCTCCGCAGCTAACGCACACAGCAGCTTGCAGACACTCTAAACACAATACCACGAGGGTGAGGGAATCGTGCTTAAAGCCATTGCCTCACTCAGCTTGCCAGGGTTCACATCCCAGTGTGTGCTGTAGTAAACGTACACGGTACCTCAGATGCACGAACTGGCAAATAAACCGAGTCGCTGCAGACGATGAGCAGTTAAGGCACACGGGTGTCTGCGGCAAGTTGGACCGAGTGAGCTCACACCCCCCTCAGTGTACATAAACAAACACCATCTGTACAGTTGCCAGGTGGGAAAAGCTGTCAGGATGCTGCATTTTCATGCAGTAAATCTGGGTTTATTACATTTTATACTGTATTTATTTCAAACTGACTAATAGCCAGTGGGTCACAGTACTGTATATTAACTGGTCCACTTGAGCCGAGGATCCTAGACTGGTTCAGCACCTGTAACCCGGCCTGAAACTGTGTTTTGACTGGAGTCCTCCTGTAATGTCTCATTCAGTCGATGAAGAAGTTCCCGTGCCGCATGTGTGAGCGCTCGTTCTGCTCTGCCCCCAGCCTGCGGCGCCACGTGCGGGTCAACCACGAGGGCATCAGGAGAGTCTTCCACTGCCAGTAAGATTTCCTCACGCGCTCTTCCCTGCCGCCTCTTTAAACCCGTCGTTCACTGAGCCAGGCCCCTCCCGGGGCGTGACGGCCATTGCTAACAGCACATCACTGTGTGCAGGTTCTGCACGGAGGGAAAGCGGACGTTCAGCAGCCGACTTATTCTGGAGAAACACATCCAAGTCCAGCACGGGATCAGAGCGCGGGACCAGGAGGCCCGGCAGGTTCGTGTTGTTGACGTCGTTGTCTTAAGGAAGAGTTAAGCTGTGAAAAGAAAAATCTGTTTTGGCAAATGCTTTCAGAACTTGATGGAAATGCTTGCGGTGTGTTCATTCATTACCTTCATCTCTTCCTGACCGCGGACCTCCACCGGCGCCCGTGCAGAGCCTGGCCCAGACACGGAAGCGTGCAGAGTCAGCTCAGATCCGCAGTGACGGAGCAGACAATTCCTCTGAGCAGGAGGGTGGTCGCAGCACCCTGGGGGCTGGTTCCGGTGAGGAGGACACTGAGGGAGCAGCAGGCAGTGGAGGTGAGGAGCTTGCCGAGGGCGGGAGCCCTGCCAAGAGGGCCAGGGGCGCAGGGCCGGTGCCAGAGGACACCGCCTTCCGCTGTGTGCCCTGTGGCTTCTGCACGGAGGACAAGCAGGAGTTCCTGCAGCACATCCCCCAGCACCGCACCGACGGCGGCTCACTGCAGTGCTCCCAGTGCGGGGCCTGCTTCACCTCTGTCAACTCGCTCAGCCGCCACCGTTTCATCACGCACCGCGTGCGAGACGCCCCCGACCCGGCTGGCTCCGCCACCCAGGCCCGCTCCCCCGCCGGCGCCGATCTGGCCTCGGCCTCCTCGTCGCCGGGGTCCCCCGCCACCTCGCAGCTGGGCCAGGATGCAGAAGGCCGGGTCGGCTGTAGGGTATGTGGCCGGCGCTTTGACAAGGCCTCTGACCTCAACACCCACTTCCGGACTCACGGCATGGCCTTCATCACCGCTCACAAGACTGACAAGCCAGCATAGAACAGCAGGCGACGGAGAGGAGGAATAACGGAAAGCGAGAGATGGAGATCTTGTACAGACGTCATCCTTTGACAGGGAACATGTAACCCAGCACTTCCTGTGTCGGAAGATCACGGCTTCACCTGGGCTCCGAACCACGCCGAGCGCTCAAACCTGTACGACTCCGTCTCTGGAACTCCATCTGTAGCTGTCGGAGAGCAAATGTTTGTAGAAGGAATGAGGACAGTCGCTACTGTGGGCATCCAAGACGGTGACTGTGGTGGGAAAGAACAGTTTGCAAAGAAACGGATATAGTGAGGGTCAGGGATACTGGAAGACCCAGTATATCCTGCTGAGCACTTCTGACACACACACACACACACACACACAGAGAATTGTGCTTCAGATAGCACTCTGTTGCTGTCCCTTTTCCTCATTTACTTACAATATCTTCTTTTCATGTCCAGTTTTGTTTTCTTCAATCTGCTCTGTTTTCTTCATGCTGTACAGTAACTACACTTACAGGGAGCCTTAAAACACTGTGTCCAGACTGCAGAGTGTGGTAATGCAGTACTGGGAATTCCCAGGGTGCCGTGTAGAGCCCAGGAATCACACTGTACCCGCCCAGTTTAGCCTGTCTGAGGGACACACTTCACGGTTTCATGCAGTGCAAATGGAACACGTAGTGGATAAAATGTGGTTTTTCTGCTGGAAAAGCAGACTGCTGACATCCACGCTGCAGAAAAGATATTCTTTTCAAGAGGATCTTATCGAAAGCATTATAAATTCCAATATACATGAAACTATATTAATACTTGGTTATGTATGGATGTGTTTATTGATGTTCCCATTTTGATTCAAGCATTATTTATTAGAATAGAACAGAGGTTTTATTCAAGCCCTCTCATTTTTCCTTCAGCTGGAGATCATGCTGGTGATGGGTTTTGTCAGACACTGTATTTGTCGTGGTAAAGCTGAGTAGAGCTAAAGGAACTGAGAACTATAATATATATATATATATATATATACACACACACACATACAGATTTTAGTAAGGCCGTCACGATTCACAACAGGAGACGCTTTTTCAACAGTTTTGGATTGTTAACGTTAACATCAGGTTGACAGACAAGGTTCTGGTTTCCTGAAAGCGATTCTTGCCACAAACGAGTTGTCTTAGGCATTTTTACATTCTCAGATACGTACATGCAAAGGTGTATTTATTTACGTTGTAAAAAAAAAAAAAAACACAATGTGAAGTAGATTTGCACTCTATATAGGGGATTCCCTCCCTGTCGCCGTTCCTTCCTGTTCTTTATAAGGTTTTTAATCAAAAATGTCCATATCCATTCAAGTAGAATCACATTCTGTGTAATTTAATTTAGTCATTTAGTGCAGAATGTATTAAAAAAAGGTGCAGTTGACTGTGAATTATGTGTTTTTATGGCAAGTTATGTAACATTTGAACTATATCTTTGTGTGGGTTTGGGTGACCCAAACTTCAATGTGCTTCAAAATGTACGAACCTCCCTATAATTAATTATACTCAGTAGCTGTAAAGCAAGAGGAGCTGAGAGTTTGTTGTATTTTTAACTCTACAAGGGGGTTTTTAAATTGTATATTATAATGAAAGTATTAAGACTGGTTTGGTAACACTGCAGGTAGGGTGGGGGGGAGGTGTTTAATAACTGCAAAAGAAAAAAAATTCAGTCTTTTTATATAATTGCCTATTTCTAGTCTCCTTTAGTCACAAAATCAGTGCTTGTCATAAATGACATTTCCTCTGTTACCCAGTTTTACTGTGTCTCCCTGGAATGTTTCTTTTTTCTTTAACCGAATGTGATGTTTGTTCATCTAGAAAACTATATTGTTTGTTTTTTTTTTTTGGTTAATTTGTCTGCTTCATTGCCACTTAGCTGTAATTATCAGTTTGCGTAGACATAGTTCTGGCTGTTTCTGAAATAAAATGGATTAATAAACGCACTGTTTTCATGATGGGGGAATGTGTCCGTTGCTGTGAGGAGAGGGGTCTGTATCCTGGGCCATTTAAATCAATGTAGATTAAAGGTCTAAATTTTAAATGATTTTCATGACACTATCGTACAGTAACATACAGCAATATATATACACGTACCTGTAGTGTCCTCGCCGCAGCTATTAGTCTACCTTCTGAAAACTGAATATCTATGTAAGCCAACACACACTGACAGAAAAACCGCTGAGTGCTGCTGCCGGCCGTCTCCCCTTAACGCCACCATCCCAATTATTTCAACATTGTGCGCATCTTAAAATATGATATAAAAACAAACACCTCATCGATGCCGCAACCTGTTTTCACCGGCTGTTTCAGGGTCAGAGAGCAGACACACTCGAGCAGTCAACCCAACCGGGGCCGATTAGATCCCCCAGCCTACAGCAGGTAGCAGTCATTTGATATTTAGATATCTACACAGATAAAACTGTTTTCACAGTATATTCCAGAAAAACTATGACAATGCTATATTTCTGAATTAAAAAGACCTCTCATTAATAATAGCACACAAGAAACCCCGGTATACGCAATTTTGTGCAGTCTCATTCCTGTCCCACGCTGCCTTGTGGTGTAGTAATAAATACCTCAATTCAACGAGCTGTAGGGGACATAATTTTCTAAAATCCTTACTTATACAGCTCCTTTGTCTCATGCTCACTTTCTTTCAGTGTGTTTACGCAGGACCTGCACAAATAAAGTGAAAACGGGGCCAAAAAATGTAGAACGTGAAAAAAGCAAAAGGAGGCAATAAGGCTAGAAACACTCAGGTCTCTGGACAGGCCTGATCTCCCTACTGTGAAGCAAGGGTCTGGTGCCCCGTGTGCGTGCTGTGCTGTGCAGTGCGGACGCTGCGTGTGCTTCAAGGTATTTTACAGCGTTTTAGTGCGATTTGGGAAAGTTGGTTTGGGGTTTTTGGATGGGCTGGGAATATTATTCCCTCCCGCATTTAAAATAAACGACGATCCAAGTGTAAGCAATTCTGATTTGCTCAGCGTTTTCAGGAACAAACTAAGTGCGTGAAACGGGGTTTAGCCGTACATTTAGACCCATTAAGGACGCAAGTCAAAGTCAGCAGCGGGGAAGGACGTGATGGCGTATTGATGTACTATTATTGAAGGCAGCAGCGGATTAGTGAACATCCACCCTCCACCGACCTGGGCAGTTTGCTCCTTTGTAAATGAAGGCGTGTATATATTGTTGTACAGCCCCTCAAGGCACGACATAAGTGATGCAGCTCAATTGTTTATGTTTTTGCTCTGTTTTAAGAAAAGTGTTTGTGTTCAGTAGCCTTATCTTCAAGTTTGGCAAAGATTTTCTTCGGTAGGTTTGGATCTGTGAAGTACTCTGAAAAATAAAACGACACTGGCTAAAGTAATAATAACCTAAAATACCGGATTTACAGTCAGTTTAAAATCAAAATCTTCTTCAATGTGTGAAATCAGAAGTTTACTTACCTGCTGCAAACTCTCGGATGTCAACCGGCCTTTCGAAAAATATATCCCTGTCAATAATACAAATCAGTGAATAGTTTTGTCATTTAACAACCAAATACCAATTATTAACCAATCGAACATAAAATAAAGCTTTCAGAATTTTACAAACGTCTCAGATGTACAATTCAGCTCGTGCCAGAACCAGAAAGTAACGATAATAACGGCGTTTCGTCAACGAAATATCTGACACATGAGCTTAACTTAGCGTCGTGCACAATGTTTAAAAAGCCTCATTTTGAAGTTTTGCATATTACCATGGCGTTATTTTGAACAACTAAATGCCTCGGATGATTCAAACACGATCAAAGTCGCCCGATTAATGCAGAACAAACTTTAGCTTTTTTCTCACCTCAGAAACTGGCTGAGCAGCAGCTCGAGCTCCGGGTGCGCGCTCAGGTACATCTCGTTGGCCATTCGAGTCTTTATCTGCACAACAGTCGCTAAAAGTGTCACGTATTGCGACAGTCGGTGCAAATAACATTCTAACGTTTTCAGGATATCTATACTTTCCTAACCTTGAACTGTCGCAGACTTTCCTGCTGCTCCGGACTCAACGCGCCGCCATCCGCTTTCTCCAAACCGCTCCGCTCCGCCATCTTTCTCCCGCTCGAGCTGCTGCGCACCTGTTACCGCGTGCGGCGTCGCTAAGGTAACCGCAACATCCGGTGTTGCCCTGCGCTGCGTACGCTGCTGTCGGAGCGCCACCTTGTGGCCACGTCTGATTATCGCGTAATAGCGCGTTTTACATCACGTTATAAATACAACATAAAAAACATACAAGGAAGTCAAACACTGTATATTTTATTCAAAATGTTTTGCATTTGTACAGTTGAGTGAAGGGAAAAAAAAATCACAAGCTCTAAATAATGTTATTTGCAAATTATTTGCACACCGTCACCAGGCAACATACACGCGCCGGAAAGCAGAAAATGATGAAATCCAAGAAAAAATGCTTGTAAATCACTTTTGTTAAAAAACTTAAAGGGTTCGGTCGAATCATATTTTAAGAACAACCGAAGAGTGCTTGGGCGTTCTATAACATAGTAGAACTGCAACTACAGCTGCAAAAGCTGAAACAAACAGCCATTGTTGATAATGTTAATAAACATTAAAAAACAACCGAATAACTAAATATTGAAACATGTCAAGATATGAGTTACTGATAAGTATTTATGTCCACTTGACTATAGACTATTCTTTTATATGTCAAAGATATACTAGCTAAATAAGAAGAAAAATGTGTTTTCCCAAAACCATGGAAATGTTACAGCGATAAATACACTCTGAAAATACAAGTGTAAACTATGAATATGAATATATGTATTTTTAAATCTCTGTAGGTCCATTTAAGCAGGTTTTCTCTTTTCAGGTCCTGGGATCCATTTAGTGCTGTGGTCTTGTGGGGTGGAGCAGTGGCCGTTGTCGCTTCACCACTTCTTTCAGTCACTACCTTTGTAAAGAATAGCCTTCATATTACACTTCAAGCCTTAGCATTTAATACTTAAACTTTCAACCGTTGTGCATAAGTAGCACAGCGGTTTCTTTAAAAGCAGAAGTAGTTGTGCAGAAAGCTGGAGAGAAATGCACACCAGCTGTGGAGTTACATACCCGTTCCATTACTGGAAACCACAGAAGTAAATAACCATGAGGAGAGCTGAGGAAAGCAGGGGGGCTGCAAGAGATGGTGTGGGGAGATGGTGCTGTTATCCTCCAACATGGTTCTTGGTGGGAAGCTACACGCTCATTGCCATATTGAATCTGTACGGGAGGCAGATGCCACAATACCTGTGGACGTACCATGATGGAGAAAAGAGGTGCCAGCCAAAGGTGCACCTGTTACTGTGAGAAGCAGAGAAGAAGTAGCATATGAGCACCTACAGGGTGCCTGAAGCTCGCGGCCATCTTACACAGATTACATAATCACACCACAGGGAAATAAGTGTTACAGACCGTCGTTCCAAGTGTGAGTCAGAGGTGCTGCGCCTGGAATGCACAACAGGAAAACACAGTCATGGGTGCATCCCAAACACCTCTGCACTGAGTCAAATCCACTGAAAATAGAAAAGCTGACTGTGCCATATAATGTGCAGTCATTAGGACATGTATAATGGAATTTCCAGAGGGAAAATTCACAAAATTAGTCTTCAGGTTACAAGGACAAATTTTGGCAAAGAGAGAATCTGCAGGCTTAAAACTGAATGTTTTGTGCTCAGCATTTTTGCCCTTGCTCTTATAACAGCAATGTTTTCTACTGTTACTGGAGCTACAGTTCCTGGCAGTAGCAGGGGATTCCCTGGATTGCTCCACCTTCTTGAGCTCTTTTCCGGCATCATAATACATCCGCTGAGATGTTTACTTACATGAACACTTCAGGTTGTGTACAAACTGTAATGCAGAAATGGGAAATGACATTAAAATTACAGTAACTCCTAGGTTCTTGATCACTGTATGCATTTTGTCTGGACAGAACTGGAAAACTGCTATATCTTCATTCCTACATTTACGTTTATTTATTTGGCAGGTGCTTTTTTCCAAAGGCATGCACAATGGTTATTTGCTGGTACACCTGTACCCTGATATCCGAGTGTAATTGGTCCCTAGTAATACCACAAACATCAATAACAATATTTCTATTATTTCTTATGAGGAAAATTATAATTAGTTCCACATGACTTTCTTTCTTCTCTATTTTCTTAAAAAGCTTTTCAACCTTCTTTGGAGTTAAGATGATGAATTCAAGTACATAATATTCAGGAATACAAACCACAAAGTTGCAAACTGCATTTGAACACGGACACTTGAGACGAAACCTGATAAAGCAGATGCCAGGTGAAATGGGTATAAATATATTCTGCACATTATTCTGGTAATTCTAAAACCGGGAACTGGAATACCAGGGTAAAGGTATATTCAGCTGATACCTTTATCCAAGGTGATTTACAGTGCTGGACATTTTACTCTGCCCCCTCTACAGCCATTCAACCATCTAAATGTGCAGCAGAGCAATATAACACACACATTCACACACGAAAAGCAATTTGGATTCATAAGTTTGTCTGATACACATTTTAGGACTTTGGGAGGAAACCAGAGCACCTGGGGGCAATTCATACAAACATGGGGAGAACATACAAAGTCCACATAGTATGGTCCTCAAATAAACTCATGGTGGGATGCAGAGCCCAGGTTGTGCAAGACACCAGTGCTACCTGTTAAGAAGCAGCACAACCACATGTACACTTCCTCCAGTGTCAGTCTAATTCTTCACTGAAAATCTCTCAGTAACATGGGGGTCGAGATACCAGAGGAGCTACTGCCATGTAAAAAAAAAAAAAACTCGCCATTCTAAAAAGGCTGCCTTCCTTGGAGTGTCAGCCTTCCGCTCGGCTGACGCATCCAACACAGTCAAACACTGGACCCTACTGTCTACTGTGTGCATCTAAAGCTCTTCACTTAAAAATGTCCCTTTTAGGGAAGCATATTAATCTACTCCTGGATCAAAACAAATCACCCTAAAAATAAACAAGAATAAATAACATTATTGCAACAATATTATTATTCCTGTATTATTGCTTCTGGGTACAATTTGCTGGAATTTGGATAGTTTATAATAAGTGCCCATGTTGCATAAAAGGGTTTATGTGTGTTTACATAGAAGGTTTGTTAAGATTTTTTCCTTCCCTCAAAGATTCATAGTTATTACAGACAAACAAATATTTCACAGTATCACATCACACAATCACCAGCGAGATAGAGGTAAAGTTTACACGGGTATCGGGACAATCCACTTGCCACTCCACTGACGCTGTACACGTGGCTGTGGTGATAGAGGCCACTGTGACGTCCTTCACCGGTGGGTGGCTGTCAAATACACCATTTTCATAGACGCTCTTTACGATGCCCTGCAGAAAAGAGGAAGACTCTTCAAGACACTGTATCTGCAAAAGCAGGGAGAAATGCATAGCATTTCGAGAAACATTTAATTGAACAGGAATAAATATGGAGGCATGTCAGTTGAAGTGAAATAGGTGTTAATGAAAGCGAGATTTACATCAATAGTCCAAGACGCGCTGCAGGACTTGTGCTCTGCCTTCTCTGCAACAGGAGCCGGCACATGGAACGTGCTGGATCCATTCATGTGCACTGTAACCCAGCAGCTGGCATCACCCGAGTCAGTGGCGTTCGCTGTGGTCTCGCAGTGCTGCAGTGTCAGTACTGCAGGAACACAGTAAAGGCATTCAGCACCAACCACTGGCCTCAGCTCCCACAACGTGGCTACGAGCAACCGCTGGAGGACCAACCCGTCAGAGTTTATTAGCACGCTTTTCAGAAAACACTGCTAAATATTATGAGTCACATTCTGCTTCCACACATAACACACAGTCACAATCACAGTCTGTCACATTTGAGATCAAATGCGACCCGTTACTATGTCGGAGTTTCTTTAGCTTATTGCATGCAGTAGTGGTTTACGCGCATGGTTCCGACGAAACCAAAATCTAACGCAATGTAAAAATGTAGAAAAAATAAGCCACGGCTGGAAAGTGCATCCATGAAATATACACTTTAATTCAATGACCTCCAAATGACCTCTAATTTATAGAATGCTGGCAAATAAGTATCATCACGGAATGTGTGTTTAAATTTACATATGATAACTAATTTTCTACTGTAAACACATAAACACTGACAATCCACAGCCTTTTATACGTCTTTTTGTATAAAGGTTTGAAAGTTAACTTAGTATCTTGTTTTTGCAGGCCCTACGGCCGTACGGGAGTGAAAACCAGGAACCTTCAGTTAGTAAGATGGTAGGCCTCACCAGTGAACTGCTAGAGATTTTAGCCTTGAAAAAATGCGTTAAAAACATTTCGATGTATGAAGTGAAAGGCAGGAGCCACAACCGGTGACGGTATTTGATACGTGCTAACAGGTACCTCTGGCGCCTACGCGCTGCGCTCTGCTTATTTGTATATTTTTAATCTCAAGCTTAGTCAATGCTGTACTATGACAAACCGCAAAAAAATAACATACACAGAGAGAATAACTTACTCAAAACAAGAAGGCAGACTTTTGTTCTGTACATTCTTCCCCGGCTCTAGGTGCATGTGCATGTTCTGTTCATTTTCCGTTGCATATATGTCACATGATCACAGAGACACCACAGATCTCACCCGCAGATGACACTCTTTCAGAATGTAAATCCTCACTCAATGTTACTGACCAAGTTCCTGCACACACTGGTTTTGGTAAACAGCACCTTTAGTTACTGATTCTAACTCATGGTCTATTAAACATCTTGAAAGTGGCTTAAAATCATACCGGGATTCACAATTTTGCAGATTTTTTATGACGTTTATAAAACATGTAACCCAGCACTTCCTGTGTTGGAAGATCACACTTCACCTGGGCTCCAAACCACACCGAGCGCTCAAACCTGTACAACACCGTCTCTGGAAAATTTTTGTAGAAGGAATGAGGAGTCGCCACTGCGAGCGTCCAAGACGGTGACTGTGGTGGGAAAGAGCAGTTTGCAAAACGGATATAGTGAAGGTCAGAGGTAATGGAAGGCCCAGTATATCCCGCTGAGCACTTCTGAGACACACACACACAGACACACACACACACACACACACACAGACACACACACACACAGACACACACACACACACACACACACACACACGATGAGAGAATCGTGCTTCAGATAGCACTCTGTTGCTGTCCCTTTTCCTCATTTACTTACAATATCTTCTTTTCATGTGGTAATGCAGTACTGGGAATTCCCAGGGTGCCGTGTAGAGCCCAGGAATCACACTGTACCCGCCCGGTTTAGCCCATCTGAGGGACACACTTCACGGTTTCATACAGTGCAAATGGAACACTTAGTGGATAAAATGTGGTTTTTCTGCTGGAAAAGCTGACTTTCTATGACGTTTATGACTTTTTAAGCAGATTTTTTATGACGTTTATAAAAATGAACTCCAATAACCCTCCACTATATGACACGGCCATTACGCTTCCTGCAATCTAAATGGCCTATTTTGGGACATTGGATACATCTTAGAATTTCTGCTGCCTGCCAAGTCATTTGATCTATATTCCAATTTCATTTGACACATGAAACATCGCAACATGGCTAAGATTTCCATAAAGAAACAAACCATTCCACATGAAGTATATTTCTTTGTAATATATTTAAAAGCACATCTGCATAAATTTTGATATAACAAAAATACAAAGAGGGATAGCCAAAGAATGTACAAATGAAAGGATGTCCCAGAATATATGAAAATACAAAAACACATTTTGACAGCAAAAGTACATCAAAAAAAATTATACCCTCAAATTTTAACAGACGTTAAAAATGAGTATATAACATTGAGAAGGTATAGAAAAGTTTTTATCCTTTTCAATTTTTTGTGTATAAACCTACAGCCACTGAGGTTTTTATTTATCAACTTTAGCATATATATTAACATATTTATTAATATTAATGTTGTTATTATATATTATATATATACACACACACACACACAGATAGATAGATACATACATGAACACAGTATACAGTATACCAGATATACATTCATGTGAAGTAGTACACCCTCTATGGTTTTACATCTGAAGGCATGAATAACAATTGTCTGATTCTCACCAATTTCTATTAATTACACAAATCTTGCCTGAAATATACAACTATCAGATTATTTATTCCAGAAAAAGTTAGCCAAAATGCAGAAACCATGTTAGAGAAGTTAACTACACCCTTAATTCTTAGGAATTAAGAAGAGGGGTGCTGATCAAATCCACTCGATCAGCTGACCACTAGGAAGGGTGACCACATCTACGAAACCAAAACTTTTGGGAGTTTGAGTCAGGGAGTGTGTGTGGGACTCAGGTGTGTGTTAGCACCACTGCCAAGTAAAACGACACCAGCAATGAAGTCAGGGAAGCAACTACTCCTGCTCATCAATCTGTTAAGGGTTGTAATGCCATCTGAAAACTGAGATCCACGATTCTAGAGTGAGAAAGGTTATTTACAACTGGAGAACATTTGAGGCAGTTGCCAGTCTTCCCAGGAGGGGGTGTCCTGGCAAATTCACCCCAATGTTAAGACTGTATAAAGCTCAGGGAAACTGCCTTGAATTCAAGAGCTACAACCATTCAATTGCAGGTCTTTGTTAATAAGTTAAATGCTGAAGATCATAACTCTATGATCAGAAAAAGACTGAAGACTGGTTTTCTTGTGTAGTCAGGAGAAATCCCCCTCTTTCCAACAATGGTCTCTTCTGTCTAGAGGACAAAGTCAAGGTGCGTGGCCATAACACACAACACCACGTTTAGTGACAGTATATCTCCGCAAACTGCTCACACTCTCAAGAAAGATGTTGGAGAGGTGATGACTTGGGCTTGCTTTGCAGCCACAGGACCTGGACACCTTGCAGTCAATGAGTCAACCACAAACTCCTGTTTAAACCAGAGTATTCTAGAGAAACATGTGAGGTCGCCTGTCCAACTCTAACCCTGACTCCAAACACACCAATGAATCTACAAATAATCAAAGTGTTGAAATGACCGAGTCAAAGTCCGGACCAGAACCCCACTGAGATGTTGTGGTGGGACCTTAAGAGAGCTGCACGTAAACAAATACCCTTAAACAACAAAGAACTAAAGTGGGGTTGTAAAGTGAAGTGGTCGGAATTCTTCCAGCATAATGCGAGACACTGAAACTCATACAGAAACCAAAATTACTGCAACTAAATGTGGTTCTGGCTTCTGCATGTTGGCTTATTTTTCTTAAATACATAGGGAAATCTGTCGTGGTATCTGTCATCTGAGGCTAGATTGTCCTGGTGAGGATCAGGTGATATTTTATGACCTGCAGTTTAAACAATAGTTCAAAGAGGAAGTACTTTTTTTACATGAAATGGGCACACATGACTCAATTTCACCATTTGAGACTTGTGCACACATTCTGACTACTGCAGTTTTAAGTGAAACTGCACACTTGTAGTCATCATGTTTCTGGTTTTATATACTGTAACAATATAGGTTTACATGAAAAGCAGACTAAGGCACTGGCGGCAATTTGGAGGCAACCATGCCTCCAAATAGTTAGAAATGGGGAGAACGGACTGCATACACATCTGAAATGACACTGAAACCCACATTTTAAAATTAAAAGCATCAAGTAAACGGTTACATTGCTTGTCTTCCTCCATCTGGCTTCTTGTCATTTTCTGTCTAAATCCATGTAAACTCGAATAATTGCTGCCACCGGGACTAAACTGGGGTCACTGTGTATTCAAAGCACTGAAGAACAGGTTTAAAAAAGGCTTTCAGCCACTGCACGTGGGTGAGAAACAATCACTGTGCACCCAAGCACTGCAAGTTGACTTGCTAAATGTCACCAGATAGAGCCAAGCCAACGGAAACAGGAACTATTAATTTCAAAACTTGCTCCCTTTTAAAGTCAGCCTTGAAAGTGTCTGCACTGTGGGATACTTCATGTTCATCCCACACTCTACGTCTACGATACAGTTATAGGGTCACACAATGCAGTCACATTTAGAGTTCTAGCTGGGCTTCGCTGTTACTAGACAGAGAAGACGTTATGATCATTTTAATTATTCACCATTTCATTTTGTGAACATTATAGCTCAGCACTTTGAATGAAGTAAGTAGAGGCATTTGACCAGCAATGGCAGCAATCACCAGTAACACAGAACAGTTTTTTTTTTTTTTTTTTTTTTTTTTAAACACAGAAGTCCCGTTTGGTTACACGCAACCCAGTCCTACCTCCTCACTTGTGCACGCACAGGCACAGCTTAGTGTCCTTCGCTTCCACAGCATGAAAGAATCACAGCTGCATCCCAAACTCATCAATCACCGCGACTCTTGTTAAACAACAACCAACCGAAGAATAAATCCAGAATGTCACCAGCCACTCAGCCAGATTATTAAAATATGGTTTCATCGTCTGATCATGTGCAATTAAAATGTACTTTTTCCCTTTATAAACCACGATTCATTAAATCATTTATGCAGATGGTAAGTGTTAGCTAATAACTAAACAGTAACTGCAGTAGAACATTTTACAGTATACTGAACCGGCACAAACTTCTTGAAACAGCCCAATCCTGGTAAGCTGGTTCTTTTCTTGAAGCAGCAGTACACTGTGAACCTGCAGACAGACAAATGTGGTTAGCAGCTACAGCTATAGCTACAAAAGGGAAAAAAAAAGGGAAAAAGAGGAAGCAGTACTTTTGGAACAACACTTTTCATACTAATGCAAGGAAAAAGAGTACATTTATAGCACTAAGGAACTTCCTTCTGTTTGATGTATGCAGTGTGCAAACACACCTGCATTAGCCTGTAAATGCAAAATGTTTGACAATTTTTTTTTTGCAACCTTTGGTGATAATACACACGTCAATATTGCCGTTCCTACGAAAGCAACCGCCAAGGCAACAGCAATAATGTGGCTTCTGCTGCCAGCGCCTGGATACAAAGAAAAAGAAGAACATGTAATGAGACAAGCACAGCAAACCGTTTAGAATTACGTTTACTGCTGCATTAACTGCTCATAACATGAAATTTAACCATCGAATTAACACATTTCCAGTCTCTGCTGGGAAAAAGTTTGAAGCTCTAAGATAATAAACTCTATTTAATGGAGCAGGAGTCCTTATTGTTAAAACGACAGTCAATTGTCAATTTTATGTGCCATACAAAAAAGGCTACCGTTTGGTTACAGGCACTTTGTGACATTAAAAATTGAAGCTTGTTGGACTAAGAGGCCTGGATCAAAAAGAAAACTCATTGATACACATAAGGGCTCAAAGAGTTTAAAATCAGTTTGCTGTCAGGCAGACAAATGGAAGAATTTCAGTACTACTGGTGCGCTCCATTAAAGTCGCCATTCATCAAAACTCACTGAAAGTACAAATCTTGCAAAACACTGAAGGAGGTGACAAAGAATCCCACGGTTACTGCTAAGGAGCTGAGGGCAGCATAGTGGATCAAACTTCCACTTTGTAGTCTGAAGGGTCCTGATGTGAATCAAACTCCTGCTGAAATAGTCACCTCGCCGAGATCTGGCCATCTGAGTTACTATAACCCACATACAGCTTTACAGGCAATTTTAAAAGTTGCCAATTAACCTGAAACAGCACACTTTGGACTGTGAGAGGAAACCCTCTACTTGCCTCACAAGGCATTTATTTGTGTTCACGTGGACCGAATTTGGATTTCACGGTTCCAGACACCCGAGTGATGCAAAACGTTTACATTTTTTCAACTAGCAGACATTTTCAATACAAGGTTACAGACAAAACGTGGAGAGGCTACACTAAACTCCCTGCGGCAATTCACCCATTTATACAGTTAAGTGATGTAAAAGACATATGAGCACCCGCTACAGGTCAATTTGGAGTCACAATCCAACTGGCTGGCAAGCTGGGGCGGCCAAGAGGGACAGTTGAAACTATAGACAGGAGAAAGAACAAGTATTTGTGTGCCTTTTGTTGATCTGATAATTTATGAACAATGCAGGCAAACACACCCTGCCGCTGGGTTCACAAACATGTTCTAATAACGTCCAGAAGCAGCGTCACAAATCTCCCATAAGCAGTGACACTGCCATGTCTTTGAATATCTGCACTGCTAGATGTTATACACAGATACAAATCTAAAAACATAATTATGTAACTACCTGAAACATGAAAGAAAGCTAGTAGTCACAACTAAGGCTATCCATCCCAAATTCAGTTTAAAATAACAAGAAGTTCTTAAACTATTAGCGCATTTGTACTGTGAGAGTCAGCAGCTCAGCAAAAGCTGCTTAAGCCCTCAACTGGGATGAACATCATTGTTCACAGTGGGTCAAGATTGGAGTTCCTGGCCTTAGAAATAAAGAATTTGGGGAAATAATTCGTCAGGTTGTAAAACGTATTAAGACTGTTAATGGGTGTGTAGAACTGACTCATTGAGGGAGGTTTGCTGTGAAAACAATGAAAATGATAGGCATGACTCAATCAATATGTTTGGTATAATAAAGACATTTTAGCTGCTGATAACGCAGTTAACAATAGTGTATTTGCCCACTGTACAACACAAGACAGTAAATACAAGTCACACTTGCCTTGCATACCAGAGTGAGATAAATCCTTAGCAGAACAGCGGCCTGTGCAAAATAAAACAGTGATTAAAAAACACTTTGGAAGTCCCACAGTGTGCCTCAGTGCCTAGACTTTTAATTCTCTAGTGCCATAGAAATGGAATGAAAACACAACTACTTTTATGTCAACCATTTCAGGTTGGGTCACACTTTCTCTTCCAAGAAAATTTTACTTATGTTGAACATACCAGCAATATATGATATTTCTAAAATGTTTTAAGGCATAATTAAGACTAAAGCCGAAAAACAGCTTCAGAATTAACTATAGCGGTCTCCCCTTATCTCCCCTATCTTTCGTTTTCCACGGTTTCAGTTACCGCGGTCTGAAAATATTTAATGGGAAATTCCAGAAAAAAACAATTCGTAAGTTTTAAACGCCATGCTGTTCTGAGTAGCGTGATGAATTCTTGTGCCGTTCCGCCCGGTTAGTGAATCATCCATTTGTCCAGCATATCCACGCTGTATACGCTACCTGCATATACAGTACATTGTTGTAATTGTTCTATTTTATTATTAGTTATTGTTGTTAATCTCTTATTGTGCCTAATTTAAAAATTAAACTTTATCATAGGTAGGTATGTATGTATGTATGTACAGCAAAAAACAGTGTGTATACATAGGGTTCGGCACTGTCCACGGTTTCAGGCATCCGCTGGGGGTCTTGGAACATATCCCCCGCAGATAAGGCGGGGACTACTGTACTTGGATTTAGTGCTTCTCCAGCATCACATTGTTTGTATCACAGACTCTCCTAAACTGTTACAAAGCAAAATAGTCATACTCACATGAACACTGTGCAGTGTAATCCTGTTAAAAGAGTAAAAAAGACCTTTTAACTCTTGCAGATATGCTGTCAGAGCTCACAGTTAAAATGACACAAAATGTTTATACACTGGTTGCTTTGCATGCAACCATCTCTAAAAAGATTTAAAACAGAAGGAATTCACCTACCTCCTCACGGAACATTATGTAGTTCATGGTGTCCAGGCAGGTCTTCAGAGTGATGCTGCCATCAGCCAAAGTTAAGACCAGAGTCTGGTTGTATTTTGTTTCATTTTTTTCACAAAAGGCAATGACCGTGTTCTAAAGAAAAAAGTACTCAGTTCATTTCTGTTCATGGTAAATCTATCCTCAATTTTATGAGTTATAGGCAGAAAAAAAATCATGTATACTTAATATAATACAATATAGTATCATTGATTTTAATTTATTGAGTAAAAGCCTGAAGACCTAAACTGGCATTTTCACAAGAGGATGGACAGATTGTGGCAAAGATTTTTGTTTATTATTATTTTTCCTAAAAGTCACATTTATTCTTTTTTCATAAGTAACTTTTCACTTAAATGCCCCCCCCCCCAAGATTTTATTAGAAGAAAAAAGGTCTAGTATGATTTGTCTTGCTTTGTTTACATTAGCAGATTGAAGGTTTGGAAAAGATTAATTTTGGGAAGGAAGTATTAGACCAAATCTTGCCACACCCTGCTACTTCTGGCCTGTGGCCACAGCTTTTCGCCTCCATCTTGTTCAAGGAGTCCCAGCAAACCTCAACAACCTCACATGACGGCAGGTGCGAGGCCTCGAGTGGACTCCAAGCACCAACGGTTAATACACCAAGCATCTTTTCAGTCTAATACTTCCAAATCCTGAAATTTGAACTTTTGAATAAGTGCATATATTCACTGTATATACACGGTAGCAACTCTCTTGACACCCAGTGGAGCAACAGACCCGCTTGGCTGCCACAGGGGAACTTATACTCACATTAAAGATCCAGTCCCATAAGCACGGTCCTCTGGCTGCCGCCTCAGGTACGAAATATGAAACAGATCCATTTAAATGCTGGTCTACTATGCACTGCATTGTTTTGCAATGGCAAGATGGGGCAAAGGCAAGTATTCCTAGAGAAAACAAAATGTTAAAATGAGATTTGGGAGCAGAGGATTGAAACAACTTAAAAAAACACCCCCTTACTATTATTTACCACTTATACTGGTCAAGGTGATGATGGACTGTAACCCACCTGCGCGGGGTAACCGAGCACAAGACCCCCGGCATCCGGCTACATCCTGGGTGGGATTCAGTCCATCGCAGTATAACACAAACTTTACAGGCAATGTAAAGGCGTGAAAAGGTGTAAAATCACAGAAAGGCGACGCACCGGCTGCGTGAGCTACTTCCGTGTTCACAAACGTGATTTAATGGTTTTCGGCATGACGCAATCAACATGGGGGGCTCGTTCAGGTCGCTGTTGTTGGGGGCGGCTACGCGGTGCATTACGTTACACCACTTTTACAACATCAAAACACTCAAAACCATCAAAAATGGTTTTGCATTTTTAAAAAAAATAAAATAGCGAAAATGCACTTGTCATAAATTCTCATGTCGTGCCCTTTCAATTTCATCACCATCAAACTTAACCGGTTTCGTCATCGGCGGCGCAGCAATAACCAGTTCGGTGTCGATGGATTTATAAAATACACGGACATGGCGCCACAACATGAAACTTACCCACTAATATAACTGCGCTGTAAAGCCAGACCATGTTCTTTCGCGCAAATCCGTTCCACGAGCTTACAGTCGCAGAGCTTTCTCCGTAAATGTCTTTCCTCACGGGCGAAGGAGTCACGTGCGACTGTATTGTACTGTAACGTCAGGTGACTCCCAGCATGCTTTGCTTGTACACAGTTAATATGTCCAACTTTGGTAGGAAGTCCAGGGCTCGGCAACAATGCTGAGGTTGCATGAGTGTATTGTTAACCATGCCACGCAAAAATGAAGTTTGTGTTCCCGCAACGGGGGACGCGGATTGTTTTAATGAAAAAAAACGTACGTATATGACAGTAAAGTGTCCCCCCCTAGCGGTCATGCTGCTCTAGCGATTAAAATAACTTTACTGAAAGTTAGAAAAAAACTCATTAATTTGCATTTCACTGAATAAAGACTCAAGTGCACAATCTGAATGTTTTGGTTTCAACATCACAATTCAGAATTCAATGTACAGCAATGTATTGAAAAATACACAGTTATTGTAACGTCTGCTGGAATTGTGGCTCCCATCATGCGATGTTCTGTAAATAGTTGATTTGTCTAACCGTGAAAGGAAGCCCAGGGCTACGGCAACGACCCTGAGGCTGGGGGGGTTGTAATAAAGTTCGGTGGGGGGCGTGTTATTCAACATGCCGCGGAAGACCAAAGTTCCTGCTCCCCCAACTCTGCCTAGTGAATCCTCTGTCCGTAGCACCGCCGACGCGGGCCGTTTCGGTGGCGTCAGAAGTGGGATGGGTGAGGAAGCTGAGTTGGATGGCGCGTCCGAGAAGGACGGCTCCCAAGAGGCCGAGCTTCTTTTCCTATGGGAACAAGTGGTGGATGTAGGCGAGAGTGTCGAGCAGCCCCGGGTGAAGTCGCGGGGGTACGAAGCGTGCCTGGACGAGACGGCGAGCGAGGTGCTCCCACAGGGCCGGCGGAGCCGCGCAGCAAGTTTGCCAGCTTCGCGGGACGGCGAAGTGCTGCGGGCGGAGATGCTTCGCCAGGTCCGCCTGCCGCGATACTCCGGCAGCGAACCTTGGGAGCTGTTCGCTGCGCAGCTCCGGTTGGCAGCGCGGCACAACGGGTGGAGCGACTCCACTACGGCGGTGCAGCTGGGTTTGGCGCTGGAGGGACAAGCGCTGACCGCCTTATTCGACGTCGCTCCCGAGCAGCACGGCGACTTGTCCGCCCTAACGGCCGCACTCAAACGCCGTTTTGGGCGACAAGAAGCGCCGCTTTGCTACCGCAACCGCCTGCTGCAGAGACGCCGCGACAGGGGGGAGCGCTTCGGAGCGCTGGCGGCGGACATTGAATTGTTGGCGCGACGCGCTTATCCCGCATTCCCGCCGGAAGTGCAGGAGGACCTGGTCCTGCACGCGTTCCTACGAGCCCTGGCGCCGGAACGGCTCCAGCAGCACGTGAGCCTCGCCGCTCCCGTCAGCCTGGAGGGAGCCGTGGAAGAGGCGGAACGCGCGGAGGCCATTCTGGGCGATGCCGGGGAGCGAGAGCACGTGTACCACTGCCGGGCGTTGGTGGCCAGCGGCGCTGCGGACAATGGGGCTGCGCGGCGCAAAGGCCAGACAGCGCTCACCTGCTGGCGCTGCAAGAGGCGTGGGCACCGCGCACGCGATTGTCGGGAGCCCCGGACTCCGAGGAAGCGCCGCGGGTGGGACACCGGCAGGGAGGATGCGTCGCTGGACGAGTGTTCGTGGAAGCGAGCACGCCGTCCTCCTGGCACCCGGAGGCCTGCGGGGAAGGACGGATCCGGACCGCCGGAGGGCCGGAAGAAGATCAGGCGCAACGGTCGCGGACGGCGAGCGGTCAGAGCGAGACGCGCGTGGTCTCGCTGGGGACCTGTGCGACCACCACCATGCAGGAGCGCGCGTCCGGGGACTCCGACCCTGAGACAGGGCGGTGATGGGGCCGAAACCAGTTGCGAAGCAACCCACCTGGGCTGAGGTGGCTGCCTGCAGGCCCGCACCTGTGCAGCGATGGGAGCGCCACGTTACCCCCTGTCCACGGCCACTGTGGGTTGAATGTGTCGCCGGGACGGTTGATCCCTAAGGGGAGGGAGGGCTGTGTAACGTCCGGTTGGATTTGTGGCTCCCATCATGCGATGTTCTGTAAATAGTTGATTTGTCTAACCGTGAAAGGAAGCCCAGGGCTACGGCAACGACCCCGAGGCTGGGCTGGTTGTAATAGAGTTCGGTGTTATTTAACATGCTGCGGAAGAATAAAGTTTGTGTTCCTGCAGCTCTGCCTATCGAATCCTCTGTCTAAACAGGATCTGTTTAGTGTAAGATATTTGTTGTGGCTGATCCTTGGGTCAAATTTTACTTTTTGGACCGACCTGAATCCCAAAACCTCACACTGTAGCCTGATTTTCAGTGTGTTTCCTATGAAAACCTATAGTTGCTTTTAAGTGTCTCAAATAATTTTCTTATCTGTTTTGTTTACTTTGGTGTCTCCCCAAAACATGAACCACCAAGGTTCTCCAGCTCTTTTGTGTGCACAGGCACATGTCATGATCAAGATTTTTCAAATGACACGTACCATCAACGTTGAAGACATGATCTACAATCCCATTTGAACAATATATTGTAAACTTGCACAGTTTTTGCCAAACTAGCTAGGTTACCTGGCACTGCCTGCGTTAGATAGTGGAAAGGTAGAAACATATTATACATATCTCCCTTAAAGTGGTCGGATTTAAATGTTAAGTGCTATCAAACGGGGACGCCGCAGAGTGGCACGCCTGCCAATCGTAATCCAGTGGAAAGGAGAAAAATATTATCACCCATCTCTCACCTTTCTGTTCCAGCACAGGTAACAACATATATATACAGTCTTTTCCAGCTGGGTGCCTGTTGCAGGTATACTGGGGAGCTGGAGATTAAACTGGAATGCATTTAGTACGTGTCAGTGCTGCCCACGCTCCCCCAAGAAGGTCAAACGTAAGCAAATTCAGAAATGCCACAGAGGCAGACTCTTGTACCAGCCGTAGTGATGTGCAGAGAGTAATAAATTATGGAATTGTCACCAACTGTATAACCCTTAAACATTTTGCCCTTACAGACTATATAGAAATTATTAAACTGCTATTGATACATGTTATATTCAAAATATTTTTATTTCTTCATTTTGTTTAAAATGCACACATGCCTCTATGGCCATACATAGATATAGACATACTTACAACTTCTATCTTTTTCCAGGAGAATTTGACAAAAAAATAAAACTTAGTATAAAAAGCAGAGTGCCAATATGACATATAATGTTTAATACATGAACATGTACCTGAAAAATAGCTGGTGCTGTTTCATTTGTGTGTTTATGAGATCACAGTACATTTTCTACAGTAACACAGTGCTTGTAAGGGGTACACAAACAGAAATAAAAGGCTTCGCCTCTCAGTTTCCTATTGCCAGGAAGTAGCCCATGTTGTTAAGATGTATGCCTTCGCCCATCTCTGCCTCTTCCTGGAAGAGGTTGCTGTCCAGATTCTGGGTGGGGGCTGGGAGCTCTGGGAACATAAGGTTTTCTTCCTCTTTGGGTGGTGGAGGGGAAGGTGGGGCTGTAGCCTTGGCTTGAGAACTGCAACTCAGCTTTGGAAGTTTACACATAAACTGTGTTCTGTGTCTGACTCTAAAAGACCGAAAAGTAGGACAAAAAATATGGAGAACAAATCAAGGTTAAAGAAAGCAGAAGTGACTCGAATAACGTAATTTTGCAATGGTGGTGTAAGCGTTTTAACTGAAATTCAAATCCACATCAGTATTTGTGTCTTAGGGCAGTTTTAGAAAAACAACAGCATTTCACCTGATCCCTGAAAAACAGAACTTTTCTCTGGGATTTAAGTGGTTTGTTGGAGAGTGATGGATTCTAGAAAAAAAGCAATGTGACTTAAGAAGAGAGAGAAGCAGGATTTACCTCATGATATAGATGAGGAGAACAATGATCATCAACAGCAGACCAACTCCAATCGCCCAAGACACATGCAGCAGCATTTGGCTTTCAGGTTGGGGGCGCTCTGACACTAAAATAAAAAGCAGAAGAGACATGTTTTTTGAAACAGAAACTGCACAATTTCCTGTTTTCTGATTTCTTTTTTCAACCGGCAGCCTTCTGAACTCATTCGTGCGTACAAATCTCTGCAGTATGGCATGTTAACAGCACTACTCACCAGACATCACATTTGTAATGTCCGCCATGCCAGAGCCTTCAAAGCACCCCACATGATTCTGAAAGGTGGTAAAAGGACAGTGTGAGGGGGAGTAAACAGCTGAAGGTTGCCTGAAATGTGCACACAAGGGCAACAGGACAGGACATCCAGAAGGAGTTGTAAAGCCATCTCTTACTTCCAGAAACATAAATTTCTCCAGCAAATTCTTTGAATCTTTAGAGAGTCCCTATTTAACTATCCTTTCTATAAGTGGGTATTTGAGAAGTGTGTGCCGGCAAAATTTTGCTGTGAAACAAACAAGCTGTGCTTTCTAGACCTAAAGCTCATCCGTTGCTGAATTCACTTTTATTTACTCTTGAGTTGTACTTCACCAAAAGAATAAAGGGAATATCTTACCATATTTGTGTCAAAGGAGACCATGGGGTTATTTGTTGAACTTGGATTTGGAGCTGGGGAAAAAGTCACAGTGACATAGTGCTTTAAGGGTTTTATGTAAATGATTAGCCATTTGACAGTAAGGTCACTGTACGTACTGGAATAGAGCCCCCACCTCCCTAAACGAATGAACGCAAACTGCAAACCGTATTTGAATAAATATTTTCACAGCATTCCACCCCCCACCGAAAGCGGTATGACTGGAAGTTGCTGCTGTTCTCCCCTGTTGCACTTAACAGTAACGGCTACGAGATTTTGCTAAGCAGTGTTTCTCTGTGATATAAGGAAATATTGCTAAACCAGTGTCTTAAATACACTTAATACACAGAACTCATAGACACTCGAGCTACTGACGCTATAAGACAGTGCGTTTGTTTCTCTTACCATTTCAGCTGGTTGATTCCACTATTTTGAATTAAAAAAAAATTGAAACCTCTTAGTTGAATTAAATCTAAATATATAAAACTAATCTGCCAAATAAAGTCAGCCCAAAGACGTCTGTCACCTATATTAGACTAAGGATCTTAATCAAATATTTATGAAATAGCAGTATTATTATTGCTATTTATTGGTCATTTATTTTTAGTTACTTTGCACCTTATATATGTCTCATATTAGTTGTCCTGTTTCAAGATGCTGCACGGATGAATTAACCTTCATGAATGAATGAATTTCTCTCCTATCCAAAGGCTTGTTTTAACATTTCAGGTGTGTGTACGTGTGTGTATGTGTGGGTCTCACCTCTCCAGGGGGGGTTGTACATGTATGTACGCCACTCGCTCCACTGACCAATGTCAAACTCCTCTCTGGCTCTTACTTGAAGCATGTAACGTGTTTGAGGCAGGGCATCTGTGATTGTGTGTTCAAGCTTCTTAGTTAAAACTTCTTGCTGTGGATCACATCAAGCAAATGTGAGAAGAAGCACACGCTGTTATCCGCCGTGCATTTTAATGCCTATTTTACGCATCGGTATTTGAAAAGAAGCAAGGTTAACCATTACACCTAGATAAACAGAATCTTCCCTGCACCTGTCCTCCTACACTCCACAAATACAGCAAACCAGGAAAAAATGAAGTATAATATGTTCTGTTTGAAATGCAACTATATCCCAGAACCCAAGTCTAATTGGTTGCTAGAAATGGCTTAAACACCAAGAACTGAAATACTGGGAAACTATTTCTTACGAGGAAAATAGCAATTAATCTGAGAAATCGCAGTTAATTTCCCCAAAACATCCCTAACACTCTAATGTACTTATTTCAGTGTGATAAAGGAAACTTTAAACAGCACTTATCAAACATTTAGTGATGTAATTAATATGGATTTGTGTGTATATGCAGTACCTTTTTTTATTTAGGATCATACATTATGTTTCATTCCTTGCTATAAGTAGTAACAGCAACAAACATTTAATAGTCAAATTTATTTAAAAATGAAAAAATGAAAACAAAAATAAAAAAGAAGAGACAAGAATAAACTGTAGCTACTGTAAAGGGCTGTTACTGTAATGAACTACTATTACAGTTAAAGTGAAAGGTGCCTTTCTGGACGCATTGATTCAAGATTTTTGATTTGAATGAATGCAGTTTTATCTATAACACGATGCGTATCATTCTACTAATGAAAACAAAAAAACGTTTGTCACGTAAATTAAAAATTCAGTAATTACTGTAATACCCTGCTTAACACCATTCTGTTCAGTGCTCATGTTACAGCTGTATTGTGCACTTAGGTACTGCACACTCAGTGCTGCATGTCTTCTTTCACCGTTATTAATATAGTCATGATCCTCATTCTCCTTGCATTTCTTGTTCTAGTGCCAAATGCTCTCACCCCCCCCCCCCACGACTGTGGCTCTGGCACCTTTACTGCACACGGCAACAGACATCAGTTCATGGGATTCGCTCTTTTACCACCGCACACAACTTGCAGGGATGTTTTCTCTTCTCCTACATTTCAGCGCTTGTCCTTCACTCATTTTGCATGTCTGCTACATTTTTTGTTGTAATCGCAAAGTTTTCTGACAATTAAACATTACTTGTGTGTGTCAGTGAATCAGGAAGATTCTCATGGGGCCTGGGAGAAGCTGGCAGGAGGAGCTCGCCATGGACACAAACTTATTCTAATAATACAGTTCCTGTAACAAAACACACACCAAGGATGCTGACCATCTGAAGACAAGGAGGAGATCTCCCATCTTTTACTCTTGTTAGTGTACCTTTGCTGTCTTCTCACCATTTCAAGTATTTCCCTACATATTTTAAGGGATATATACAATACAGTTACAAAGATAAATAAGAAACAGCTACAGGCATCTCTTGAAATATGAGCGCTTGAATTACCAGTTTTTATTTATTGTGAAATTATTTAACAGCCTTTACTGAGTTATGAGCGAATGTGTGCCTGAGTTTTTGGACTAACAAGTACCAAGAGCTGAGCATGGGGGAATTTTTAGAGTTTGCACCCTAATGGTAATGAAGTCTCTGGCGTACAAGATTTCACCTTACGAGGTGATTTCCACTGACGCTCGCATATAGCGTGATATCAACATTCATGTGATTCCAGTGACAAGATTTTCAAAAGTTCACTACTGTCTGACTGCATTTGTACGTATTTTCGCCTGTTTAATAAGACACAGTGTAATGATGATGCTGTTTACTACTGCTAGGTTAGTGCCCCACTCTGTAGGAATGTATCCTGAGTTCTAACTAGGGTATTACTGTATTCACCACAAGCAGTTATTTGAACATCCAGACAATGCATCTCATGCTCACCTGTCCTTTCAGTTCACCATTCACAGAGACTGAGTAGCGCAGCTGGTACATGAGATGGTAGAAATCAGCCTTCCACGTGAGGGGTTTTCTCCAGGACACTATCAGTCTGTGCTGCTTTCCCACTTTCTCCTGAACTGATATATTATAAGGGCTGTCTGGTCTGACTGAAGGCAGAAACAGAACGTTGGGGTGAGTTTGGCTGCTTAAAGCAGCATTTGTACACATTCGGTTTCTCCACTGTGTCAAAGACAGAGAGCAAACACACTGTAGAGAAAAATCACAGCTGATAACCAGCAAGTATAGTCAAAAAGACTGAAACACATTTTTAGATAAATCCTCACTCTTAATTGAGAAATACTGTGTATTCATAACAAATTGAGCAAAAGCAAATATCAGGCTGATTTTTTTTGTGTCCACAAATTGCAAGAGCTCAGTGTGGGGGAACTTTGGCAGCCATTTGACTGTACATTTCTGACAGACTAGCTATGTCTGATGGGTTTGATGGTATAATTTCATATGGAACTTTTCACTTTTTTCATTTAGTATCATACATTCAATTTCATTCCTTATTGTTAGTAACAGCAACAGACATTTAACAGTCACATTTATTTAAAAAATTAGGGAATGAAAACAATATAAAAAACAAGAGAAAACAATAAAATGTACCTAGAGAAAAGGGCTGTTACTGTAATGAACTACAATTACGATTAAAGTGAAAGGTGCCTTTAAGCTGGACTCACTGATTCCAACAAAACAGACTGACAACCTGTCCTCATGCAAGGAAGATTTATATTAATGAAGTTAACAGCATTTTAACTTTGCATAAATTGTCCCTATTTTTGATTATGTTGAGCTACTTTTTTATTTTGTATCATATATTGCATTTCTTTCCTTATTGTAAGTATTAATAACAACTTAAATTTAAAAGTCAAATTTATGTAAAAAAAAAAAGAAATGAAAAGAATATAAAATAGAAAAAAAAAATCAGGAAAGTGTAAACTGTTTGAACCTGGGCCACACCAGGCATAAACTGAGGACCCAGCTTACTGGGCGCAGTGCTGCCACCTGCTGTCACACTTGTACTCGGGCAAATTTGGAATATTTCTTTTTTCAGCTCCTCTACCATTTTGATGGATTTTGCCATTACTTGAGCAAAAATGGGGGGGCCTTCATGGGCCCACAAACACTTAAAAATTTTTCACATTGAAATTAACGTTAATTATGCCTCGGACAAGCTGGTGTGCAGAAAAACATTATGCTTGTATGTAGGGAGATACCCGTATCACAGGGATGTGTGGCACTAGTTTGGTTCTCTATCTTATATTACTCACCGATTTTATGCTGATGAAGGTCCACTGTGGGGCTGGTCACATTTCCAACAACGTTGGAGACACAAAGAAATGCGACGTAACTAAGCGTCTTCTCATCCACGTCCAGGACACACCAGCAGCGAGCCTTGGCCTCCGAGTACATGCAGGATTTTTTCATATTTTCTCCAAATATCCTGGGAATGGGGGGGTAAAGGATTCAGTGAATAGATATCAGGCAACAAAGGCTAAGTGTTGTTCATTTGCTGCACTGACATACCCCTTCTTCAGAATGAGGTGACACTGGGGCACTGGTACCACGGGCTGGCTGGCCGTCCAGTCACAGCGGATTTTACTTGTTGGTGACTTTCTGAAGCAAGACAAGGAAGGCTTCTCCAGGGAAACTAGGGGATCTAATGAAATACAAAGACAGGGTTATTGTTGGGCAAACAGTAGCATGTACTTTGAGAATAAGAATGAGCCGCATGGCAAGTACAGTTCTCAATTAATTACAAAACCACAGATTGAGATCCAAGACTGACAGACAGACAGATACTGACATATGAGTACAAAGTACCCCAAACGATGATTTTAACAGAAAACATCAGTCTCTCCTGCAGGTGACAGCTGTAGTTTCCTGAGTTGGAAAGATTAAGAGGGCCAAGGTGGAGCAAGTCTCCTCTGCGGTCCTTTCTGTGGAGGAGACGATTATTTCGTTTCCACTGCACCTGCCAGCTCAAACTCCTGACTGTTCGTCCTGCTGTGCTATTCGTTGTACCATAGGACTGGTTCATGTTGGATATCTTGGCTGTTGTCGCAGCCCCTTCATCCACAGACAGCAGGTCAACGTCTGTTTTAGCAGTGGTCTGCAAATGGTGGTTGATGCGATTCAAGTCATTTGTCACTCCAGGCTGACCTGCAGTCACTGTGGCCATGTTTGTCTCTCCATGCACCTTTGCTGTTACTGTGGAGTGGAAACCATATCCTTCCTTGCTGGTGCTCCTCAGCATGTCCCATAACCCGCGGTGATCCCCTTCATCCCTCTCTGCTCGGCCACTCGTGGTCTGTGTGACGTCCACTCCATCTACTATGACACGGCCGCTACAGCTCAGCGTCACCTTGCTACCCAGCGCCAGCACCTTCACATTTGGGCCCGGTTCTGCAGAGAGCCACGGAGAAGAACCTGGACATGTAAGAATTGTACTGGCAAAACTGCTTTCAAAATTACATTTAGTGCACGTGTGTGTGTGTGTGTGTGTGTGTGTGTGTGTGTGTGGTGGGTCTGTATATAGGGGCGTCTGTGTAATAATGTGACATTGCCCACAAATAGCTGAAACCCTGGCTGTGGTTGACTGGGCAGTGCAGATAAAAACAGTTCAGTTGTGTAAGTAATCGACCGTGAGGCTCAGTTCCTCTTTTCTGTCCGATTCTCCCTCTGCGTCTCCTTCCCCCAGATGCATCCCCAGAGTGACAGAGCGCCACTCAGGCACCGTGTCCAAAACTGCACACAGAAACACTCCAGCTAAAAGGGAAATTCATTCACGACGTCAGAAACTACACAGCCCAAGAAAAGACTCAATTTTAAATGATTATTTTGTCAATTTGTGGTTGTTATTATACGAAATGCCATTTCCACTCCAGGTTAAAATCACATCAGTCCACAGCGGTGCTGATAAAAGATAACCACATTATAAGAAACCATAGTGGTGTCAAAATTCAGTGTAATTGCTCAGGTTTTTTTCAGTAAACATTATGTGAGAAAAGTCTACTGTTGCTGTGATTTTGTCGGGAGCTTTTCATATGAATGACAGGAGGAATTTAAGGGAAGTCGCAACCGAATCCACTTTATCAAAGTGCATAAATGAGAATTTTGCAGGGTCTTCTTCACCGTTATGCAGTGAATCCACAGAAATTAATTTTAAAATGCAAAGGATGTCTGTATCTCTGTCCCTTTTACTTGCAACCTGAATCTTCAAAACGTTTTTTGTAAATTGTGCATCATGTACACATTCTGTACACACAGGTTATTATGAAGGAAATTCAGGCAACCCTACACTCTGTTCTCAACACTTTTTATTAATTAATGTTGGACAGAAAGAGGTGTTTTCTGATAAGTCAGTTGGTGAAGGAGTCTCTATGTCTGTAAAGTTCAATCTCAGTAAATTCATTAGTAAGTTTCTTCTTTATGTACGGCTTTGTTTTTCAACACAAAGCCTTGGAATCTGGCAGGTTTTTGGGTAGACAAACAGGCCCACGTGGGTGATAGAGGTGATGGGTTTGTGCTGGATCAAAGTCCCAAACCAGTGACAGGGGGGGAAAAGAAATTCGCACACAGCACTGGACACGGTGCCATCTATCCATTCATTCATCATCATATTATCATTATTAACCGATTAATCCGTAGTGCGGGTCTGGAGCCCATCTCGGAATCATAGGGCACTAGACTACGGACACATTATTAGCATAAAGATAAAGTGGGGTGTATTTTGTTGTCGTTTCCCTCCTTCCCACCTTTCACTTGACTATAAATTCCGCGCATATCCACCGCGTATCAGCACTAACAAAATTTCCGTATTACGTACACCACTTTAAGACTAAAATATTTTGGTAATAATTTAATGTCATATTTCCTTCCAGTGTCTGACCCGGGGAACGCTGGGTAACTCGGCTCGTGCGATCATAAACCCAGATAAAAGTAAACATCGGGGTGTCCGCTGTAGCTCGCAGTTCTACCACTGTTTCTGTCCCAATCTTCGAATTAAAACACAATCCTTATTTGGCCCGTGTTACTGTTATCACCTGAATTGCTATTATAATTACTATTATTATGACAAAAAAAAAAACAAAAACAAAAATGTTAATAAGATAAAAAAATAAAAATAAACAAATATAACATATAATAAAGACCACAGAAGTATTATTATTATTGTTGTTGTTATTATTAACAACAACAACAACAACAATAATAATACTATACTAGTAGTATTAATAATAATAATACTAATAATAATAATACTATAATACTAATAAGCAGTTTGGTATTTCGACATTAAGCGTTTTAAGCCCCGTTATTTGTATCAATTGTTTTAATGTTTTTTTCCTTCAAAAGCTTCAGAAATGTGTAACTTTTTTCTCTCTTTTCTTGCGTGTGAGAATTTGCGCGACACGGCGAAGGGGCTCCTACCTCTCCGCGGACACGGCTCTTCACCCGCCGCCGCCGCCGCCGCCGCCGAGAGCAGCGCGCACAGCAGGACGAGAGCAGCCCGAGAGAACATCGCGCCGCTGCCGCCGAAAGCCGCAGCTCTCCTACATGCACGACCCCAAACCTCACAGCGGGTCTGTTCTGCTCTCCGAGGGGCGTCAAGTGCTCCGCCGAACACAAAAGCGAACTACGACGATGATATAATAAAACTGTTAAACAGCTGACCCTCGCGCGCGCTGGTCGTCGCGCAGTTTGCTCGCTCCTTTACTGACACTTCCTTTCGCACGTGCGGCGAGCCGCCTCGCGCTCACAAATCCGGTGTTGCGACAGCTCGAGCTGTGGGGCGCGCGCGCGAGCGCGCGAGGTCAGGAGCCCCCCGCAACGGACGGGCTTCGATTAGCCCGCACGGCAAGTGGCGCAAACTCCTCTACGGTCAACTAATATTCCAGGCTATCGCGTGTAATGAGCAGAAATTTAACCAGCACGTTAGTCCGGTTGGAAACCTTTCTCACGCAGTCTCGTACCGACAGACAGCACAACGCGCGGGGAAATGTGCCTTTGAGACTGAGATGACAGAAACGTACCTCGAGACTCTGAGGGTCTCTAGTTTAAACCCATCCCTTCTGTTCACCTATAGGGTCCAACACACCGAACCTGACAGAAGACAATGCTTCAGCAGCAGCTCCTTAAAACTCCTCACAAGCCACTTGGTAAGTGCACAGTCTGCGTACGTGATTCAAAGCTGAAATGTTTATTTCAGGAGCTCCTTTCTTTATTCAGGAACAGATTAAAAAGGAACATAAACAAAACACTGGCGATCTGATAACAGTTGAGTTGAAAGCTTTAACTATATGATTCAAGACTTGCATGTTAATGTGGATTCACCCCCTCCCACCCCCCAACAGTGGACCCAGCCTTACAGTGGAGCTCACAGGTACATACAGGCTAGTTGGGGTTGTGACAACAGTCTGTATACATCTCAATATTGCTCAGATCCAAAGCCTTCAGGTCCACCCCAATGTCCGCATGATTCTTTAAAAAAAAAGATTTTGTCTGAGAGGAGTCATATCTGCAAGTGGACACAGTAGTAACACAATGGTGCTTTGATATGATTCTGCTACGTCTAATGTTGTCTGGCGCAGTCCAAGCCAGTCTCATCAGGAGCACAGCTTACCTTAGATGACTACACCAATATGGTGTAAACAAAAAAAAAAAAAACAGCTGAAACTGAGCACTGTGTCCGATGACGTCCAGTAGGGTGAAATACGTCGTTCTCACTGAGAACTAAAGTGCACGCAGACACTCAACGCTCACTTGCACAATCTCATGTTGCCCAGTCTGTCCACGCAAGGAGCAACAAAGTCCAGTAGCAGTCAGCGGCTGCCAGTTCTTCCATAACCTCGGTTGTCCTCAGACTGGCTTTAGGTATGACTGCCTATGGGTTGTCATTGCTTTTCATACTTTTAAATAATCATATCACTATTACTGGTAATGCTAATCAGTTTTACATGAAGCCACCATGTTCCCCACAATAGTACTGAAACACTAACAACTAGGACATCAATTACTTGGACCTGATGTGGCTTATGAGCTGATTATCCATGTGTGAATATATGTTGACCCAGATGATCTACATTTATAGGATGAAGAGGCTTTTCCCTCAACGAGGTTATACTCGGAATAAACAGAGTGCTGCATCTGCCAGATAGGGTGCAACTGTTCAAAGAATCAGTGCAGTGAAGCCAGGTGAATTTGAGCCAGAATTGCCTCCATGTCTGAGCATGGCCTGTTTCAGAAATACTGGTTTCCGTTAGTTGCCTCAGATATATTTCAGGTACAGACTTTAAACAATAAGTTTTAAACTCTCTCCCACAAAGTACACCTGAAAGTGACATAATTGCTGTATTTAATAGACTTTTAAATTTGGATAAAATGAAGGACTGGTAGAGGGAGCTGGGTATTTACTTGTACAATGCAGATTACTGGTATGTTTCTTCCAAAAGGGTGGTGCGAATGTTCTTCACGGAAACCAATAATTATCTGGATATGTATTCTCGACTAAAATTACCTGGCCCGGATTTTTATTCTAATTTAAATCAGTAAGTTACCCAATGTTCCCAGGGCATCTCAGTTTTAGCCTTCCTTTAAGACTCTATTTGCTTTGTTTCCACATTCATTTCATCCACCTGCTTTTTCCATCTTATGTCTACCAGTAGTCTGCAGAGGTGGGATTTGAAAACGATGGTTACAGACAAGTTTAAATGATGTTGTCTATTTTTTATATTGCATTATTATATTCCATGTTACTATGCATAGGTCTCATGGCTCAGACAAATATTGTTTTCTGAATAAATGGAAAATCTTGTGTCTGTATGAAAGTCCTTGCCTTCTGGGTGTTGGCATTTCTCCTTCTGCTGGACAGGTAAAAAGGAGCAGCTGTGAGCTTTTCATTGTAAGAGTCCCTTGACGGCAGCAGTTCTGGAAAAAGACAGTGCATCACCTGCTGGAAACAGCCAATGCCTTGGGTATGCTAACCCAATGGCTGACGGAGAGCACCAGAAGCTCCGCGAAGAGGGGCACATCTGTCAGGGGTTCATCCACCGGTCTGCTCTTCTGCTTCTCACTCAACCAGGGAGGTCTCCTCGACAATGGGAGGGGGCCCTGGACTGCTGGCACCACTGATACGAGCCCCCACCCCACGCCATCCAAACAGTGCCTCCTACAGGGGTGGCAAAGAGTAGCATCATTATTATCAGTGATACACAGTGAAAGTAATTACCCAGAGTGCCCTGGAAGCCAATGGTGTAAAGTGCACGTATATTTTGTACATTTCATACATGCATTTGTTCTATTTACAACCTGGTTTTGGTTATACACCCATTTCTCACATTAATTCCTTCCATGAAATATCCCTGTATATGTTGAGGTATATATGTATATATAAATATACATTACTATTGAGGGGCTCAAATTTCTGCTATTTGGTACCAAAAATAATGGGTTCATGGATTAAAAAAAACTGGTGTTTTAGTTATATATGTAATATGTATATACTGAAATATATCTGCAATATTTACCACACACCAAAACAGTTTCATTTACTGCTCATGTGAGAAAACATTGAGCACTCATTATGCATCTGTTTTTCTAACATTTAAAGTTTTACATATCACAGTCACTGTAATCTGTCACCTGCCTGCTAGCATCAGGCTGCTATGTACTGTTATTTTTGCTGACTTTGTCTTGCACTCAGTGATGATGTCTATTTTTTCAGTCTTACAATTTATGTCATGTTAAATTTAACTTCTTCATTGTCATATTCCACACAGAGGGACATGAAACTGAAGATAACACTGGTCAAGAGTCTATAAGGGAAGCACAGGGTACGAAGCAGGCTACACCTTGGGCTGAGACAGTGATAATTTGGATCGTGGATGCTTATGAAATAAAGAAATTAAATTCACAAGATCACTGCCTGTCTTTCTCACACTGCTATTACTGGAATTGTATAACATTACAAACAAATGTCTGAGTTCCTGCTCTTGTGGTAGCGCTGTTGAGCAAGACGCTTACCCTGAACTGCCCCAATAAATATTACACTGCTGTATAATGGGTACATCACTGTACAAAACTTTAACAGGTCAGCTAAATGAAATCATAGTATTATTAAATCAGTTTCAGTTTTGAAATAATATATGCGCAGTTGAGGGTTGTAATTATTAGAGATTTTCAGTGTAGGAAACGGGAGGTACTATACACACTAACTGGTTTTGTTATTGGAAGAAGCATGGTGCCTTGGTGCTTTGCTGAGTGAACAAAAAACCCATTGTGGAAGTAAAACGACTAAATGACTTGGTCAAAATTACTAAATAATAAGCTTGTTGTGTATTTTTGTAAGCCGCTATAGCAGGTATTTTCACTCTTCAAAACCCCATTATATTTATCTATATATATTTGTTTGTTTATTACAATCTATCAGACTGGAATCATTTGGTCACAATCTTTCATAATTGGGAGTTCAGCATCACATCCACCACTAGTTTATGCCTACGGTATTGTTCTAGATCTGTCTATTTAAAAGCAAACACAATGGATTACATAAATGTATGTGTTTTCCCCCAGTTTATTACCTGTACTGCCCCCAGGCTGACTGCCCAGCCACCTGAAGACTCTCCCCCAGGACTCCTCATAGGGGTGGGGGTCACAGCACTGCTGCCAGCAGAGGGAGCCAGGCCCAGGGGAGTATGTACTGTGTCCTCCACCAGAGCATCTTGGGGCCCAAGCAGGGAGGATGAGGTGGAGAGTGGGGCTGCGCAGGGACCAGCAGGGCTGCCTTCCACCCCCAGCTGGCTCGGCGTCGACTGCTGCTTCTTCTTGCGCAGCGTGTCAATCCAGCTGGCACTGTGGCGTGAGGCGAACGTGGCCAGGGCCAGGGAACTGAGGCGCATGTTCTTCCCTGAGGTGATGAGCTCCCCAAAGCCCTCCTGGTGAGCGAAGGCGTACCCAGAGCGCCGAGAGCCAGCCCGGCCCAGCCGGCCCAGGGCCCCGCCCCCAAGCCCACCCACCCCTCCAAGGGTGCTGCGGCCACCACGTCCTCCTGACTTGCGTTTCTTCTGACGCACAAGTTGGGTGTACCGCACCTGAACAGGAGAAAGGGCTCCCCATTAACATATTTACTGTTTGTGGAAGAACCACTTTCTACAGTAGAGGACATGGGGAGTGAACTGACTTCACTCTCTTAAGTCAATATTTGTTGAGTTTAGACAAGAACTGTTGACAAAAACTGGTTATTTTGAAAGATTAATCATTGGCAGAATGATAGGCCATCGAGCTTGATTGAGACTGACCAGTGGAGAGAATGAGATAGTTATTTTTGGTCTGGAGAAGGCCACTACATGCCCTTCTTACCGTATCTGAGAGTTGAGGTTTGAGGTCCAGTTTCAGAAAGCGAAAGGCCAGGACAGGCACAATGCAGACAACAGTGGCCAAAGCGATGGTTAACCACACGACTGGCTGCCGCAAAGTGTTCTGTGCACTGCCTGTAGCAACGGACAAAAAGGTTTTACACAAGGTTGACCTGCTTCAACAACAGTGTAGCCAGAATAACTCAGTATATTCTCCTTTTAATCTATAGGCACGAATTGTGTCAGAATAGCAATGATTTATGTGTGGTTTCTAGGTTATGTACAGTACTGTGCAAAAGTCTTAGGCACCTGTGGAAAAAATACTATAAAGTGGGGATGGTTCCAAAAATAATGCCATGAATACTTATTAATCAATAAACCTTCTAAAAAGTGCAGTAGACAAAAAAACTTCCATCAAATCAATATTTGGTGTGGCCACCCTTTGCCTTTAAAACAGCATCAGTTCTCTTATGCCAACTTGCATGCAGTTTAAGGTAGAGGTTGGTAGGTTCTTCCAAACATTTTGAGGAACTGGCCACAGTTCTTCTGCAGACTTTGACTGTCTCTGCATGTCCTCCCAGACTGACTTGATCATGTTGAGATCAGGGCTCTGTGGGGACCATACCATCTGTTGCAGGATTCCTTCTTCTTGCTGAAGATAGCTGTGTATGACTGAGATTGGGTATTTGAGGTCATTCTCAGGCTGCACAATGAATTTGGGACCAATCAGAAACCTCCCTGACGGTAGATAAGAATCTACCTGTACTTCTCAACAGACATTGAAGTTGCATGCCTAAGACTTTTTCACAGTACTGTATACCTGTTTATAGGATCATAACGCAATCACTTTGGCTCAGTGTGTGCAGAAGAGTGGAACGGCTTACCAACAAAGTGAAACTGGTTTGGAAAGATGCTGAAGAGTATGTTGCTGTGCATGGCGAACAAAATAGTGAAGTAGGCCCCCAGTGAGCCCCAAACAAAGAAATGGTTAATGGCTGTCCAATAGCCCGTGTCAAGGGCAATCTAAACAAGACACAGAAATAAAAAAGGGAGGAAGGCAGACAGGGAGATCAGATTAAACAATCAGGGCAGCCATTAATCTCCAGCACTCACATTACCCTCAGAGAGGAAATGGGCCTATGAGGACATCAACCAGACTTTAATTCTATTCTGCAAAAGCCAGCCAATACATTTAACCAATAAAATGTTAAAAGTAGTACAAAAAGGGAGAGGCAAGTTAAGATACACAGAAAATTCAGTTATCCTACAGTAAACTCAGGTAAGTTGGTCAGAAGAAGACTTTGATCAAATGTTTGGGAAAATTGTTGAAGTAAAATTTATGTTGTGTCATTAAAATCGAACACACTGCTCATACAATGCAGAACACAACACATTTTTGCAAAACAAGTTCAATAAAGGAATACAGAACTGAAAAAACGATAAAGAACTCGCATTGGACTTTTAAAAATTAACCTTGACTTCCAGTACCACAGAGTGCACATCGGTATGACAGAAGAACAACACAGTTAACTCTGCCATGTTGGGTATGCAGGAGATAGCTCGCACCTGCACACTGACCACGATGACCAGTGAAGTGGCCACGGTGACAGCGAAGGTCTGGTAGTCTGCCAGCGGTAGGCCGTCACTACTGGTGGCCCTAGACAGCACCCCATAGGGCACACAGAAGAGCACCACGGAGGTGTAGATGCCCTGTGCGATGCAAATGAAGAACTCGCGCTTATTGAAGAGAAGGTTCAACTGCCCTGGCTCGTACAGCTTGGGGTACTCAAGGCTGCGTTGCTCAGGCACGTCCTGGAAGAGAAAAAAGATGGCAGCAGGACACATGGAGAAGCAGTTAATGAGTGGAAGTAGATGCATGCTGACAGAGTCCCTCAGAAAAAAACACTTTCTGATGACCCACTTTATGGTCGGTCAGGTGTGTGGTTTCAATACAAACCTGGTCAAAAATCCCCATGGCCAGGACAGGGAGAGATGTGTATACGATGTTGTAGAGGGTGATGAAGTACTGGTCGTACACCGTCTGAGGACGGACAGCACAGAATTACGTGTTAGACAAGGAATCAACTTTGGACAAGGCAGTCATGCGTGTGGGAATCTGTTGGGTCTCTTGGGTTCTGCTTACCTGCGCAGAGAAGCCACAGAAGAAGCCGAACCAAAAGTGCACCATGGTGAAGGCAAAGTTCTTGTAGAAGAAGTAGCAGAGAAACCGGCACATGCGCAGGTAGGACCAGCGGCCGTGCACCAGCAGGAGTCGCTGCAGGAAGCGGAACTGGGAGAAGGAGTAGTCAGAAGCCAGAACGGCCTGGATGCCCTCCTGACCGCTGATTCCCACTCCAATATGGGCAGCTACAAAATGGATGGAGATCAGGGGGAGATGACAGAGTGAGGATCAGAAGAGGCTTTAATATAGACTATAAGAGAAACACATTTTATCACAATACTTCATGTTTAAAGTAATCACAGTTTACCTTAATTATATTTTACTTAGTATTAAAACAACTTTATATTCTGTAAATGTCAAGGAAGTGGAAAAAAAATGAAGAAACCACAGAACTCCACTATGAACAAACATCTTGAGTAACTACTAAAGATGTGTTTTCAAAAAACACAGGAAATGAAACCACTGTTTTTTGTTATTCTTTCTGAGAGATTTTTTTGTACGTTCTTCTCCTTTCTTCAAACTTTGCAGGGCAGTGAAGCGATGGTGTGGCTAATTGAGAAATGCCGAGACTGTGGGAACACTTTGCGTGATTGTATGTGTTGTGAGAAGGGAGGAAGGTTAGGAGACAGTGAAAATGTGTTGCAATGCTTGACATGGGAGGCTACAGGCACTGCGCAAGTGTTGCGTACCCTCGCTTCTGTTGTCCATGCAACCATTCTGTCTACACTCAAAACACATAAGTTTGAACTTCTCCTTTTTGCCAACTTTCCACTTGCTGTAAATTCCAAATAAATTGTGCTTTGTTAGCATGTTCAGCTTTACAGACCATGCTGAGTCCTACTGACCAGGCACAATGCTGTTTACTAACACTATCCGTTTCACTCAACTTCTTTCGACTTCAACAGGTTGAAGGTTGACATAGGCCGTACAATTAGAAAGGCTTTTCGCATTACTCTCCTCCCTCCAAACCTTCTCTCACAAACTCACTGGCACTTTCCTCATAGGAGAACTTAGGGAGTATCACTCACTCTTGATCATGCTGACATCATTAGCTCCATCCCCCACAGCCAGCGTGACAGCCTTCTTGTGCTTCTTGACAAGCTCCACGACAAGGGCCTTCTGCAATGGCGTGACCCGGCAGCAGATCACTGCTTTGCAGGCGCATGCGGTGTCTAGAAACTCCCGCTCCATGTCAGCCTCCAGCGCGTGCGCCTGTGAAGACCAGCGGGACGAAGGGAGAACTGCTGTGAGGCTCTTCCAGTTCGCCCCAATTTGCTCTACACTCACACATCTGTAGACTTTGATTTCTGTTCGCTCTGTCCTAAATTCCTCCTTCTTTTCCAGCCTCATTAGAGACCTTCCCTCCACATCTCTCACCAGACTGTGTCCACTGATAACCAGGGCATACTCCCCGGAGATGGAGTCCAGCAGGTTGGATGACTGGTGAGCTGTAGGCACGGAATTCTGCTGTTTATCCTCCGGCTGCTGGTGCCAGTCTCCCTGTGCTCTTTCTGGAGCCCTGAAGCCATTCCCCAGGGAGCAGCTCTCGGCCCATGCCACGTCCGCTTCCTTTACCCCATCCCTGGAGCGAGCAGATTCTATCATGCGCTCCCTTGCCTTCCTGAAATGAGAAAGAAGCAAAGAATAATAATACTTTTTCAGATTCTTTAATCCCATCATTGTAATTGTCATCTTCCTGCTACGTCAGAGAAGTCATAGTAAAATAATACTTTTTTCCCCACTTTTAAATCCCATAAATATTAATGTGTTATTACCCAGGGAACTTCTATGCATAATGCAAAGTATCTCATCCATAAAAATTTCCAATCCAAAGCGTGTTCTTGCTGCAAAAAAATGTTTAAGCACAATATCAGCACAATAGGCACTGTATATGTCTATGTCTCTAACCTGTCCTGGTTTATATTTGAAAGTGCCACGTGTCCAGCCTTCTCTGTATGTATCGGTCTACAAAGTGGTTGATAGTCACTCTCTGGGGTTTCTATACGTTTAAAAACATGACACAGAGCAACAGAAGTCTTAATTCACATTGTGACTGGGACCCATTGCCTACCATGGAGAAATTGGTTTTGATGACACATGTCACAAGAAACACATGAATGAACAACAAAAGAATGACAATGACCTAAATGAGTTTGCCTTATTTTTCATGATAATATTAGGTGGCCTGATTAAAGACTAGGATGACACAAAGGATGGAATCATGTGATTTATGGTGGGTCAGTATCATAAAAATACATTTGAACCACTTCTGCTATCAGTAGTCTCTTCTAACAGAGGAGGAATTAAGGCTCTCAACAGGAGATTAAGTGCACATTTTAAGTTTGGAGAAGTGTTTCATTTGTTTTATAGTTTTCCATGGGCCTTTTGACCCTGGACAATATTTAAAAATTTGATTTTTTCTTTCACAGGATGTCAGAATTCAAAAATACACTCATCTCAAAGAAAAACTAAATTCCTCTTACCAGTTTAGGTTACAATGTAATGTACTAGAAGCTAACCTTTGTGTCTCAAGCTCAGAAGCAACTTAAAAAACACTGGAAAGAATAAAAAGTTATTTTTACAACAACATTGTTTTGAACATTTGAAAAAATGTTATTTGTAAGGGACTACAGAGCAGCAAAGAAAACCAAATTAAAATTAAAATATATATATGTGTGTGTGTGTGTGTGTGTGTGTGTGTGTGTGTGTGTGTGTAAAAATACTCTGAGGAAAGTCAAGCTCTAACATCACATATGTTAGGAAACCAAAGGCAATGGTAAAATAAAATCCTTATACACAGTTACGCAAATGAGTTGTTTTGATTGAAATATCTCATGTGTTTGCTTAAACTCTTCAGTCAAGCGAAACCTTCTTGAAAAATAGTTTATGCAGTCAGACTAGCGGTCATAACATCCACATTACTACACTGAGACCCTGTAAATATGGCAAATGTGATGCTTTTGAGAATATATATTTACAACAGTGGCTGGAAATGTTATATGTTTTATGTTGGATTTTTGATTCGAAACAGAGGTTTGGAGGCAAGTTTAAACCTTTTAAACTTGTGGAATGACTGCTAAAACCTGATGTCTGTATAGGTTTTTATAAATATTTTTAGATAAGACAAATATGTATTTTCAAGCATCTGAAGACAGAGTATGCAGTGTTGAGGGTTATCTTCAAGAAACAGGAAGCAATACACCCTCTAACTAATAATAACAGGAATAAGGGGCACTGTTGTGCTTTGTTTCCCTTTTTGAATTTATTTACTGTTTAAACACATAATTCTTGGCAATGTGGTGAAAACTTTTTTAATTTTACAATAATGAGAAATCTTTCATTTTGACTTTTGTCCCCCCCCTCATTTAAATAACGGTTTTTATTTATATTGTGAGGTAAGTTACTGGCATCACTCAGGTCAACGTTCGACTGAGAGTGAAAACCGAATAATTTGAAAATTCTCACTACAGCCCCAAAAATGACACAAACGCTGGATCTGCTTAAGCTTATTAAGGTGTATAAACCTGAGAGACAGCAAAATTAGAATTAGACCACTTACTGAGATGGTCTAGTTTTCTGACTTAATATTGCCAGCCCCCATTCACTTCTTTATAAAGACAGCATAAATTGAAATGGCTACTCAGTGAACATCCCAGAAAGTAAACTAGAAAGACTGGTGTAAACAAGGCCTGGATTATATTTTGTTTAAAAAGTTCTTAAATCCATTAAGGCAGTTCCTCTCAAACAGCAGTAAGCTAGTTCCAAGTCCAAATGCTTGCACACTTCGCTCCCCTGCTGGTCTACAGAAGTACTAAAGTGACAAAGTGACCAGAGTAGCTATGGATGGTGAGACCACTGCCAGGCCTTACCTGAGCTCCTCTCGAACACTCTGCACTGTGTGCCCATTGATGATGAACACTTCGCTCATGTCGTCCGTCAGCATCTTACATGAGTAGCCAATATTCACCGCTGTTTCTGTGGGGAGGAAGGCGAAAGAGGCCAAATACAGCACTATTACTCTTTATTCCACTGAATACTCTAAAAATATAAAGGGACTTACAAAGCAGGCATTGGCACTACAGGGTACCAGAGGGCTGGTCACATGTACAGCATTTGTTATGAGTAATAATGACTGTACTGCAGTGTTTTACCCTGCTTGTCCCCAGTCAGAACCCAGATCTTGATGTTGGCCAGGGACAGGAGGGCGATGGTCTCCGGCACCCCCTCTTGCAGTTTGTCTTCTATAGCTGTTGCCCCCAGCAGCTATAGAACAGCATTGTAGAGCGCAGAAGTCGAACCATTGTATTCTCTCTCAGCAATACAACATCAGCGAGGAGGTCTAGTTAAAAAAGACTGACAAATTTAATACATTATAGCCACAATATAATAACAATTATTAGACGTGTCCACAGACAGTGGAACATGGCCAGGTACCATCATGTCCTGCTCAATCTCCTCATAAGCAGCTGCCAGTCTGTCCTCCCTGTAGTCGATGGCTCTCTCAGCGCTGCGGAGCTGTGCGGCCCAGTCCTCCCACTGTTGCTCAGACAGGTTCTTGTAGGCCAGGGCCAAAGTCCTCAGGCCGTCGGCAGCATACTCCTGTGCAAGATGGGACCGCAGATTAGATGGAGAACCTCCTAACCTCTGCACCTATCAGCCTCAGTTCCCTGCATCCCTACATTCCCATAAATATCATATTACTGCAGTAGAACCGTCTGAGAATATGCTTTATTTTACCACCAGATGGCACTGCTGTTTCATTTCAACCCTGTTCCAGAAAGTGTCAGAAGTCACAATGAAATGACGAACAAACCCCACCTACATACTAAGAAGCACCACAGTTTTAAGTTTGCTTTCCTCAGGAGAAGTTGCACACTGAGATGCTACCAAAGCACAGAATAGACGTGGGAGGCATGCAGTGAGCAGGACAGCCACACATGTGACCACACACACTAACTTACATTAAGATGGTCTGAGGTCACGTTCATGAGGTCTTGGTTGCAGGGGTGCAGTCTCTCGAAAACGAGGGTGTCAGCACCTTTACAGTACAATCGGATCTTCCCCTCTGGATTCCGGACTGGTGCACGCGCACACACGCGCACACACACACACACACACCCACACACACACACACACACACACACACACACACACAGGAAAGACAAGAGTATGAGTCGAGGAGAACGGTTGGGACAAGACCACTTCCTGCAGAGTGGACATCAGGAAAAAGACTGAAGCCAGTTCTGTTTTTGGATAACAATCCCTTGGTGATAGCAGGTTATCGTGTAATGCCCAGCGCAGGTTATCGCCAGAGTTCAGCGGTGGTCCTCATTTGACCATTCTTTGTGGCATCTTCAATAAGCCAGTATGGCCCCAGAGACAAACGCTGCCTTTGCAAAAAAGTTCTGCCATTAAGTATCAAAAGACAAACAAGGCTCCCTGACAACAGGGAGTCTAAATCACTGCATGGCATTTCTGCTACTGCTACAAGCTGCTCGAGACCCAGTTGGCGGGGATAAATTATCGGGTTGTCAGGACATTTGCACAACTGCAGTACCAAGTGTTAGCTGAAAAATTATACAGTACTGTATCCGCTTTCACTGGCTGGTTTCCAATTGCCAGACGCTTATGCAAATCTGTCAGGAAATATGCGTGCTCTAAGATTACAGATTGTAATGTGTTTTATGTGCATGCTAATTCAAAGCTTTGCAGGTCTTTAGGGCACAAGTTTTAAATGCTTTTATCAATTTGTGCAACAAATTAATTATAAATGTACATATAAATAAATATATGCAGTGTAGGGCAAGTGTCTCTGTTGAACCTCATTAAATTTTGGATTCATTCAGCTGTTCCAAACATTCACCTGATGTCGCATTATATACCGTGTACCTTTCAGGCGTATACATTTTAGCGTCTTTTCAGTGAGCCACGTTACTGCTTAATGCAATATTTGTTGCTAAAGCGTATTACATGCAATTGTAGTTTTAATTTTGAGTCAAAACATACTCGTGTTTCTTTGTTTTTATCATAATATGGCTGCAGTACTTGCTTGTTCTGTCTGTTACTGTCAGGAGGTTGGGTTTTGTAAGCATATTCTTTTTGCAACAGTAATGTTTTCTTACGGGTTTATTCCATAGCTTTAACATCCTTCTACAGCACCTCATTCCAACAGCAGTTATTCTTTTGTTGTCTATTCTTATTGACAGTGATTCACAGCCATACAAGACTGACAGAACGTAACATTTTAATATTCTCAGGCTGACAGCAAGTCTTTTTTAAGGTTATTAAAGTTTGATTTTTCCTGTATGATTCTTCTCCTGTGAACAAAATCTCATTTATGCTCTGATATCTTCAGTTATTAAAGGTCCCAGGTATTTATGCGATTCAACCTATTAAAATTTCTTCCATTATTTGTTAAAGGTGGATTTTTTTAAATTATTCGATTTAGTAATTATTTGAACTTTAGTTTTGTCTATAATGTATATAAACTGTATAATTTTCATTTCAAATTTTTTGCTATTACCAAATATTATCTCTACTGCTGGTTGCTGGCTGATGTACCGATGCATACAGGGGCATTTGAATATCTGTATATAGGTATTAGCCATTCATTTTATTGCCTTTTTTGTAAATCATGCTAATCCATCATGGATTCAGCACAAATATGAACGTCAATTGGTGATTAAATGCATACATGATGCGCAGCTTTTCTGATTTCACAACAGTGCATATTTGCTTTCTGTGCAGCATATTTTTTATATTTGATTGAAATTTTGTCTGCCAGTTCCAAGCTGCCTTAAAAGCAGCGTCTGATCGACTTCACTGCTTGATTTTTTGAGTTTATGAAACATAAATAAAGATCTACAAAGACCTCTGGTATTTGATCATAAATCATTAAGGGGGAAAAAGGACATATTTTGGTTCCCTTTTCTGGCACAAAACCAAAATTTGTTATTTATTTTACTTTTTGTTATGCTTTCTATTCTTAAGATAATTTAAAGTGTTTCTTTCTCCCTAATTCAAAAGTGTGGCTCACTGTATATATTCTTCTGTATTGTCAGCATTCATTAGCACTAACTAGGTTTTGTCTCCCAGGATTTTAAGATAGTCCGCAGTTGCAATGCCACCTCCAGGTACTTTACTTGTTTTTGTCTTGTTTATCTCATTCTGGCTCTGAACATATAACTGGAGGTGCCTCTTGTAAATCATTTCCTATTACTATACTACAACTGATACTGCTGTGGTCATTTTGGTACATATATTTCTAGTGTTTTCTAGCAATCTGGTGACTATATGGTATAGCAAAAACTTAGCATAATGAAATGAACATGTCTCCATGAAAAAATATGAATAAGGACATTTCAGGGCATGAATTTTGACATTTAGCGAAATATTCTAAGGCTGCTGTTTAGTAAATATTACTAATATTACAGCTGCTTCGCAGTATCTATATATCCAGTCATCACATTAAACTGAACGCAGAGAAAATGGACAAAGCAAAGTCTTCAGAGGACTGTGTTCCTACCAATGACAGACATCCTCTTGCGGATGTTGTTAAAGTCCAGGATGGCCAGTAGAGTGTAGGTGACAGGGCGGCCCAGTTCTTGCACGGTGATCGTGCTAGGGGTACGTGAGCGAAACACAAAGCCAAAGTTACGGGCTGCGGTCACCAGGGCACTCTCATCAGGTGACTGGGCCTTGTACACCAACTCTCCTGAACAGAGGGAGACAGGCAGACAGAGAGCAGCATTAGAAGACATCACAAAGGAAAAGCAGATGGCACCAAAAGTTCTCAAGGTAAAAGTGTCAAATATGGGTCCTTCTGTGGTGCTCTTCAGAAAATTAATCTGAATTGTTCCTTCACTATTTAGCAATAACTGCTTGTCCAGTGCAGGGACATGGATTTTCAAAGCTTCTCCTGGAAGTCCAATAAATCTTAGGGCAATCACACATACTTGTTCATTCACACGTACAAACACAAAGGACAATTTCGAGTCATGGGTTAAGTGGAAACTTGTCTTTGGACTGTGGGAGAAAACTGGAGCATCCGGAGGAACCTTACATAACTGAGGGGAGAACAGACAAGCTCCACACAGACTGAGGTAGATTCAGACACATTTCCAGACTCATAGGCTAGGAGCTGTGAGGTATCAGCACCACCTGATGATCCACCTTGCTGCCCTTAACCTAAACTACTTGAGTAAAATATTCTGTATAGATGAGTAACTGAAATTAAATAATATAAACGAATGCAATATGTAACCAAAACAGGCAAGCATCAGTATTTCCATTGACCTCTTTCACAGATACAGAAAGTACAGTTCTCTGTACATTGCCTTCTTGTCATCACGTACATTGTCTAGGATCCTTGAGGGACAGTGACAGTAATGCATTGGCAATGTCCGTTGCTATCTTCTGTCTGACTGTGCTATAGATACAGCTCATAGCAGAAACATCCTTGATTTCCTCCTCCCACCTCACCTTCACTCTTCTCCTCGCTCATGACTGTGTGACACAGTGACAGCAAGCGGAAGAACTCATGCACTAGTGGCTCGCCCAGCTTCACCGAGTCCAGCAGACTCTGGTCGTAGAAACAAAAGTCCTTGTCAGCCAGGGGGTTGAAGGAAAAGTCCAGTGGCTGGGCTTTCTGAGGAAGACAGAGAAGGGGGAGAGGAGAGGAAGGGATCACGGGGATGGAGGGTGGGACAGGAATAGTGAGGAAAGCCAGAGGCGGGAGTCAAAGTTTAGCAACGGGGTGAAAAGTCACGCTTGTCTTTGGCAACTTGCAACAATTTTAGAATTTGTTTTAAAGCACCAGAGATTGCAGGAATTCTCCACCACTGGAGAAAAAGTCTGAATCTCAAGTGATACACAGAAACAGAGCAAAGATGAAAGAGCAGTTGTCACCTTAGGCTGTGTTCCCAGAACATCGATCACCTCCCCTGCGAATCACAGACATGTAGTCAACAGCCATCACCACAGGGCCTACAAAGAGTGCTGTCATTTTTATTATTTCATCCTGTCAGTGAGCAGACTAAAAGCTTTTTAACAAAGACTCACTCTGTTCTCTTGCTCACCGTAAGCATGGCCATTGATGGAGCACTTGTTGAAGGTCATGATATTCTGGGTGAGGGTGCCTGTCTTGTCTGAGAAAATATACTCCACTTGACCCAGCTCTTCGTTGAGGGTGGTGGTGCGGGCCTCTGCCGGGGTGTTGCATCGCTGGCAGAACATACGTCGGTCCCAATTGATGAAGTAGCTGTGGCCCAGTCGGATCACCTCCACACTGTCCCGTGGGAGAAAGACAGAGTGGCGGTCCGGTCACAGTGGGCACCCAGGACCACACCTACCACGTTTGCAGAACGTAGCGACACCAAACACACACAAAGATACAAACAGAGCAGAGCAGGTCTTCCCACTAATGGTTCAAGATCAGATATTAATGAAAGTTGCATGGGTGACACTAGAGCATTATGGTCACTATGTGGGGAACTAAGCAGGGAATCTGAAGGGTGACAATGAATTATTTGAGGGTTTGGTTGCTGTTATTTTTGAGGGAGCTCCATTTCTTACCTCGACAGGTGGCTCTGAGGACACCATGTATAAACAAAACAAAAAAATATAAACCATCAAATAAAATGAATTAAAGCAAACATGTGAAAGATGGGGAAAGCAAATCACTGGCTAAAATGTAGATAAATTATCAAAAAAAACTGACAAACTTTCCTGGTTTTATTCTTAAAGCACAAAACTATATCTTGAATTTCCCATGACTCATTTAAATAAACAAAGGAAAAAACAAAAATAAATGTTTCTTACATTTGCAAATGGCTGCCGGTCTTCTCCCATTGAATTTTTTACACTGAGAGAAATGATTTCACCGTGTGACCTAGTGTTTGCACCCCCCAGGAACAGTACAGTGTTAGCCAACTCTCCCTGTTTACAGTAACTGTCTAATGGTTCACCCCCACCCCCTACCTACCTCACATAGAGTGAGATGGGCACCACGGTGTTGAGGATAATGACATAAGACCAGAAGGCCAGGAAAGCAGAGAAGAGGAAGTTATCCACAGGAGGGTCCCAGGGCAGGTAGCTCTGGAATAGGGAGCCCACCTCTTTCTCCCACACCGCATTCCCGATAGCCAGGATCACTCCCATGCAAACAAGGAACCCAAAGATCTGTAGACAATGGAAAGATGAGAAGAGATGGAGGATACACACAGAAAAAAACAATCTGCACAATAACAGTTACACTTACAGAGGAGGCAGATGACTCCATAAGAAACTAAAGTCTGATATAAATAAGCTAAAAACAAGGCACAATGATATACAATCTGTCCAGAGGAGAGATAGAAAAAAGGAAAGAAAGGCAGAAAGAGAGGTTTAGCTTTCTCAAAATCATACCCAGAGGACCAGTGTATTCATCAGCCTGTCTATGCTGGTTCTCTTGAACTTTGTGCGCCCGCTGTTCTGCATCAGTTTGGTGTCTGGGCCTGGAAATTAGAAGAGTTTGATATTCCCAGCACAGCACTGGCACATACAAGCACCTATTATTTATTATTATTATTATTATTATTATTATTATTATTATTATTATTTATATACCATGCTGGATTATTTAGTTATGTGTACCAGCCCTCAAAAGCGTTAAGAATTCATAGTGCCTCTGCAAAATAGTCTGCTACAAACAGTGCCGTGATGCATTTTTATATGCAAGCATCAATGTGGAGTTTGCATAAACATTCGCAGGAGGTCCGGCCACTGGCCTCCATAAAAGACGTCCACTGCATGGCCTCCATCAAAGGGAGAGTCTCATCACCTGCATCCTCTGAAGTGACGGGGAAGCTATAAACCAACAACTTGGATCGGGACTGGCTGCAGCTAATGACATGGGCTATCAATAATGCCCAGTAGGCAGTGTCTCATTGAATATTACAGCAACAGAGAGACTCCGTCTGCTGACTAAAAAATGACAAGTCACACCGATGGTGGTGCACCAATTTAACCTATTTACGACCACCAAAAGGACAAATGGTGTGTATCCACTTAAGCAATGTCATGAATGTAGGAATATGGGCTACGGGAGAGGAAAATTTTATCCACTAAAGCGAGTTTTCCATTTTTCAGGTATTCACTTATCCAAAGTTGTGTCCTATTGATGTGAACAGGATCAGAATGATATCGTGGAGGCGGCATTCAGCTAAGTGAATAATTCACTGATCCGGTATCCACGTAAGTGAACTTTACTATATAATAGATCACATCACTATAAAACAACTCAGCATTTAGACATTTTTATTGCCTATATATCCCTATGGTTTGCATAATACAGAATAGAGGGATTTGCAACACACAATGACGTGAACTTACGATAAGGTCATCAGAATGGAACCCCGTCATAAGCTGAGGACCACCTGTATTCTGTATTTATTACTGATCTACGGCACATAAAGCCTGCTAGGTGTCTGTGCTTCTCTGGCTGTCACTGCTGAGTGTTTGCACTGTGTCTTTGGGCTGTCTAACATCTACATGATGCCAGCTGGCAGTGTGAACAAGAGGTAGAACAGAAGGTCATGTGAATCCCAGCAGCATGTAGACACAGCCCTCTGCTTGTGCTGCTGTGAGGAGCTAGACACATACACTGGACTCCAGTGGACTGAAGCAGGGATCACACTTAGTGTGCAATTAACATTGTCCCCGGGATATTTTAAAACTGAGTTTGGTGACAATTCTGAGGCAGTTCAACTGTACATTTTATAATACATTGTAATTATTACTGGAAAATGGCCAATGCTGTGAACCACCTTCTCATTCCCAAAATGTGACCCAAGAAGTCAAATTCACCATTCCAAACAAATGTTTATTTTGATCTTTTTCAGTAAAATGTAATGGTTAAAAGGCCAAGAATATTTTTGACCATTAGTATGAGTGCGTTCCTCAGATGTGTAATGTTTCACCTCTGCTGTATAAACAGTTGGGATACAGTTTCGCTATAACTGCCGTTTGATCATTTAAACAACATAAATATATATCTGTAAAATACACTTTGGGATTCTTAACATTTGGTCAAGATGTTTCCAAAATAACTAAACTCATTTAAAGCCTGGCCCTGGGCCTTTTCCTTTGCTATGAATTATTGAACGAACCACACAGTTGCAACCACAAACCAAGAAATAATTTATTGTGCCATTATGGTTTTTAACGTCCTATTTCATTATTATTGCAGAAAAATTTTTCCCGGGATGAATATTTTATCTCACTTTTAATACACTTTCAAAATATACAATGCTACTTGAGAATAAATTCTTTAAGAAGTTAGACAGCTTTACCCCAATTTTTTGGAACAATAAAAGCCTTCGCCAAAACAGCCAAATGAGAGAGAAGGGTAGGACTTCACTACTTGATCTTAGACTATACTACTGGGTGTCACAAATGAAACAAAAGTCTAACTGGTTCCATCTCAGACCAGATTTTCTATGGTTTGGCATAGGGTCAGTTTCATGCTACCCAGCACTGCTAAAGGTCCCTGCCTTTCATTCAAAAATTTCACAAGATTCCAGCTCTAACCAAGAACTTACTCATATTCAATAATCTTCTAATCTGGAGAGATGTTAAGAGATACCTGGGGATTCTGTGCTGTCTTTCTCTTTGGTTTCCTGTTGTACTCAACCCAGATCTTCTCACGGTCATTATTCAAACTGCACTCCAGGAAATGGTTGTCAAAAGGTTTGTTGAACATGTTGCATTTGTTTTTAGATCGAATGATGTTTAGCTTTGAACATCTTAGAGTTAAATTTGCCCTACCCAGTACAGACTTCTTTAAATATCTCCAGCTTCACCATTTTATTACAATTTAGACAAGGAAAACAGACTTCGGACAGAATTAACTCAGGTGGAGAAACAACTCATGGCAGTAAACAGTCCCAGAGGCTTGATCTCTGCATTTTATTCCATTTTAAAATGTGTTGGAAACACCTTATAAAATACTTTGAAAGAGACATGGGACCACAACCTTGACCTGTCTTTCAACAATGTTTAACAGTCAGCTTTATACAAAGTGTTCCTAAAGTCTTCCTGGCCTATATCTATAACATAAGTTTATTCAAATCAGTCTTACAAAGATCCTGTGCCATAAACGTTATTAAACTCTTCTCTTCAACAAAAGACTAGTTTTGCAGAAGGTCAATAGCTATGCTTTTGTTTGTATCTGTGATTTGGGGACAAATTGAATGAAACACTGAGATATTTTGGGAAACCCAAAAAATGAAAACTAAAATCATGTAAAGAACAATTACACATTACACACAATTATAGACTATTACAGATTGGCCCTGAAGACATGAAGACCTTGTGAGAGCTCTGAAGATACAAGGGACCACAGGGACACCCACAACACACGGCGCCGTAGTCTCAACATACTCCTACACAGTGTCACACACCGCTCACTGACCTGCAAAGATAACAAGGCCGTAGCAGCTCTCCGTGTTCCTGAGCACGCAGCCACGCAGTAGCATGTTCTGGTTGCTCAGGCTGTACTTGTTCTCCCTCCAGTACAGCGTGCCACAGAAACGGTCCAGCTTGTTGTTGGGCGGTTCGCAAACCACCTCTCCTGTCCACAGAGAGACTCCATTAGCATGAACTGTGCTTATTTTGACTCTTTATTGACCGTGTACTAGAAAACCTGCCAACAACGCAAACTTCCTTAAGGCCAGCCAAAAAACAAATTAATGGGACAGGAATGGGAAATGAGAAAACTGTTTCCCTACATCTGCTTCACAGACAGAGATGTGTCTGCAGGGTCACTGGAGAAGAGGAACAAGACAGACTAGATGATCTGAGCAGTTATGGTGAGAAAGCAAGCAGAGATTGTAAGCTTGATTAATTATAGCTCTTGTTTTACACATATAAAACCAGTTTGGGTTCACGATCTGTCGAGATCGCAATCACTGTACGTATATATATTAAGGCACACACAAATATTCTTTTTGCATAGCAGTTTAGAGAATGACTGAAGTTTCCATACCATCAAACTGAGCCAGATTATTGGGGTCTCCAAGCTCTGATGTGACTGACAGAGACTGTCGCACTTTCATGTTGGTCTCCCTGAAAACACATACAATCCTCATCAAGCAATCAACCATTTAAACAATTAATGTTAACATTTTTCTCACTCTGGTTAGTAGCTTGCTAGTTGCGTTCATGAAAGCACATTACTGTGAAAAGGTGCTGTGCTGGTGGATGAAGGTGCTTAAATTCCATGCAAGTTGCTGCATGTATGTGTTTAAGCATACACAAACATAGTGGAAAACCTAGTTAACACTTATATGGGATGAACTGGACAGAAGAATAAAAGGAACCGGACCCAAAAGTGCCATGCATCTCTGGGAACTGCTGCAGACTAGCTGAGAAAGCTCATTTATCTTATTAGCTGATTTCCTGCTCAGACTTGTTAACAGAACACTACATGAAAACATATCCATCATGAGTACTCAAACTTCACTGGTGCTGGATATGTAGAGGTTTCAAAAGGCTGGGCTTAGGTCACCAGATGAACACTGGCTGTAATAGGCCTGGAGCCTGTGATGGGGTACCCCGAGATGTGTAAATGGTATAACGTTTGTGTAGAAGTTCTCACCCATCCAACTCCGCAGTCTCAATATAACACAATCCATGGGGTTCACTGCTGGACAGCAACAGCAGGTCAGCCTGCAAAAGAAAAAATATTCAACAGTCAACTAGTGCATGAACAGGAAAAAACAAGTGCCATTACTCCTCTCATTGGTATGTTGCCATGCCTATCAGTCTGAATTAGCAATTTATTAAGTACTCTTAAATTTTGAATTGAGATATTGCTCACATTCAAGATGTGTATTTCTTTAATAAAGGTGATACAAATTTCAAAGAAACAATAGCGGTGTAACTTACCGTGTAACTTAGTGCACCCTGGGTAATGAAATGTAGCTATGAGGTTATTATGAATAATGGTCATGTACTACAGCAGTCTTTTCTCCAGCAGCTCAACCAAAGAATGTGATCAGCATGGGGCAGAAAAAAGCACTGAAAGCTTATGGGAGATGCTGATAAATAAAAGGTCATGCTTTAAAAAACTTGGATGGGGCAACTTTACATACCAGTTAGTGCCAACTCATTTCACCACTGTAGTAAACTATTTTGTCGTTGTTACACGTTACTTTGGCAAAAACCTACACTCACTAGTCTAAACAGGACTGTGCACAAAAAATAAAACTAGGAGAGATTAAAAGTGTATGTATACACGTGTCAAATTCATCTGTACACCTGTAGCCCAACTTACTGCCACAAACTGATTGTTTTCCAGTTTGATGATGTCACCCACTCGCACATTCATCCACTTCTCCTTCTGAAGGCTGGAGTGAGGGAAGGGGTGAGAAGGAGAAATAACACATCATGATGGAGGTTAGAAAGATGCTGGTCACCTCATCCAACTCACTACTACTCTGTGCACCTGTAATTAACAATGACCCATCTACAAAAATGACTTGCTTATCGGTACACTTCCGAGTTTTTGTTATACATCTTATATGGTTTCTAGGTGAGTTAACAGCCACTGCCTGGACCAAAACAGTGTAGCAGTGAAAACGTAAAAAATAATAACACATTTTATAATCAACCAAAGTGTTTACCATTAAAATAGTTGTATTTAGTACATAAGCATTGTTAGTGCTGTTGGACCGGCGGACACCACAGAGAGTGATAGTCAAGGGGAAAGGAAAAAGAAAATATACATTACCAACCTTTATTACCCTTAAATCAGTTACGTATGTAGCACAGCGTGTGTTTGATTGTGACATATCATTTTTTAAATTATTTTTTACAATTTCATTTGCTCATATATAAAAGCTACTAGCTCCTTTGATCAAGCACATGGATGATACTGGCACCAACATATGTTCTGGCTGTAGTAACATGCACACAGTAACAAATTATAGACTGCCAAACCTTATGACCTGTAAACTTGTAGAATTTAGTCTGCCAGAGATGTGTTTGTCAGTGTGTGTAAAGCGTGTGGCCTGTGTGTGTGTATGTGTGTCTGTGGGGCAAGTAAATCAATCAGCATCACATACATACGTTCTTTGTGTGACAGTATTACACGGTGTGTGACATTATTACTTCCTCTTCTCCAAGCCTTGTCAGAGACAAAACTTTAAATGTTCAAAATATTAAATAGCCAGATTAATGAACTTCGCTAGGCAAAAACCTTGCTTAGGGGAAAAAGTACCTATGTGCCAAATTTCAAGTCTGTGGCTTGAAAAACAAAGCCGTACATAAAGAATAAACAAACAGGCAAAGAGGGACTGAGATTTACAGATACACAGATATCATATACCATTTTCGTCCATATACAAAGGGAACTCACATGCCATTGATGAGGACCTGAGACTGGCGGTTGTTCACCTGGTTGTCACTTTTGTGACGAAACTGTGGAGAGGAAAAAAAAAACACAAAACATCTCATCAACATACAGTCTATGCACAAATACCTCTCTGTGTATATGAAAGATGTGAGGAAATAGGTCTTCTTCCTCAAAGTGAGGTGAATGTTACATTTGTCTGGCTTATGTTTCAGGGTTAGTAAGTTCAGGTGGTCAGGTGTCAGGAGCCAGATGCAGCGGCATCTTTGGCTGGATCAGAATTCTATTCAGAAGGAAGAGGCCCAGCCTGCACCCCTTCTGTAAAGTGCAGTTACAATGAGGAAGACTGGAGCACATAAGGAGACACAATCGGTGTCACAGTGGATCAATTGGGCCAGACTGAACAGTTGTGATGGTGGCCAGCTCTAGACTAAGGAACACAGGGATGGATTGACCCCAGCTATCCCACCAGGAGCCATGACTCACGTAGTCGTCAGTGGCGTCCTTCACTGCAGTGATGCTCAGCACCAAGACTAAAGGCACAATGGTGGTGAACCAGGACAGAGAAGATATCTGAGGGATCAACTAGAAAAGTGAGAGAGACAAGAGAAAAAGGAGAGGTAGACAAGGGGTTAACAGGCAGAGGAGCAACACTAAATGAACACCTCATTTATATACTGGCATCAAAGAAACACAAAAGATTTACAGTGAAAATTGTTTTAGAATGGTACATTAACACGAAAAAAGAGAATACCCATGGGGGTAGGCAGCCACCAGTATTGAAGTTTATTTTGTTTTCCTCTCCTCAGTTGCCAGATAGCTTATCAAACTAGTTATATGTTGGTTTTGCAATGGAAAACTGTTTGTACCATTCCTTTCATTTTACTGTGACATTACTTCAGACTTTGTTGAACTCTATAGGTGACCTTGGTGAGAAAAGAGCTCTGTAAAAATGAATTGAACCGAATTGAAAAAAGCAGGACAGACTGGTTTCAGAAAACTATCAGGGGACTCACTGGCAAAGCTTCCTTCTTTCTATACATTTTTCTCAAGCTTACTGTTATCAAGAGCGGAAGCTAATTCTTAAAAGTTCACCCAGAAGGGCTACATATCGTTAAAATTCTGGTTAAATTTATGTTTCGTTCAGCAACCAAAAATAGTGTCCCCCAAAGCCTCTATCTGTAAACAAATATTTCTGTAAGAGGTTCTGCTGCCAACAGGCACCCATAGGATCAAGTCTGAATTGAAAACATTGCCACATCTAATCCTTTCTAGACACAAAAACAAAGAGGAAGGAGGATGTGTTTAATATTGAAACAGCTACACCACTGTATAAAGGCCACTGAAAAACACAAAGATGGGTTGGGTGTTTGACCTTCAAACAAACTATCTTGTAATTTTGTGTTTTATATTTGAAATTTATATATCTTGCCATTTTTGCATTTAACCAGATTGGTCAGTATTAGAACATTTGGCAACAGTTGTACAAGGCCACCTTGAAGGAGAAAAACAAAAGGATCCGGCAGTGCAGTAATGACCAGGGAGTGTTTAAAATAGATCTGCGGTTGTGCATTAAGTGAGAGAGCTGAGCATGCAGTGAAAGGGTGGTAAACAGTCCGCTGCACCAGCCCCCAGGATATAGAACGGGAGCAAGAGGCTTTTATTAAAAAGAGAGTGAAAAACCTAAATGCTGCATTTACCAGCAAAGGGGCAGTAAAGAGGTTTCTTACACAGCAGACAAATGTGATGTTCCAGTGCTGCTGCACAGGGACAGACCCCCTTCTGTCCTTCAGCTAGTACCTGTGCCCTTCAGCTTACTGAAAGCTGATAGCCCCTCACACAGCAGACGCCCACATTTGGCAGCCTTCATACTCTCTTCTACCCCAGTGGCCCCAGCCGCCTTCGCCTGTTTTACATAACGCCTTTCTTCACATGTCAGGAAGCACTGATCAAGCATGACTCCTGTGTCCTTTCATCTGCGCACAGAAGGCCTGTTTGCTTACCAGCCTGTCCATGAACACACTGGCAGATAAAATATCGTTTTCAAAACAAGTACATGACACCCAGACCATATCTTTGTTGTTCCTTCTCCCTGTGCTGAAATCTCCAGATCCTTCCTTTCACATCAAGCTTATACATATCCCAGTTTTACAATGCATCAGATTTTAATGCTCTTCCTGCGTACTGTACGTGTGCACATATGCCATTCTGTGCTGTCCATGCATCTACTTACCTGCAGTATGAGCAGGAAGAGAAAGTAAGTGTTGGCCACTTCTTGGAACTGCTCAAACAGGTTGACCGGGAGGAAAGTGATTATGTTGTATTTGGAGGTCATGATGCAATTATTCTGAAAGACAGATCAAATGAGAGAAGACTATTATATATACTAAACAGAATTATATGAAAATAACAGTTCAAAAAAGGAAAGAAAACACAAAGGCGGAATATCAATGTAACTTATTTTCAAACAAACTGTCGAAAAAATATTCCACTCCAAATGACTAAAAAAGGGCTTTTTTGGGGTCTTACTGCATACTGGAACTTTTCGTTGTACTCTCGGTCGTTGGCTTTGACCCTCCTCTCCTCCTCTGCAAAGAGAAAATAAAAGAATGACCTTGATATTCTACAGCATCTATTGTTGTTCACAGATGCAATGATGTGCCTGTGTGCACATATTATGTTATTGTTGAGGACAATCGATGCAAATCATCATTAATCGACAACTCTGACCCAGTTTGACCACTTTTTACAGGATAGGAGGGAGACTTTGGCATTGCACAGAATTTACAAACTGCAGCCTCAGCGGAGTCACCGGTAATGCTTTTATAGTCTCCTTTTTGACCAAGTTAAGAGCTAATTAATAATAAAGCCCAAATCACTAGAATTCACAATTCACAACAGTCGTACTGAGTGGTTTTTTTAACTCAATCTGGGAAAATAAAGGGGCAAAAATGTATTTTCTGCTTAATAATTCAAGCAAATAACAATTGTGCACAACAGATGGTGACACAAGCAAACAGTTTTCAGCGCAATATAATTATGTCGGTAAAGTAGCAATACATCAAGTTAATATGTTTGCCCTTTAGTTACTGTCATAATCGAACCTATCACTTTCTTTATATTAATTCAGTACTGTCAATTTAATGTTGAGCTGAAACAAAACAAATATGATTTTATTCTGAGTGGAATCCCACTATAGCCATTCCTGCTCATTCAGCGGGGTTGGTTCCAAAATAGTATCTGGGACAGTGTCTTGTCCCATGTCTAAATCGCAGACACATGTACACACTAAAACCGAAATTAGACAATCGTTTTAATGGGACATACTGAACAAGGTAGGAAGTGGTTGCTAAAGGCAGGTTCACTGTTACTGCTGCTGCTAGCACACACAGATACACACAGATGCACACAGGCACAGCTTGCAGAGAGACGTAGAGAAGAAACAGTAAAAATTTCATAGTTACCGCCCCTCGTCATTCTCAGCTTACGTTGTCATTCTGTTTATCTACTATAATGACGCTGAAGGGCTTCTACTGCATTATGGCAGAACAATATTAACATTAGACTTTGAGCTTCACATCTCCACCAGAATGAAAAACAATTAGGGAAGTGTGGCTTCCTTATATTTAAGTATATCTATTTGCAACTCTTTTTGACTTGCCAGTTGTTGGACCTGTATCTGGCACAGACCGAATTTCTCTAATCAGAACCAATACAGTTCTCTACACAACACAACAGGGCACATTATAGAAAGGACAATGATGACAATTTGAAATAACTGCTACGAATAAAGATTTGCAAAAAGATGAAGAGAGAGTACAACAATCACGCCACTATTCCATCTCAACATTGTGCAGAATTACTGCTGATGCAGTAATGTTTGGGGGACTTGTATTCTTTCCCCAGGCTCATTCAGTATTGATGACAATTCCTTTAAAAATGAAAAGCCTGCATGACATTCTCAAGCAAAATTTGGGAACCAGTACATAGAACACAGACCTCAAAGATGCACAGCAAGCCTGTATAAAATCTATAAAAACAAATACAAACATACTTTGCATATACAGATACACGTTGTATATACACAGACACACAATACGCACTTCAGGTGCAGCACATTCACGCTGAGGGCTTCATAAAACATTTAGCGATCAAGCCCCATTGCCAGAAATAGAACAGACATGTGAAAGTACCACAGTGAACAAGCAAAATGCAGAGGAGACTAATTACAACTTGTCCTATTTTAACAATTAATAACAAAAGTTACACTCCAGGCAGAGACAAAAAGAACCTGAGCCATTCATGGCCATCAAAAACAAATGATAAAACCCACACTAAATATGAGGGCATAAAAGATAAGCAGAGCCAGAAGTAAAGAAATATCAATGCACACCAACCATCATGCACCTCAAGTAACAGAGAGTGCATGCTTTCTCAGACCTGAAGCATGGGGCTCTAAAGGAGGCTGACATTTTTAGATGCAGCAGCACATCAGTGACCCATTTTGATCTGTCCCTCCCCTTCCTTCAGGTTAAGAAGAGACCCCAGGTGGCCTGCTGTGGTTTCCTGTCATGTTTGCAGCTGTGCACCCTTTTCACATCTCATTCTCAGTCCCGAATCCTGCCTCAGCTATCACAGTACCAACCCACAAAAATGTGAATTTTGTCAGTGAAGACACATCCACTGATGGGGCCACACTGGCATAACCAGGATCCACCCCTTGTGCAATGTGTTCAGTTCTGCCCGGAGGAGGTTTGGCCACTTAAAGAAGTACTTCGATCATTTGTTTTGGTAAGCAGTCAACATTTCTGTCTGTGTGGGTAAGTATCTCCAAATCTGTAGGACTTCAGCCCCAGCAGTGTTAAGACTGCTGATCTGAGTTCTGTAGGTAAAGCCTAAGACAGAGGCCCCCACCCCCCCACCACCATCAACACACAAAAGGTCAGTTTCTCTCTTTCAAGCACTGCCAGCTTGTCTGTCATCAGTGAGACAAATCAACAGCTAAAAGGAGCTTCCACCAACGTATGAATTTTATCTTTACCTCATCGCTACTGCACTGATCATAAAATCCACTTAGATTTATTCATTTAGCAAACGCTTTCCTCCACAACTTGCAACACATGCGATGACTCCTTTTATTCAGTGACTGACACTTCTAAATACACCGCAGCAAACGACCTGCAGTGATTCACTCATCTACACACCAGAGAAGTCTAACTCACTCATACTGCCAAAGTGCAAGTGATGCTCCTATTATCATCTATCAGTCATGTGTGTAACAAGCCTCAAGTTATGCATATAAGGACAGAGGTCAAAGGTCTTCAGTGAGTGTTAACTACAGACTGTACTGTATATAACATGCAGTTGTGTTTCTGTGCATTTTTGCCAATTATCTAATCTTATTTGTCAATATGCCTACAAAGCAGAAGCAGTTACAAATCAAAGGACATACTGTCAGCAGTAAATTCTCTAGTGAGCATCATCTCCTCAGGGGAACAGTGCGTGTCTCAAGATGCCAGGGTAAGTATTATGCTGTCAGCTGTGAGTTCCTGTTCTTGGACATGCCTGGTGACTCAGCCCTAACTGCCATGAACAGGGGACGGGGAAAGCGCACACATCAAGGTCTCAGCACGGCCACAAATAACCAGTTGCCTGTGTTTCCCATCACAAAAACGAAGACAATCCCACAGATGTAATTAAACTAAAGCCTGAACAAGAAGTTACTTGTGAGTCCAGCAGATTACAGTTCTCTGTGCTGCTCTTACTGCTCTTTTTAGACAGCAGATCAAGTTTCTAATTAAACTCTGTATATAACACATATCTGCAATTGCCTTGTAAAATAGATGAGTTTTTAAACTCTTAACATAAGGAACAGTCGGTAAAGAAAGACCTGGTATTACACATAAACAGTGGTGGGTGAGGTGAACTAATAATACAAATTAGCAAAAAAATTCACTTCCCATGTCTACCCCAGCATAGAGGTCTGGAGCAGGACACTTAAAACATTTGCACACTGTTGCTGCTGGGTGTCTACTATCATTGGGTGTCAGCATCACTAATTTAATTTGTACATGTTATTTTTTTAGCGCACTCTTCTCACACAGTGACTCAGTGCTAATAAGTGACAAAAGCAGTGGTTTACAGTAACGTTACAGTAAGGCTGTTGGCAGCTGAGGAGAGGAAAACAACAACAAGAAAAAAACCTCAACTAGAGATAGGGAGAAAAATAACCCTCTGGGGGTCCAGTTGCCAGTGGATGCCCACTCTGTGTGGGCACTCTAACGTAATAACAAAGAACCTGTGTAGATGTGACTAATACGAGAAAAGCTGTATTGAAAATATAACTGTGTTGCACAGTGTTGGAGATTAATGAAACTATTCAACTAACCAACATTAATATCAATGCTCCTACAACAATATCCATGTTGATCAGTTCTTTCTTTTTGCTTCAGCACTTACAGGGTTCTGCAGAATTAACAATTAAGAAAAAACTCCTTTTTCGTGGTCAGGTAACAAGGAAGACAGTCGTCTATATGGAGCAGGAAGTGATTTTGGATTTATTCAATTAATAAGTTAAAGACAATAAGGGAAATGATTTTAATAAAAATTCTGGGTACAGTAAACTCAATAACACAACATCCTTGAGACATCAATTTCACATTTTGCAGAAATGACCCAGATAAACAAAAACTGAGTGATTCTGGTGCGAGCACTTCCAGCCAGCGAATCCAGTACAGAAACGTGATGTGGACGCAAATAGTCCAGGAGACGATGGCGACACAATGATGGCAGGGGATGCGTGGTCATGTGAGAAAATATGACATGAAAAACTCTTGAGATGGAGGCAGGAGAAAAGGGCAATGGAGATCCACAAACACAGAGGAGACACAGCAGGTTTTTATTTATGCAATTTGAGGACCGCCATGAATTTTTCAGTGTTTATTCAAGCATCAATAAAGTATCCAAAGGACACAAGCCAGGAGTATAAAGAATCATAAACACCAGGCATCCATTCTGTAATCAGGTTTGACCTTGCAGGGACCTGCCAATCAGTTACATGAGGAAGACAAATGCCAGGGAAATTAAACTGAAAGAAGACACAATAAAAATATCAATCTGGCAAAATCACGAATGGAACATAGGCAGCAACGGAGGTAAATGACCACGATTTGTACCTGTCCCTTTGTGTTTCTCTTTGGCAGCTTTCAGTCTCTCTTCTTTCTTTCGCTTGAGTGGCAGCACCAATGGCAGCCACTTCTCAGGGATGTCTTTGGGGACGGTCATAGTGCTCCGGTCTCTCCCCACGATCTCCTCGGCTCGACGTTACAGCGGGCACCCACAGCCCATCATCACGCTCCGTCAACAGAGAACAAACATCAGCCCCCCTGCCTCACCATCCATCTCATCATTGGAGCGATCATCTGTCCTCCAGCGCGCGCTCAGGTCGCTCCCGGTCGTCTGTCCCTGCTGGAGTGATCAAGGTGCCTTCTAGTTCCTTACCGTCTCTCTCTTCACCGTAACTACAACCATCACTATATAATTAAACAAAATCAAACAAAACCCCCTATATGTGAACAAGTTATCTGAGCAGAAGGAACCCTGTATGCAAACACTGTCAGCACAGCTACATAACTGCGACTAAGCTTGCAGAGGTAGAGTCAATGATATATTTAAAATCCAGGTAATTTCCCTCGAATTTAGATTAATTATTTTAGATCCTGCTCTGTGGTCCTGTTACTTCAGTCTGATTCCGAGCAAAATTCATAAAAATTGCTTCAAATAGTCAGCAGAAACAGAGAGGAAACAGAAACGGTCATATTGTGCCACAAGAATACATCCGACCTGTTCACTAAGAGCGCGCCAGCATCGCCGCTTGTGGTCCGAGTCGGACGGCTGTTCCAGCGAACGGAAAACACACACGCATGCTTCCTACAAATACACGCCGCTGCGCTACACAAACACTAGCCTCCGTTTGATACATTACATAATCGGGGCGACTTTGGATTTGCAGAGAACTTAACCAATAGGAGGCCGCCGAAGAGTTGTCATGGCAACTGCCTCTGCAAGGGTGTGCGAAAAAAAAAACAGGTCACAGGAGGAGCGGAACTGGCGCCATTTTGGCTCACAGCTCGGTGAGGAGGACATGAAGTCGCGAAGAGCGGGGTTCGAGCCAGAATGTCACCAGAAAGCATCGCAGTTGCGCGACTTGGGAAGATCGGCGACGGAGGGGAGTGAGCACTGCGCAAATTGATCAGCCCCGGCAGGTGTCTGTGCACGTGCAGCCGAGTGGGTCTCACGCGGGTAGAGGACACACACACATGCACATACACGCAAAGTATTCCCGATGCGGATGCGCTGACAGTACACACGCACGCGCACACGTGCGTCCATTGAACGTTTTTTAAATTCTCCGACTGTTGCACTGCGCAACAGCGTCCGCTGCGAAGCTCTGACACAGCAACAAATGTTATTGTTGCTTCATATTTTTCTGACAAAGTTGTTTTTTATATCAGCAAGAATAAACCAACAACAATTTATTAGTGCAGGGTATCCAATTTGTAGTAAACAGACATTATTTGTAAAGATTAATGAGGGTTACTGCACCCGTGCAGCTTACCGTTGACACACAATATGGCAAAATAATTCAGTGCAACATAACAATGAAAAAAAACTGTTCAGTATCAATATAGTATCTGTGAAAGAGAAACTTGTAATGCACTGAATCCGGCACAGAATTTCTCTAATCAGAATCAACACTGAAATACCGAACACTGAAAATATATAACAAACATTCAATTTTGCCAACAAACTTTGATTTTTAAATATGAGGTCATCCAAATATGAATAATTATTATGATTCATTTGCCAGAAATCTTACAGTAATGGAAGTGGAGAGCATCAGACACTACAACTATGGACTTGTAACACAAATCAGTCCATCACGACAGCAGTGACAGCTGTTATTTTTCAGCAACATGGACACGCCGTGGTCTGCAAATGAACACAGAAATACTTCTACAGTGTTGGTGGGAATGTTAGTGTCCTCACTAGTGCTGTGAGCTGAATGATTTTGGTGTTTTCCAAGTCATTAGTAAAGAGTTAGAACTGACCTGGAGGAGGCTTCCTTTTGAACATCTCCACTCACAGGATGCTACACCACAATGTCCCATGGGAGAGTCTGTATAGGATGAAGGGGCAGGTAGAAAAAGCACAAAAATCACAACATCAGCAGGACATCAAGGATAAGACAGGGGGAACTAAGCTCAGTTGATGGCCTCCAAGTTTATAAATGAACAACATGGATTTCAGATCAATCAAAAGGGGGGGCATGTTGGCACAGGATGCCTGTTATAATGGTCTTCTTTAAAATCAAGCAGCACAGGAAGGATGTGTGTTTTGGTTGAAAAACATTTAAAAAACAAATGTTAAGGTACAGTATTGGGTCAAGACAAAAGTCAACAGTTCTAAAGAACAACAGTTTGACCAAACTATCATCTGCTGATTAGAAACTCAGCACAAATAATAGCCTGCATTTTTCCCTTGTGAAGTATACTACCAGTAATAAAACCAGCAGATCCAAAATATTTTTGAATCCTTAACTGACATGTTTAAGCAGTTTCTATATTTCAAATGAAAATATAAAACCATTGTTTAGATGGCGGTTATGTAAAAACAGGTTAATACCAAATCAATTAAAATTACTAAGGATTCAATGGACAAGTAGAAAAGCAAACATGCAGTGCATCCCAGCATTGGCTTTTTTAAATCTACAACTTTTAAGATTTCTGATTTGAACTGTGGGCATCACCTGTGTACATAACACCTTACAATTCTGAGAACAGACCTCTCAGTAACAAGACTGCCAAGTGTGCAGTGCAAGCCTTGCAAAGCTGCTTGCCTTGAAATAAGCTAAATGAAGTGGAAGTGAATTTGCTGTAGCTTACTAAGCAGGAGCGCTAAAACAAACTACAACGCACATGTCCAGCTACTATAGATACCAACCTTGAGGCAACCAAAAATGTTGCTCTGGAGTTTTTAGGAATGATCTATGTAGAATCATTTCTCAACTTTTCAAGCACAGTAAATTGAAATCATCCACAAGAAATGGTCTCACAAATGTAACAATAAATCAGTTACAAGTGTTTTTTGCTGATACTGCCAAATTACATGACCCAGTTAATCTCAAATATAGTGATCATGTCTTTATACAGTTTCTAAGCTAGTTATCCAGTTTTGATCAGTCACCCCAAATAGCGAAAGGAAGCAATTTCAAACACTAGAAATAAAACCTGAACAGACAGCTGCTGACAAAAATGTACAGGGTCTTGCTTAACAAAGTGGAAATGGATTAAATTATTGTGATTTTGGACTGTATTTGCTACAATAAACAAAAACATATTACTGCATATGTGTACAAGCACACACAGGTCTGCACTGAAAAAAACATTTATTGGTTCATTCTCAACTTCAGAAATTTGGTCACACATTATAGTGCAATATATATTATGTTATGATATGATCACTATGTTTTCACAAAGGATTATTAGAAATTGTGGCAACAGCTAATATACACCCCAAGTGGCTGGTTCTTACAGGAAAGCATTTCCAAAATTTTGTTGGTTTACATTCTCTTGGCATTGACAGTAATTCAGTTTCAGTAGACAGTAAATGACATGTAATATGTCACTGCTCTGTGCTCTGATCTTCAGACAGTGACAGAGCACGTAATGCCATATTCCTGCAGAGTAGTTCTCCACCTTTGATGTATTGCCTGGAAGACATCTTATCCAAGTCCTGTAGGCACAACAGGCTGGACCAGCACCCTCCTGAGTTCCTTAATGCTTCTAATTTCTGTCCATTACTTTGATTTTTAATGTAAAAATATCATAAAAATAAGCTCAATGAACAACTTACAATAAAACCTGCAGAAACATGTATTATTTGGACTTTATAGCACTAACAGCAAAGTGCTCCATTTTGTTACATTCAGCCTCAGTAAATATTCTTACATACTTATGATACTCTTCATGGCCAAGCACTTGCTGTATTGTACACATTAATGATTGTTTTGTAAATATACCAAAAAGGTATCATTATTTTATTAAGGTCTATTATTAACAAAAAATACTTAGACTCCAGTAAAGAAAGGCTACCATTCAAAAGCCAAATGTTTTATGCAACTTATATCTCTAACATCACACATTCTTTTCAGAATTGCTCCCTCAGGAACCGCAGATCAATGGCTGCAAGGAGTTCCTCAACTCTGATGTGTAAGACAGCAATTTAACTCACAGGAACACCCCTGGAAATCACAATACCTAAAGCATGGCAAAGCAGCTTGTTTGATTCTAAAAGCACAATACCCAAAGTCTACAGTAAGAGTCATGTGAACATTATGAATATCTCAACAGCTCTCAGTGATGAGCATTAGTGATCTACTTGTCAATGCATTACTAATAATCACTGTGCATAAACAATAACATTAAAACATGCACCATGTGTTTCCTGTCATGAAACATATTATACTCATTGCTTTTCTCTGCCAGGTAATGCTTATATGCCATGCATGCATCTGTTCAAAATACAATTTCCTTGGCACCAGACCAGCTGCAGACAAAGAACAGCAAATCAAACTGAATTAACCTAAAAAGGAACAGCAGTCAGAAGCTATTAGCTTCCTCCTGACTTTAGTACTCCAGGATTCCAGGCCTGCAGCTTTCATAACTTATAATAACCACCTGATTTAATTAAAAACATTACTTGAAATTAGAATGCGTCCAAATGATTTGTTCATATATGAAATATTTAAGCTCAGTGCATCGTAACGCGTGTATGAGATGTGAGAAACCGCAGGTCTGAAAGTATTTAAATGTGTCGATTCGCCTTGCTGTTACACGTCAAAATTTGTGTCTTACGTGTTTTCTGGAAAGTGTTTTTGCCACCAAGCCTGTATCTGCCAGTGCCATTCCTGGTGCATTCACAACAGCATGTGTGAGCCAGCTTGTAAGTGCATTTTATGTTTGACTGTTGCTGCACAGGCTGCATTTGCTCCCAACTGATGCAGAAACAATGTGACACCAAAAGAAGCCACCATCTGGCCGCCTAGCCTGCAGGAAACTCATCTTGATGGATGAGGAAGCCTAATCAATACAAAAAAACTGCAGTCACGTACAGAGATGGATCTCCTTTCAGACTCACCTGCACTCAAACGAAATCTGTCTTTCTTGCCCCCTCTCTGTCTCTCTCGCTGGGCCTTAGGCTGTAAACCCGCAGGCTGGAATGACCTTAAGCAAGCTGGCGAGAATTTGCAGTAATTTCATAAGCGCCTGCTAAAGCACCTTTTCTGGCTGCCGGTCAGAATTCCTTTCTACTCACTGGAGTTTACAGCAGGAATTTGAACAATACAAATGAACCAAACAAAATCCCTTCTGAATAACCTTGTTCAATGTTTGCTTTTACAGCAGAGTGTTTTCCAGAGACTAGATCTCCAGAACAAGCGTTGTTATTAAGAACGTACTGGATACACAGATTGGTCTCAAGCAATAACTGTACACGTCACTTTTCTGGAATATTACAGTCCTATCGTTTAAGTGCCGGGTCTACATGTGCGTCAGTTAGGTATAATTTTAATACTTGACCCCAAATACTACACTATTAATACCCTGCTGGTCAATATTCCAGCGGACGCCGCTTGGTCACTGGTGTGGGTGGATGTGCAGGAGCTCAGCAAGACCCGACTCGTCCATTCCGGAGGGAACAAGACTGACAGCTCGTTTCCAACAAAAGCACATCTGAAATACATATTCGCCCAACTACACGTGTTTCACGTTTCTGCTGCGCGGCGTGGGGCGGCACGCGACGGCCACAGCTAACCGGCTAGCTTTCCCACCTACATCCACCTCTCTCCCCGGCCAGCTGTTCGGGAGCCGCCAGCCCGGCTGCGGGGACACAAACCCAGCCGCTGTCACTCCAGTGTCGCGCAGCAGTACAGACGCGTCCCGGTCCATTTCTCTCCCGGGTTGTGAGCTACTACAGCCTCAAGTCACCGTTAGCTACTTATTTTACACCGCTCTGCCGTGTAGACACACACACCTTCATTGAAACATATTTAACGCAAAAAAGTAAATAATCGTACGCACGGAGTGTGGCGATAACAGCCGGGCCCGCGGAGAACGAGACCATTGACCAGGCGCGTATGAATGAATAGCCGGGATGCTAGCTAGCTGCACCCGCCCGCCTCAGCCTCCGCCAGAACCTCTCCGGCTGCCGCACTAACTGCGCCACTTTGCACATGAAAAACAACAAAAAAAAATTTCAGACGTCTTTCGTGAAAATGGGAGCGACTTGATGCGCGGTGATTCCTCTGCTGGGGCCGAAAGTTTGCTCACCTATCCCGCTACCTACCTCGCGCGAGCCGCCAACTTCGGGGAAGCGCTCGCGCTCGCGCCCACCCGCCAGATGTTACCCGAGCTTTTGGTCAGTTTTATTTCTTTTTTGTTGTTGTTGTTGTTTATTTACTCAAATACCCAACTGGGGATGCTGCCGTTTAAAAGTACAGCCATCCCACGAGAAGGTTACATTGTCGGGGAGACGAACTGAGTCAGACGTCGGTGACACGGTCAACACTGATGGGTGATGCGCGCGGGGGCCGGCGGCGCGCGCCCGCACTTTACGGGGAATTTCGCGGGCGCGCACCACTGCGCGTCGCGCGCCTTACCTTTCAGGTGCCCGCGCTCGTGCTGTTGTTCAGTGACATGCGATGGCGGCTCCAGCGCTGTCCCTCTAGCCCCCTGCTGCCATCACCGCAAACGGGTATAAGGCCACTGTTGGTAGAAAGTTTCCCCGGCGAGACGGAGCTGGCTACGCCATGCAGTGTCCCGGTGAGCTCCGCACACACCCGGCGCTCCACAATGCGCACCGAGGGAGGAGGAGGCTGGAGGGAAGGAGGGAGCACAGGGCGGGGGGGCGGTGTTCCTCCGCTGTCTCCCCTCCCTCCTTCACCACCAGCATGAGCATCTCTGTCCTTCTTACCCTTGAAGTTCCCAGGATCGGACGGTCATCCTTCCTCTCACCACGTTTCTCTCCTCTTTTCTCAAATACTACACATGTGGTTGTTATTCTATTTATTTACTTCCTAACGGGTGAGTGTGAGTGTGTGTGGGGGGGGGGGGGTAAATGTACACCTACATGTGCAGCTTTTACATTTATTTCAGCCCAGTCAAACTTTTTATTTCTATTTTGCTTGTTTTTTTGTTCCATATTTATTAGGCGCGATACTAAGTTTTGAATGTTCCATTTTCATGCTGGTGGAAACATCAATACAGGGTGACTGTAAAAAAAAAAACTTTCAGAAATTTATTCCTCAGTAACTAAGCGCCATGTGAACGTGTGGTCTAAACCAAGATGTAAAATATTTGTTGCAGGATTTAAGGGAAATTACATTTTTTCCGCAAACCACACGTTCGGTCGATGCCTACATTTTATTAAAGTGTTCGGTTCTTTTTGAATCACCCTGCATGCAGAAAAATGTCACGTGCTGAACGAAGTCGAGTAGGTTTAACGGAACCAGTGTTAAAGTTTAAAGTTGAACATTATAGAGCTACATGCTGTTTAGGGTGGTTTTACTGAGCGCAGCTGCTCTACAGAAATCTGTGTTCCGGACCCCACCTGGTGGCTGCGATTGTGACGGTGTCGTTTTGTCACAAATATGAATTATTGCACTAATTAAAATATTTTCACCTTTAACCCAAACCGCTGTTTCGCCGGACTGTCTCAGCTTTTGTACTTTTCTCAAGTTTGCAGCAGCAGAGCTCCTCTTGGAGCTACAAACCGGCCACCTGCTGAGTCGCCCAAGAGCTCATATAAATCCTGGAGACATTTCACACTGTAAGACCCCCCACTGTTCAGCAAACATAAACAATATTTGAATGTAACGAATGACGCGTATTATTTTTATATTTAGAATCCATGACAGTGTAATTTTATTTAACTCTAGTTTCTGGCACTCTGGCTGGACTAGTTTTTATAGTATACTGTAGATAAATAATGCAACACATAATTCAAAATTGAACATTTGAATTGGCTGAGGTTTGTCCCCCCAAGTGGTGATGCTGGAGTCAAATTGCCCCACTGCCCCCCTCTCTCGTAGGCTCTGTGAGTCGGGAATCTGAATATTAACCTGATGCCACAGCTCAGTCATCATTTACTGTGTCCCGAATTGAAATTATTGAGTCGCTATTGTCTGGCAAGAGAATTCATTTTAAAATGTATGTGATCTTCACTACAAGTTATTCACTACTGATGAATAACCACTATTCTCGTCTTTTTTTGTTTCCTCATTGCAACATTAGTAGTTTTTTTTTTTACCTGGGACAGATCACGAGCCTATCGCACGGCCAGCCACCTACACAAAACACATAAAATCACAGTCTGGCCAATTTATAATGGTCAAATACCTATAACATGTTTCTGGAGCATGATAGGAAACGTACATAAACAGATGAACTTGCAAATTACCCTGGGGATGGAACCATCGCACAAACCAGGTCCTGTGAATCTTAAGGTAACTGATAAAGTTTATTATCCATCCACGACTTTGAAACAAAATACATAAACAGCATAGGTGCAGCGTAGCGACTGATTGGTTGGCCGTGTGATAAATGAACAAAAAAATCATATGAGGGACAAAAAACAACATTTTCCCTCATAAGATACAAAGTGTAATGGAAAAACCTACGAGCATTTTTGTTTTTTGAATTCTAAGCTTTCCCTCTTTCTGTACAGAAATCGGGAGCGCGTATTTGCACTAGCCAAATAAAAAGAAGAAAAACAGTTCAGCTTCTAGAGGAAAATGTTTCTTTTTTTGAGCGGCCTGCACAAAACCCTCTTTCTGCTGTAAACACACAGTTTTGGGGTGTCTGTAACAATATAATATTAATATCAATAAGAAAACAAGACAATCTCATAAATAAGTTTTATGTGAGTTTGCTCCATTTATGCAATTTCTTTGTACATATATACTGAGTTGCCAATTTATTAGTTACACCCCCTTCAAGGTACACAACTTCAGTCAAATTGTGCATTCTAATAATTCATATGTAATGTGACTGTGGTGTGTGGCATAAATCAGGCAGTATTTATGTGAGGATGGGGTAAAATGAGTGAAATTTGTGAGATTGAACGTGGCATAATAGATGGTCCCAGGTGTGCCGCTTCTGAGTAATGAGCATCTCTCAAATGGCCGTCATCCTGAGCTTTTCACACACAACCATTTAAAGGGTTCAACTGAGAATGGTGTGTAGAGCAAAAAAGTACCAGTGATCAGCAGTCTTGTGGATAAAAACAGCTTGTGATCAGAGGGGTCAATGGTGAGAACTGTGCAAGGAAGCAGACGGGCCACGAACAGGCAAATCACTTGTGAATTTGGTATTGGTCCGTAGGATGTCATCTCAGAATGTACAACTTATCGGAATTTGTCTCTATAGGGCTACAACAGACAAAGACTGTATGGTGCTGATTTTGTCAGCAGAGAACAAGAATGTGCATCTGCAGTGGGCACAGGAGCATCGAAATTGGACTGCTGAGGAGTGGGAAAAAGTTGCCTGGTCGGGAGAGTCCGGATTCTCTTTACATCATGCTGATGGAAGGATCAAAATTTGGCACAAGCAATATAAACCCATGAAGACTCCCTCTGGTGTCAACAGTACAGTTTGGTGGTTGCAGTGTGATGGTGCAGGGAGTGTTGTCCTGGTACGCGTTAGACACCGTGTATCTGAACGTCACTGCTGACCAGGTTCGTCCCTGCATGGCTACATGGTTCATCTACACTCAGGCTGACACTTCCAGCACGATAATGTCCTACGTTACCGAATGGTTCCAGGAAGACGACGGCGAGTTTTTGTCGCTTCAGTGGCTTGCACGGTGCCTGGATCTCAATCCTATCGAGCATCTTTGGGATGAGGTGGAAAGGACTGTTCTCAGCAATGCTGTGCTGCATTTGGCATCAATGATGCAGTGCAATTATTTTGATGTGACACAAGACATCCAGACCCTTGTGTGATCCACACCCACACGGATTTCATGATGTTCTGAAGGCCAATGGAGGCACGACTTGCTATTAGACAGGTGTACCTAATAAACCAGACACTCGGTGTACGAACACACCGACTGAGTTTTGTGTGAAAAAAAGTGACCCTTCACCAGTTGGCCGTGAAACGTTTTTTCAGGTACTGTCAGTATAAAAATAACAGTTAGTTACTGTTAGATAAGTAAAGATACTTTTTAAAATCAAATATTGGTTCAAAACGAGATACTGTTAAGAGTAAACATCAGTTTTTGCACAATCTCACTAGTTCTGTGGTGATGACACCGTACGAGGTGAAATCACTGGTTATTTCCAAGATCTCTACTCTGGTCATTTTCCTCACGCAGGGCTATTGATATCTCTTCTCTATAATTGTATAATTTTCCCATTTTTCCTGTTTGGAGAGTTTGTTTTAGTTTAGAAAGCATTTCTGAATAAAATTAATAGTGTTAATTTTTCGGTTTTCTTCATAATCTTTTTCAAACAACACTTTTCTAATTAACACTGTGCATTATTGAATGTCAGAAGATAATTATGTAGAATTGTTATTTAGCTTGATAAAAGGATAATAATTCGTAAACCTTTGTGCCTTGAATAATCAAATAAATAATAACATAAATCATCACATAAAATACCCACTGTGTTGGTCCACCTTTTGGCCAATTTTATTTGCTCAGCTGGTCTGATATAAAAACCTTCAAATTCTGAGCTAAGATCATATTTCTTGTCCAGAGTATACATTGCTTAGCACTACATTCCCAGTAATGCTGACTCAAAAGTGTGCTGAACAGATAGAAAACAAACACCAATAATGGAAAGTATGAGTAATAATGTGATTCAGAGGTCAGTCTCCAACTTTTTTACACTAACTTGGCACAGCTGTTGCCTTCAAGCCTGAAAGTTGAGCACAACTGCTTATGTTGATTGAAACACTCGTGTTCAGATTTTACTTATTTTCTTGCAGACTATACAGCATCTGTTCATTTTACACAGCTATTCAGATTAGCTTGATAAAATTCCTTCCGCAAATGATATTTTTTCTAAAGTAGACTGGTGATTCTAAATACAGGACTGTGCAAAAGTCTTAGGTACCTGTGGGAAAAGTGCTATAAAGCGAGGATGGTTCCAGAAATAATGCCATGGATACTTATTAATCGATAAACCTTCTAAAAAGTGCGGCAGACAAAAAAAAACCTCAATCAGATCAATATTTGGTGGGACCACCCTTTGCCTTTAAAACACCATCAGTTCTCTTGTACAAACTTGCATGCAGTTTAAGGTAGAGGTTGGTAGGTTCTTCCAAACATTTTGAGGAACTGGCCACAGTTCTTCTGCAGAATTTGACTGTCTCTGCATGTCCTCCCAGACTGACTTGATCGTGTTGAGATCAGGGCTCTGTGGGGACCATACCATCTGTTGCAGGATTCCTTCTTTTTGCTGAACATAGTTGTGTATGACTGAGATTGGGTATTTGAGGTCATTCTCAGGCTGCACAATGAATTTGGGACCAATGAGAAACCTCCCTGATGGTAGATAAGAATCTACCTGTACTTCTCAACACACACTGAAGTTGCATGCCTAACACTTTTGCACAGTGCTGTATGTCCAAATGTCCTGTATAACAGGAGGATATAAAAACAAGGGGTATGTTGGGGTTAGTATAATCAACAACAGTTACAGTATGATCTATGGATTAATGTTTAAATATTTTTAACCAGCTTGTAGCTGTCATATTTTTTTTGAGGATGATATAATTTAATCATAAATAAATTTCAACAAAGATAATCATTTGATAACCGAATAGTGTTTGATCAGCAAAATGCTGGCTCTATTTTTATGACCTGAGCTTTAACCACAGCCTGCCGGTCAGGCATGTGACACTCAAAGTTTTAACTGATAAGGAAATCAGTTATTATTATTGTTGTTGTTGTTATTGTTGTTGGCTTTTTTACATGCAAACAATAACATTTTATCAACTTTTACAATAAACAATATTTATTATTATTATATTTATTTGTAATTTGTTTTGCATAGTTTCCATTTTCTCCCACATTTCTTCATTTGCAGAATATCCAGATAACAACAGCTGTCTGTCCATTACAACATCTGTTTTTGCAAGGTTCATTTTCTTTCTGACTTCTGTAAAGTTAAAGGCAGTTTATAACTCACACATAGTATTTTCCTGAAACTGCAGCTCAGGTGAGATTAACCTTCAGATAATACCTACACTGACAGTGACCTTTACCCTAACGCCATCCTTTACTTTCTGGAGTTAGTGTTGCCCTCCTTCACATATATGCTTCTTTCTCCTTGTTGGTGTGTACATTTGTTGCCTTCTTCTCCATAGGTGCTGGTTGCATTCCACAGGGTTTGGTCTCCAAGATGTCAGTTATACTGATATCCAGCTCAGCCTCAGGGTCTGGCAAGTGCCACTGGATGAAGACCAGGTACATGCAGCAACCTATAATACTTCCCAACATGGGTGCCACCAAGGGAACCCAGAACCAGTAGTTATAGCACCTGTAAAGTATGAGAGAGATGAAGTGATCTATAAATAATGCAGAATACAAATGAAGTATAAAGTGTGATATTCCCAAACCTACCAGACTGTTTACACCATTTCAGCATAAATGTTTTTAGAAATCTGAATATTATTAAATATATTTTTATTAAAAGCATGGCCTATCCAGGTCGTACCCTGCCACAGTGCTCAAGACTGCTGCGACCAAACGTTTGGACATGCTTTCACTCACAGCAAGTGAGGGGGTGAGTTTTGTTACAGATGAACATACATTGAGGGAATTGTTGCTAATTCATTTCAAATGTTTAGAAGATGAAGAAATTAACAGAAAGATGCTACAAACACAGAGTCACATCAAACAAACGCACGTGAAGACTTCGGTGCCCCAGCCAGCGGTCAGCGTGAAGAGTCTGGGCCCGAGATCCCTGGCAGGGTTGATAGCTGCCCCGCAGTTGCTGGACATGGACATGGAGATGCCCAAGACCACAGTTGCCACGATAGGAGGCAGCAGAGCATCAGGTGCTGGACCATTCAGTTTGTCATCCAGTGGAAGAATACATAGCAACAGTGTTGCCGTGCCAACCACCTATAGGTAACAGTAGGACATTGAATCCACAAATACTGATTTTTTTAAAATCTTGTTGCCTATGTGCTCTTTGTGCAACATGTGTTGCATGATTTAGATTTTGATTTAGATTTTGCTTCGAAATTTTCCTCCATTGCCACAAGATTTGCTACCTCCTGTGTGGCTTTAAAGAGAAGACAGGGTTCCAGTAAAATATGGTTTAAAAAAGGGGGCCAGATCTGGCCCACATGAAGTTTTGCCCTCTGGGACCCACAGAAGATCTCATCAAATTTTTGGGTCACCTTCCTAATCATACCTGGTCAAGGAAACTTCCTCCCAAAGTCATATACTCTGAAGGATAGGTGGCAAAGATAGAAGCGGTTTCATTGGGACCGATAACAGTCAGCTTTCCCTGACCATACTGCATGATGGCATCTACACAGACAACAAACAGCAACAGCGAGAAGGCAGACAGGTGGAAACACTACACATGATGCCAGCAGGGTACATAACATAGTAAAAGGCATCTTGTGAGACTACAAATAAAACACAAATATTTTCTAAAGACAAGGTGCTTTAAAAGGCCACTGCAAAAGACTCAACAGCGATAAGGTGCCTCACCGTAGTAGAGAATGAAAGCAACAGCAGACGCCAGGTAAGCACCTAGCACCTGGGAGAAAGAGTACGGAAGAAGCTTCTTCCAGCGGAGCCGTCCCAGGACACAAAACGAAAAGGAAACTGCAGGGTTCAGGTGAGCTCCTGTTAGTGAAGAGGAGAGAAAAGAGAGGAGACATTTTCCACATGGCCAATGAACTTTGGAAAGGCAAAAAAACTGGATGTGGTCCTTATCTCTTTGTAGCTAAACTTCAGCTGGGCGTAACAATAATGGCACTTATAATCGTCATACAATGGCTGTATGGGTTCCATAATTACGGAGAGGTTTCTAGTGCAGGTAAACTGCGGAAATACAAGTTGTCCGGCTTCAGGGGGACGGAACGGGAGTGTGTTCGGTCAGTGTGGTTACCTGAGACCGTTCTGCATAGGTACATGGCAGACATGAGGCCCACAGAGAAGGCCATGTTGACAGAAAGGAACTGGCCCTTCGTCTCCCGGCTGGTCTTCACCTGAGCTGCTGCAGCACAGCCAAACAACTGCAGGAGGAAAGGGATAAGGGACATAAGGGATATGCTTGGTACCAAAGAGTGACATGGAAGAGAGAAGAAAGAGAGCAAGATTACTGAGCTGATAACCATTTTCATTTATTTGACGCTTAGCTAATCCCTTTGCACATAGGAGCATAGAGAACTGGTGCTTTTATACATACAGAGTATGTACAGTGTTGGCTCTGATCAACAACAAACACATGTTTTACAAGTTTTTTTTATGTTAAGTGCTGCAGTGAAGAGATCCTGGTCATTATGAATAAAACCGGTTAGCCGAATCTTCTTTAGCACAGGCGACCAATATTCTTGACACTGACGTTGTAAAAGTTCTACTGTGTATAGGTTCTGGGTAAGTACTGGCATTGCCACGAATGCCTGCAATAACACATATAACTTTAACACACTGTATAAAAAATCCTTCCAAAATCAGCTTGTTTCACACCCAGGATTACACAACATTGAGGGAAAAAAAACTCACATGATTACTTTATAAACTGCATTTCTATAGCATTAAATAACATTATCTACAACCAACCCAGAACTCCAAGCCAGAGGTTTGGACGTAGTGAGTCTTTTACTGCTTTTACTTTGAGCAGCTGGTGCTTTTTGAATGATCACTGTGGCTCAAAGTGCAAAACAGCAGCCAAGATAGACAAACGCAAGCCCCCCTGGCCGACAGACACCACACGGGTGAGTTAATAACGGACATAAGAGCATCACCCGTCCGATGCGACACTCCGCCTTGCAGGCAGCTGAGGTGTGTGCCACTGGATGTTGTAGGACTCACCAAAAGAACGAAGGTACCCAGGATCTCGCCCATACACTCTCGCACCAGTGTGTTCCTCACTCGGAGCTTCCTCTTCACCTTGTCCATCCTGCTGTGTTCCACCTGTGTGCGTCGTCTCTTCAGCCTCTGTCTGAACACTAAGCTGTTTGAATCTCTAGTGCCTCCCCAGAATCTCCAAAATCATTCTAGTGCTTGTATTCTTTCTTCACTGCCCAATTCTGCTATACACTATAGCAGTTACTGTGTTTTGTGTACTGTGTACCTGGCTCAGATCACATCGTCTACATATCACACCGGATGAACTTCTGCAAAATAAAACAGCCAAAACTTCAAATGTTTTCACACTTGTAAAGTCCCAGTTACTGCAAGTGAGGGAATGGTGTTATTTTCTTAGCGTCTTCACCCTAAGAAGGTCATTTGGTGTAAAAATCTGCCCGTCCTGTTGAGCACCAGCGTGTCTGTCAGCTGCTTCCTCCATTCATCTGCCCAGGTCTTCGACCCCAAGCCATCTTGGTGTGATACTCAGTTTGAAAGGACGGGCCAATTCGTGAATCTTTCCATTTATGTTCTAATCAACAGACTTTGACCTCACATCCACCTGTAAACAAAGTAGAGGAAGGGAACGGGCGCAATATGAAACTACTCCCAACAATCTGTAACCAGTATCTGAGATGGAGACCAGAGGGTTGGTCCGCCCTGCACCGAAGACATAAATACTGCAACGTGCACAGTGAGCAGATGCTTTGTTGACAGTTGGACCAAACAGCAGAAAGAGTCTGTGGAAACAGCTCAGCAAAAATTCAACATCTAGCCTGCGTACTTAGTCAAACATTCAAAGAATAATCAATAATGGTCTCCAAGGCGATAATGGCAAAAATCCATTATGACACAAAGTTGTGTGTGGCCTGTAACAATCTCTTAAGTACAATACTGAACCTTGACCTCCTATAAATTCTCCCGAGTAGTTTACACATGTGCAGTAATACCTCGATTAGCTCTACCTCCTGTAGGATCAGATGGGACAGGACAGGGTACAGACTTATTAATCCCTTCAAGGGAAATTCATCGGTATATAGTGCTACTTCAGGAATTTAGATTTGTTATCTATGAAATAGACTGGCTTGGCACTGTCAGAGGGAATCTGACTGAGTTTGTGTGGAACTTTCATGTTCTTCCTGTGTCTGTGTGGCTTTGTTTCTAGATTCCAGAGACATGCTTTTCAGGTGAATTTATCACTTTAAATTGCTCGCTTTGCGTGCGTGTGTGTGTGCGTGCGTGCGTGCGTGTGTGTGTGTGTGTGTGTGTTTTATATTATGCTGTGCACGCACAATTTTCAACCTCCATTTATGGAATAAACAGTTTTAATGACCTCTTATAGTGCCATTTCATTATGCTCCATGTTTCAAAAACACACCTTAAGCACTAATCCAGGTATTACTGGACTGCTTTAAGAAACATGACAAAACTGATAATAATCGGTGCACAGATACATTTTTCCATTTATTTTTCATGTTGCAGAATAGGTAACGATAACAATAAATACAAACTATGATTTCACATTTATTTGCATGACAACCAAAAACACGGTCATTATTTCACGACACTGTGCCCTCAGTGGCTGTTCAAAAAGCCGTATCGTATACAAAAGGGGGTCTGTCTCTTACTCCTTATCTTCAGTTTTACCACCCTCTTTCAGCAATGAAACTGGCTTTATAAGACTTGTTTTATTTAAATTTCTTATAAATTCACCATTTGGCCAGCTGGTTCCTGAAAGCACACGTGTATGAAAAACATCTCTGCTTAGTCAGCAAAACTTCATTGTATTTTAAGCAATTTGACACACACGTGTGTGTGCTGATTCATAGCAAAACTCCTGAAATTCCCAACCATCCATGGCTCTCAGCAGCCTCATATCCTCAAATATACTGAGCTTTGATTTCCTCCAGTTGTTTTGTGGGGAGGTCAGTGTTTGGTGCACCACTGACAAGTGTGCTGCAATAAGACACGTCATACCTTATAATATATCTTTGTCCCTGGCAGTAAACTAATGCACTTTAAATGACTTAAGGGGGGGTGTGAATCACTGCTCTAATTCAATCTGTGGAAGTACTGGTCCCACAACCATCAAGCAAACAACAAGCAGCTGTTTAAATCAATGTTTTTACATCAGAAAGTAATAGATTCTTTACTAGTCTCTAAATCTGAGTGAGAAATAATTTTGCAAACCCTCCGAAAGATAACATGTTCTGTAGTCATCGCTCTATATCAGAATCCTTTAGATTATTTCTGTGAGCCTTATTAGATACACATTATCACCAAAAAAAAAGAATAGTGCACTTAAATGCCTTCACTTACAGTTCTGCGCAAAAGTGTTAGTCATGCAACTTGAATGTGTGTTGAGAAGTACAGGTAGACTCTTATCTACCATCAGGGAGGTTTCTAGTTGGTCCCAAATTCATTGTGCAGCCTGAGAATGACCTCAAACACCCAATCTCAGTCATACACAACTATGTTCAGCAAAAAGAAGGAATCCTGCAACAGATGGTATGGTCCCCACAGAGCCCTGATCTCAACATGATCAAGTCAGTCTGGGAGGACATGCAGAGACAGTCAAAGTGTGCAGAAGAACTGTGGCCAGTTCCTCAAAATGTTTGGAAGAACCTACCAACCTCTACCTTAAACCGCATGCAAGTTTGTATAAGAGAATTGATGCTGTTTTAAAGGCAAAGGGTGGTCCCACCAAATATTGCTCTGATTGAGGTTTTTTTTGTCTACTGCACTTTTTAGAAGGTTTATTGATTAATAAGTATTCATGGCATCATTTTTGGAACCATCCTCATTTTATAGAATTTTTCCCCGCAGGTGCCTAAGACTTTTGCACAGTACTGTATTTACAGCACTGATCTGATGTATTTCACGCTGTGTATATTTCCATAACATTCAGGATATGTGACCCACATAGATCAATTACCAAATGCTGAAATCAAGAACATTTGACAGTAGTGCTCCAGTGTCCACAGCAACAGTGGTTAAACTATAATGAACTTTTGCTATGTTTTATGGCAGCAAATTCAGCGTTTATGACTTCAGAAAATAAAGGCAATATGAAGCGGCTTTACGATGCACATTTGAGGAAAATTTTAAATATGTGGACTAATATTAATTGGTTGCCAATATGCAGCTACAAAAAGGCATAAATCACCTTCCTCCTCATGTGGACACATAAGCGATAAGATGTTTATGATTTTTTCACATTCGAACAGAATTGCTTACGTTCTTTCGTATTGTAGAGACACAGACGTAGTATGGCCACCGCCACTGTAACCGGCATCGGAGGGACACAGAAATACTGGAACAGTGGAACGCGATGATATGAGAAACAGTGACACTCTGCTCAGGGCCCCATCTCTTCCTGAAACCCAGCAGGTAACCGCCCGCCATCTCCTCATTCTGCTGCTCGTACCTTCTCATGCGTCTTCCCTGCACCATCGGAAAGACACGTGGTCCTGCCATCAAGTGCAGTTTTGACAGTTTCAGCATTACCCACCTCATCAGATGTCTCAAGAATAACTGACCGAAATAAGAATTCTGTCTTGGGCTGAACCTCACTGGTGGTCTGTGGAGCTTCCAAGTATTCTGAAGACTTTGACATCTGAGAATATGAGATGATTTACAAGAATAAAGAGACACAAAGACATTTCTTAGGAAAAAAACGTACACTTCTGCATTTACCTCAACTTCTGTGCGGTACCCAGTAGTGCTGGGATTTCCAACTACTTTGCAAACGATGTTAAGACAGGGGGCGCTATTTTTACACCTGTCTTCTTTCATATGTTCATCCTGCTGCCTCTGCAGTTTGTTCATTCTACATCTCAAAAAAAACTTTTAAAGAGGTTCCTGGTGCAGGGTTAGAAGCTGAAGTAAGACAGGTGAAGATAAACTGAATGTAGAAAAGAGAAATAAAACTCATATAAGAAACAATGAGCTCTTCTCATGATGGGTGGGATGGGTGTAAGGTACTGCAGGGAAGAGGCTCCAGTGGCCAAAAGGGCATCGGGGAACATGTGGGGGTCTACAGGGATGGGTCTTGCTGCCCCTGGGAACACTGGGACTGCCAGAAGGGTCAGATAAACGGGGGTGAGGGGAGCTGTATGGTGTTTCAGTATGGGAGAGGTGGCCCTTGATCTCATGTCGCTTTGCTGAAAGTCATCCGTGCGAGGAGGTGTCTTGGTGGCCAGGCAGTGGCAGTGAGAAAAGGGCCTTTTATCGACAGCTTGTTTAGAAAACCTGCCATCTGTGGAAGACTGAGAGCACTTCTACATTTTGCTCTTTGGAGAAATCGGTTTTTCTGCACATCCCATATTCACCTGACTTTTCTGCCCGCGACTGACTACTTGACTACTTTCTCTGAGCTGCTCTCCCAGCAAAAGACTATAACTGTAGTATATGAACATTATTCATAACAGCCTCACAGCTACTTTCATTACCCAGGATGCACTGCTGCAAGTCACTCCCACTGCTTTCCTACCATTCATTCAAAATGTGTGCCTTTTTTATTAATGACACTGTAAATATCAACAATCTATCCTAATATTTGTTACTTGGTGGAGAAATTAAACATTTTAATACTTAACAGTTTGCAGTCACACCCACCCAGACCCACACCAGCAGGCCCGACATAGTCGGATGAGCGCTGAGCGAAGAGATAGGGAAGAGATTAGCATTTACATTTTATCTTCTACCATTTTTTCCCTCCAAAGAGACGCACAAGGGAAAGTGAAACAAAGTGCATTTCACAACAGACAAAGCGCTGTAGACACTGATACCACCAATCTTTGCCGGCGTACAATAACACGAGCAGCGGCCCTCAGGCGGCGACCGACCCCTGATGTGATCCAGCTTGTGGAGCAGTTAAGAGGCCAGGAGTGAAATGGGACAGAGAAAGAGATGAAAACAGATCTCATTTTATCATTTTTATCCAACGCGTCGTGGCAGGATCAGCGTTTACCTGAACGTCAGGATGTGTTTTTAGCAGTTCAGCTGGGGCGATGGTGTGGACACAAGCAGGAGCTGTAAAGCTGCAGCTTTAATGTTGGTGCAGATTTGTGCAAGTGATAAACATCTTTTACCACTGAGCTTTCTTTCTTTATGTCCCTCTTTATAACCATAACTCAAATAACGTGCCTGCGAGATTTTTATTGTTATCAAATAGGTTTTAATGTTAAGGTTTTTAAAGAAAACATAAGGAGATTAGAAATATAAAGTTAGTTTATAGTAATTTTCCAATATTTATTATAGTTTTGCGAATTTTTTCTTAAAAAAATATACATCATGACATTTTTTTAATGTTTCCCAATAATAACTGAGGAATTCCACATGGCCATTCCTTCCGTCGCCGCTTGTTCGCCCCCTGTAGAGTCCAGGCTGTCTCTTCTGCTCTGGTGTCATTCAGCCTTGTTTTCTGTCCTGTTCGTCCTCTTGTGTTGCTCTGTTCACAGCGGCGGCGCTTTCTGCACTCTCTCCCGCTTTCCCTTCCCCGGCCGACGCAGTACCACGTCCACAGGTCCGGGCGGCACTTTTTTAATCAAGGTCCACACCTCCAGCCTCCGCAAACCACGCAGGCTGTGCCCTGCGATCTCCAGCAGCTCGTCTCCTGGTGACACCTCATTCACCGGGCCGCCTGAAACAGGACAGTTGGGGACAGTGGGATATGAATCCTCACAGCTGTTAAGTGTTACAGCTCATAGACATGTGAGTGCAGAAACTTTTAGTGCATCTGTAGTCTCTTTCTCACCCTGGAAAATCTTTTTTACGGTAACGGGCCTGTCTCCCGCAGTAGAGTCCAGGCCTCCTTCCAGACTGAAACCCAAGTCAGTGCTAGATTTGTTCAGCCTCACATGCAGAGTTCTGCCTGTTGGGGAGAAGCAGCTTCCTGAGGGACCACTCCACTGGTTTACACCGGTATATGAAGGGACCACAGGTCTTATCGCAGCATTATTATATACCTTTTTGCCAGGCTTCTAAATCACCTTCATTCACAGGAGTCTCTGGAACAGATGCTCTGTGTATGTTTTTGGTCTGGGCCGTCTGCGGTTGGTCGACTCCGCCTTTCTGGAGGACCACGACGGCCATGCTTCTCCCCCGGGCCCTCCTCAGGGTGCGCAGGGCCTCCCAGTGGGCACAGTTCCGCAACGCTGTGCCGTTAATGGACAAAACCTGGTCGCCCTCTTGGATAGAACCCTCCTGGGCTGCCAGACCACCAGGGAAAACTTTGTGAACCTAGAGTGGACAGACAAATGGAAAAGAAAAGATACGGGAGAAGAAGTAAACATTTTTGTTACAGTGCTTGAAGTAGAAAAATATAAGTGCCAGTACCCCCCCCCCCCCCATCAACATGCTGCTGTGCCTATTGGCTGGTATCAGCAAAATATTTAAGTATGAAATTCTTAATTTCTGTTGTGAGTAAAAGATACTAGGAGAAATTGCTAATGACCACCAAACGTATTTCTTTAATAAAGGGGACACAGATTTCGAATAAACAGCAGGAAAGCAGCGCGAGGCGACAACTTGGTGCACCCTGGGTAGTGAAATGTAGCTGTGAGGCTGTTATGAATAATTTCCATGTGCTGCAGTTACAGTCTTTTGATGGGAGAATGTGCTCAACGGGGGGCAGAAAAGAGCGCCTGAGGATTATGGGAAGTGTCGGTACACAAGAGAAAGTTCAGGCTCTCCAATGAGCAGAACACTAAAGTGCGGCTACTGACTTCTGCTGAGCATCGGGCCGCTTCAAGCGCCGGCTGTCATCCATCTGTTGACACTTCAGTAAGAATTTCATTTCAATAGTTATAATATCTTCAAGAAATGTATGTTATTAGTGCAGTTGAACAAAAGATGCAACAATATGAGGGCCATGTGGTGTATGCGGTGTTGGAGGGGCTTCCTCCCTGAGCTGTGTTAAATTTGGATGAACGGGGTCTGTGCGCAGAACTCACAGTAATGACTTTCTTCTGATCCACACCTCCAGCCACGGTGAAGCCCAGTCCACAGCCCACCTCCTTGTGCAGAACCACCACCTTCACATCCTCGTAGCTCTAATAGGAACAACAATTTGGTGGGACAGGGAGGGGAGTAAAAAGAAAATAATGACACCAGTGATACCGACTGCTTGCTGGAAGATTTCGGCATTTTTGCTCATTATGCAGCCGTTTTGGTTCCAGAGTTGATGCTTCATTCTGTGTAACAGCATTGCAGCTTGTATGAGACAGAGGCTCTCTGTGGAGTCAGTCTAGATATTTTTGTCAGGATAAAACTGCCGTATTAACCTCCAAACTTCCCTGGAAGTTGTAACCAGTGTTAAAGTAAAGCCTCAGTCTGGTGGTGGAACAAGAAACGTCACCATCACGCATCTGTTCGTAACACTAACCTCTAAATGTATAGTGTCCACATGCTTTGGAGACTGAAATACGTATCTTGTGAACTAACTTTATTTCAAGAACACATGTGAGCTTAATATGACAAATGTCTCCCAGAACAGCTGCAGTAAAAGTGTGAAATACAGGTAACGGGTTGGGTTCTGGGTTGCGAAGTACGATGTTTTGCGCAATGAAGAAATGATGGGGTCAATATGAGCCGAAGATCTCCTTGGTGAAAGCAGCAACTTTTTGGTGAAGGAAAAACAGTAAGTGAATCCACTGAGTGGAGATATCACATTTTCGACACTTTACATTTCTGAACCTGTGGCATAAAGTAGATGGGGTCAAAATGCCCTCTTGTGTACAGGTGTGTTTTTAAAAGGTGATGCGAATGCAGTGCGAAAAATCCAAATGATCATTTGTGCAACTTTCAATGTTCTGCTCCTTGGGCGAAGTGCGTTCTTGCCCAGTGATAAAGAGGTGTTCACCTGCAAACTCTCATCGCCCACGCTCCTCACATCGCTGATCAAGCGATCCAGCTCTTCGGTGGTGAGAAGCGACACAGATGAAAAGGCAGAGGCATCGGAGCTGAGAGATGCCGTTCGGTGTGACATGCTGTCCTCAGAGTCCTCGTCAAAGTCACTTTGGCTCGTATATTCCACACCTCCAAAGTAATACAGTTCAGCCAGGCTGAAGAAAGAGAAGCAACCAGAAGCGTGATAAACAGCTGTTACAGAGGGAGCACTCAGGTTGCTAACTAAGGCTACCAAACTTCAGAACCATCAGTTGCGTCAGAACTCACCTGACAGAGAAGCTCGTGCGATCCGACTGACTCATGTTACTGGTGATCGTGATGGAAGATTCTCCCGAGTCGGAGTCGTAATTTGAATCGTCAGCCTTTTCTGTACTGTCGTCGTCGTCGTCATCCGCCGCACCGCCATCTATCAAATCTTCTTCCTCTGGAGTTGCCCGTACTGTGTTGACATCCAATGAGCTGATGGTTCCATCCTTCTTTGCAGGTGCTGCCTCAGTGTGAAGCTCAGGCTCAATGGGGTACCCATTCAAATGTGGGGAGATCCCATTAATGGCTTCTGACTGTGATCCTGGTGGGTTTAAGATGGCTAGAATGTTATCAACACTGGACGGAACCAGTTTGGCCACAGAAACTGGGCCAGAAGCGTTTTGAGCATTTACTGAAGCTTGAGGTTCTCCCGTTGAAACATTATCTGGATTTGTGCTGCCAGCTTTGGTGCTACCATTACTTGAGGTGCTGTAAACAGTCTTCTCCAAAGTAACGGAAGAAGCATTTGTTGAATCATAAACATTTCTGCTGGTCATATCATCTTTGTCACTCATACTGGCAGTCCTGTTGCTGGTTTTGCAAATTTCTGAGGGATGGGCGATATCTTGTTGTGCAATAACTGGCTTTTTGACATCTGGATGCCTGACCTTAAGTGAACTTCCCTCACTTGGGTTGCTTTTCAAACTGTCGTGTGGTCCTGTTTGAGTAGTAGAGCTGTGAAGAAGGGGTGTTTTTTCCCTGTGAATTGGCTGTGTCGCAGCATCGTTACCCGACACACCTTTATATCTGTCGTCTCTGCTTTCTCTTACTTCAACCACCGAGAAAGACCTCAGTAACCACTTGTTTTCCCCCTCCTCTTTATGGTGGACGTTCTTTCCAATGACATCATTTCCAGGAGCCTCCTTCTCCTTCATGCCAGCCAAGGGTTTGTCTAAGCCCCTCTTTTTCATCCATTGTCCACCCACATCCCTGGTCTGATCCTGCAGAGAAAAGGCCCTCCTGGACCTTAGTGGGGGTAACTGGGATGTCTGATTCCTTAGAGCCATTGCTTCAAATCTGTGTATCTTATTGCGCACACTGTCTGACGACAGATTATCCCCACATCTTGAAGGACTGGGTTTTGTTTCCTGGTCCTTCATGTGGTTATGTTCCTTTGCAACATCTTTCTCCTCCATTCTTAATGATTTGCTTACTGGCTGAATGGCTTCTGTTTTGCCACCTGAATGGTCTGTGCAGTCTTCCGTTGGCTGTTCCTTCACTTTTCCTGCAGCTGAAAAAGCCTCTTGTGATACCAATGTGGATATCGACACAGGGGAATCCATATTCGTGCTAAATCTCACTGTAGGGCCTTCTGCCTCCTGCCTTCTTACCCCATTCTGCACCATGCCTTGTACTTTACCATCTTCCTTCTTCTCCTTTGTACATATTTTGTAGTCCTGCTCCCTGTCCTGTTTTTCCAGTTCTCTCCCTCTGTCCTCCTTGTCCCTCACATGACTAGATGGCAGCGGTGGATCCCTGAGCAGCAACACTTTGTCCTTCCCAGGTTTGGCTCCCAGGGATCTTTGCTGCTCTGCAGTAGGATTTCTGCTATCGGTTGTGTCTGGGGATGTAAGCTGGGGTTGTTTGCAAACACGAGCTTCAATGTCTCTTGAAGTTAGGTCCTCTGCAGGAGAGATTGGCACATTTGAAAAGGTGCCTTGGCTAGAAATGGATGCATTTCTTCTATCCTTCTCATTATATAGGTTTTTAAAAGTATTCCTAAAATTGCTCGTTGTATTCTCTCTTTCCGAAGATCTCCTTGGGAAAGTGGCACCCTTCTGGCCATTGTGTGTCGTGCTTCTCCACTGATCATCATTAACAGATGACCTCCGAGTCTCACTTTGCTGAACCTCCTGCCTGTTATGCAGTGCGTGGTCTTTTAGATGATTGCTGTCTGTCTTAAGTTCATCTTGGTTTGAACCACTGTCTTGGTTATTTGACCCATACAGCTTATTGATCCTTTTCAAAATGGATGGATTGGCCAACGGCCCTCCAGCTTTCCTTGTGCCACTTACAAGGTCGGCTGTCCCTGACCCAACATTGAGACCTGGGTTGCCCACAGGATCACCCAGAATGTGTTTCCAGGTGTATGAGTCCTCGCTAGCTCCAATTTGGTTTGACTTTATTCGAGATGGAAGGGACTGGTAACTGTTGCCTTTTTTTCCAGACAGGCTGTTGTTCATTCTTATGGATGAGATCCCAGAACCTGCTTTCATATCTGAAAATCCTCCCAACAACATTTTCTCTTCTGCTTTGTCTGTTGAGTCATACATCTTCACCCTGGACATCACTACACTAGATATGGGACTCACCTTTTCTGAAGTGGACGTAGGTCTCTCCACCCTGCAACTTCCTCCTCTCTCTAAACTCTCTGACCTTCGACCATAGCAACTTTCCCAGAAGCTCTGTACCTGAAGTTTCCCTTTATTTGTACCTGACTCGCTGCCCCAGTCCAAACTTTTACTCCTGTTGGGGGCATTTACCCTTCTCCACTGTGGCCTGCCTCTATACGCTGCCCAGTTTTCAGAGTGGTCAGTGAGGGTGGCGGAGCCTCTGGACGGCAGTTGCTCTTGGCCCGCTTTGGAATTGGGTCCCACTTGTCCACTGACTGGTTTGGACACTTCTGTTAACTTGTCCAGGTTCTTGGTCTCTGATTTATTAGTCCTAGAATCAAATCTGTTTCCAATCTTGGCATCATTCTTCTCTTTGGTGGACTCCTCCGGAACCTGGTCAGCCCCCTTTATCCTGGGCCTCTCTGTTTGCTTCATCTTGTTCTCTCCGCCATTGACATTAACGGCCATCTCCTCAAGGGAGCTCCGAATTTTGTACGCGTCATCCTGCCCCCGTTTGCTCTCAGCCTTTTTCAGGAGATCGACCTCGCGCTGTTCGACAGTCCGAATTGTAAACTTTTTCTGAGTAGAGCCCCGTCGTCCCACTGTAGATGCCGCGTGGGGGCCTGAGGAAACACTTTGTCCTTTGTGTTCAGCTCCAGCATCAGCCTCGACACCACTGCCCACTGCAGCCATGAACAAGTCCATCCTTATCTAAACTTGGCTTTCTATCACTTCAGAGTAACATTAGTTAAAGGGCATGAAAATAAGGATTAAATACAGAATAATTTAGCTGCACACAATCCAGCTGTCAGGTCCTGGTAGACTGAGAACTGGTCTTGGATTCTCCATACTTTATAAAGCCCACAACCCGCTTCTGTCCAGCTCTGAGACAGAGTCAGCGCTGCTGGTACTAAAGTACGTTCACATGGGAAACAGCGGTGTGAAGCAGTCCAGATGTGTCTTCATAAAGACAAATTCAGTTCCCACGTGAAATTCTTCTTAAAAGCAAATGTGGAAGAAAAATCCAGCAAAGAGAAGCAGAGAAGTTGTTTTCCGTTGAAAGAAGAAGGTGCAGTTGAAATAAACGGCCTCCCGTCCCCCCGGAGACGTGTGCATTGAACACAAACTGTTGCTCTCTTCTCTTAGTGGGATTCGAGACAGTTCCGCACCATCGTGTGCACCTGCATTGCCGCTCGTTTCAGACCCTGTTTCCTTCTTCGCTGTGGAGACGGTTGTATTCCACACAGTCGTGGTTCCACCTCCTTTTCTTCAGCACAGCTGCCAGTGGGCGACGACGGATCCCCCCAGATGTTGCTGTTTATCGTTGTTACTGTTGCTCTGTCTCCGTCTTTGGGTTTATTTTTCCACTTGAGTCACTGTGACTCCACTGGCTGCTCGAAACCCTGCAAAACAATTTCATTAAAATATAAAAAAAAGGACACAGACAGAGAGCCCTCAGCAGCGCTAACAGTCAACGCGAGGTCGCTTGTACGTAAAGCTGCGGAACGTATTTTCTGCGAACATCCGGAAAGGACGCTTGTTTCACCAAGAGCCCTGAGAGCAGAGTCATCCCGACAACACAGACACAGAGAGGAGAGCGAGAGCAGGAGTGGGAGGAAGTACTGCACTGAAGGGTGGAGGGAAAAGAACAAAAGACAATGATCTTAGGACTGAAATGGGACATGGATGGAATGACATTTATAAAGAATATTCTAAGGCAGAAAAAAAAAGATGAGAACTTTGTTATTCTGACAGAATGTGCAGAAAAACAACCCAGTACTACACCGTGGCACTTCTTGACTTGCGAACTTAGCAGCCTAAGTCCCAGTAATCCTCTAAAAAATAGTGCAGAGGATTGTGCAGAATTAATAGATCACTGTGCAGTTGTTTACCACAGCGAATTTCATAACTCACTCATTCAGTCAGTTGGGTTTTTTTATTAAACCAGACCTGTGTTCAGAGGACACAGCATTCTGGGGAACTGGAAAAACACAACAGACTGCAATCCAGGCAGCGGGAAAGAGAGTTTACACCGAAACCTGTTTCACATTCGGCTCCATTCGGCAGCAGACGGACACACAGACCCTCCGCTGCAGAGTGTTGCTGGCAGGTGAGAAACGCGCCCAAATAATGGGGACGATACAAGCCTCGTTTCCCAAGGAGAGGACAGCATCGTCCCCACGCTGGAATTATCAGGCCTTTCGCCTCAAACGGCTCGTAAATTGCGGTCTGATCTTTACGTAAGCGTTAGGAATAACAACCGCAAAAGAAATGTAAAACATGCTTTTGTTAAATATGTTTATTATTATCACTTCATTATAAGTAACCTCTTTCCCTGTCCTACAATAACAGGACAGGAGGCTGGGTAAACGCAGGATGGGATGACAGATGTATCACACGCTCATGTATACTGTAAGGGCAAAAAAGCTTCACCAAATGACGACGACGACGACAACAACAACAATAATAACAATAATCCCACTTTCTTGACTATATTCATTTATAAACCAAATCTGACATACTGTAGTACAACGATCGATGGTTATTGCTTTTTTTCATTCCACATGTGTTGTCAAGTGTTACGTTAGAAACATCTGTGTGCTTTGGTCTAACACACAACGAAGGTTGTTCCCCTGACAAACTGGCCACCCGCAGCTGGATTAAACAGGAATAATAACAGTACCTTAGTGCAGGTCCTTCTCTCTTAAGCTCCTTCACAGAGACCAAAGTGCCCATGTTCCTTGATCAGGACTGGTCTGTCACGCTCCATACTTCTCATGTCACACTCCCAAAGCATTTTTCTAGTGATGCATCTTTGCTGCGATGCAAACTAGCTTATCTGGTTTGTCTTCTTTCTCTGACTCCCATTGTTTCTCCCACCCTCTGCTCGCACTCATGGGACAGCATTCCTGACACAAGCTCCTTTGTGACTTGACTTACAATGGGTGACGTGGTGTTTCTGCCATGCAGATGTATTCATGATGACACGCAAACACAGCGGGCAGAACATACATGCGTGTCTGGGATTCATGTGCACACACGCGCACACGCGCGCACACACACACACACACACACACACACACACACACACAGTGGTCTGCAGCGAGTCAGCAGTTAATCGGCCTGCGGCCCCGGGGTATAACCGAACGGTTCCTTGCGTGCCCTGTAAGACAGATGTCCACGTTCCCACTGTCTGTCCTTTGTCTTAACACATGACCTCACCGCTGCCATAGGCTGCAGAGATACTGTGACACTGGTGTGAAACAGAAGCTGCAGCGTGAGAGGAAATATAAACAGACGCGTGAAGGATACCACAGCCCAATGGAGCGAGAAATGTGAGCGGGTGGAAAGAGGACAGGGTGGGTTGCAGGAATCGGGAGATTCTGCTCTGGCAAAGCTTCATCTCCCAAGGAGCCGTCGTGTCAATCCATCATGGGAAATGCTGGCTTTCGATGGCCAAACCACTCCCAGCATGCACTGGGCACTAAAGCCACAGCACAACAAAAATGCTACCGTCGACTTCCATGCTGGATGAGAGGGAGAGAAAATATTTTCTCCCAAAACATGCTTGTAAAGTCTACCACTCAGTCTGGACTATAATAATAGTTTATATAGCAACTTTCATTCAGGTTTTCAAACCCAAGACTTGTTTAAAAAGATCAAATGAAAACAGTGGAGAAGAAAAAAAATATAAGGCTTCTTTACATGATAGACTCCAGTTGAACAAAAGCATTCATTTCTGGAGTAAAATAATCTTACTGGGAAACCAAATTCTCTTAAACAGATGGTAAAGGTCTCTTACACACCACTTTCTCTTTCATCTGAAAGGTTAAATCTGGACTAAATATTTAATACATGCTGGAGAAATGTTGCAAATTACTGCACATCTTCTTGTGCATCTGACACGGGGGAGAATTCGATAAAAAGAGTGGAAGTAACAGCCCTTTGCAAAGCGGCTGATGATTTTCTATGCTCCTTACATCAGAAAACCATTTCCTGCTCTGTTGTGCTTCTTCGTCGTTTTCTGCAGACCAGCCCCGGCTCTCCACCACCAACATATAGTCAAATACTTTTCTGAGGAATAAACAGATCGATATAGAGATGCTTTTTAAAAAGCCACTGAAAATCACTGAAAATAGTTTTAGCTCTTCCAAAACAAAAAACTCACTCAAGATCACGCAAACGCTGCAACTTTATCTAGGAAACCCCGAGTTTGGTACCCTTTTCAGAGCCCGAGTCTTGGACTGTGCCGAGTCGAACCTCAGAAAGACCCTGTAGGAGTTCCACGTCACAGCTATAGTGGAAAAGACACGACAGGGGCTGCCAAATGGAAGCGACGACGCGTTTGTGAAAGAAACACAGCAAAGCACCATGCAGGGAGAGAAGAAACACGGTACCTTTCTGCACAAGGGTCTCGCTCTTCTGGCACTTTCTTTCTTGCAGAAATGAAAGCGGTAGAGCGCCCGCTTCCTGTGCAGGGCAAGGCAAGGCGGCCACCCGCCTCTAACAGACACGCACGTGGGCCGGACACCGCCGTTGCCACTCCTGCACGTGACCCAACACCTGGGTGGTGTTGTGCAGCAGTGATTCTGAAGCCCACCAGCCCCTCATTCAGCCCAGCACCTTCTGAACAGGGTTCAAGACCCAGCGTTGGGCGCAAAAACCTCCTGCATCTTCACCTAAGATGCAAATTAGCTTAAATATTTTACTGGGGTCACTTTAACTGCTGTCTTGCTTTTATACAATCCAGAGGGATGCAGCTCACAATAAAGCGTGGATTCAAATGTCAGCGTAGAGCCTGCAGTGTGGAGGACCCTCCTTTCTTTTGCAAAAGCAACTGTTTCTTACCAAGACAGTACCAGAGTCCCAGAAAGGAAATAACTTTGTGGTTTCAACTCACCGATAAATAAAAACTGGCAGAAACAGAGGCTGTTTCAGGCAAATTTGTGATTCTTTGCTCTCTGAAGAACAGAACAGAATCCCAGCATCAAAATAAATATTCTCACTCACACTCACACACACACACACACCGCATGTGGATGAAAAAGGAGTGCTGTAAGTCAGAATCATGCAGGCAGAAGTGGGCACAAGTGAGTCATACAGTAAACGTGAAAAAATATTTGCCCCCTTCTTAAGTTCCCCCCCCATTGTATTTGTCAGTAAGGGAAAAATAGGAAGGTGGCAGTTTGAGGGAATAATGCTGTAACTCTGCTGTTCTTACAGGGACTTCCTAAGCAAAATTGCTCAAATCTGATGTCACTGCTCACATCTGCTGGAGCTGCTCTTCCCGCTTAAGGGTTGCGGACCCAAGTGTGTAGTGGCGTTCCACCAAGTCCATCGCCTGCGATCTTCTGTACCTGCTGCTGGTTCCAGCAGCCCACTCGCCGTTAAACGGCCCTGGTTCCCCAACATTCGACACGGACCTTGTTAACCCGGGTGACGTCTGAGCCAACATGACTCTCTGCTCTAGTCATTCCTCTAGGGGGAGGTTAGGATCTCGCCTAAGACTCTTACTGAATAGTGGTGGTATTCGCTGGACTGGAAGCTGAATTCCATTTATAAACAAATAATGACATATGTACACAGCCTTTTCCTGCTTTTCACCTCACTGGGTTACAGCACTTTCAAGGTGTTTGATCCTGCAGGATCAGACAGCAGGTTGAGAAGGTGCGAGTCTCCGTCAGCTGGGGGTTGGAGGAGAAACTCACTTCTGTTATTCTCAGGGTAACAGACAGTAGCGGCGGTATTGTGAAGCATCAAGGCCAGCGATTGCCTGAGATGTTTCACGTGATGTCTTGAGGCTGCTTCACCCATGCTGAGCATGTCAAAACACACCTCCCAGCCTGCGGAAGTCACACCAAGTCTTCATTGCTTAAGCATGACACATTTCGGCACGAGTGCAGTAATGCAGTACAGACAAACGCGACCAAGTACGGCCACGCGGGGGGGCAGCTAGCAGAACGCTAAACGCTCTTCTGCTCGTATGGATGTGTATGAGCCTAATATCCTATTACACACTTCTAATGATCTCCGCAAGGCAATTTTTGGAAGTGCCTGGAGGAACCACATGTGGAAGATAAAATTTTATGACTTCTCAAAAACTTATTTGGGCATTAAAAATCTGCAGAACTTTATTCAGGCATGGAAAACCCAATTAGCAAATTCCATGGTTTTTGCAGGATTTTTTTGTGTAAATTCTAACTGTCTTCACCACAGGCAGCAGAACCAATTTCATTAAAAAAAAAAACAAAAAAAAAAACAAAAAAAAAAACCACAGGTAACATTTTGAATTTTATTCATCTTTGTTTTCTGAGGATAAGCCACTTTCTATATTTTAAGCCACCCCACCCCTACCTCCCTCCCTGACGACTTCACTGTTTATGAACTCAAAACAATGAAAATTACAAAAAAAAGAAATAGATAAAAAAAGTCAGCTGTAATTACAAGCAAAATGCAAGCTCCAAAAATACATTAAAAACATTCACATCCAAAGGATGAAAATGTCTTCCTGTTTATTTCCTTAATATTTATATATATATAGTTTACAAAATAAAAAAATAGGAAACCAAAACTGAGGGTGAGAACTTGGAAAATACAAATAAAAAATATTAAGCCAAACATACCAGGACTACAGTACTTTCGTTTTTTTTATATACAAGACAAGTTTATCCATTTAAATTCTTTTTAAACGCACAGTACAAAAAAGTCACCGACAAAAAAACAAAAACAAAACAAAAAAGTACAATTCTGTCCATCATCAATCACGGCTTTAAGTTTCCTAATAATAATAATAATATAATATAGCGGGAGGAGGGGAACGGAGGAAACGGAGAAACACACGAGTGGTACGGCGCGGCTGAGGGGAGCACTGACCGATCCGGCAGGCGGTGGCTTTTCTTCTGGCTCAACTGCCCGTTTGTGTCCGCAGGCTTGAACATGATCTCATCCTTACCACTCCACCCTCCACAAGAGGCTGAAGTTTAGGAGAGGTGTTCCGTTTGAAGACCTAGTGATGAAAACAAACTGCTTCGGAAACTGATCCGCGAGGAACACAACCAAAGTCCTAGAAGAAGGATCAGGTACGGGAGGCGGGGCTTGGAGCCGAGCCAGCCGTGGGGAAGGGGGGGGGGGGGGGGGCTGAGCCGGACGGCCAGTCCTCCCTCTCAGCCCGCGTTCACACCCTGACACAAACACACGTGGCTCCGCTGGTCAGTGTGTCTGTGTCAACATTTGGTAAGAAATTAAACCTCACAACAGCACTGCTGATTTTATGCTGCAAAATCTCTTAAAAAGTAAATCTGATTAACACCCGGGGGGAGGGGGGGAAAAAACAAAGAAAAATAAAATCCAACTTTTACTTTACTGGGAGGGACAGAGGATATTTTAATGAAGCTGGGAGGGTGGGGCAGGGGGGGGTGAAACAGCACACCATCATATTCTGCAGACAGACTGTCCGTTCCCTCCCGTCACGTAGAAAACACCTCCAACAAAAAGAGCCGCCTGAATACAGCTGTTACATACAACAGAAAGAGGGTTCCCACACAATGCAAACTAAGGACTATTCTGACTACTGGCTCTCATTCTGGTTTGTCGTTTGCCCTCCTGTCCCTTCCATCCCCACCCTGGCCTCTCCCCCCCTCCCCGCTCCAAAGTGCTTTCTCGCTCCGTGCAGCAGGGCCTGCAGTGGGGTTGGTACTACAGGCATGCTGGAGGGAGAGAGTCAGGGGGGTTTGGCAGGAGAAGGGGAACACAGATGGGGTGGAGAGCAGGTGGGGCTCTGCCAGACTTTCACACAATGACAGGTGGGTGGTCTTGCGGGTGGTTAGTTGGCCCCCCAGTTGTAGCTGTTGTAAGCAGACTTGTTGACCTGTGACTTCTGCTGAAGGGACGAGTTCTGGCTGCGCTGTCCAGTGCCACTCTGGAGAAGAGAGGGAGAGGAAGAGGGTGCATCACATGTCAGGTGGTTCCCAGCATCCTGCCAGTAAAACCACTGTTACACCACTAACCTCAGTCCCCAGTACAACTGTGATCTGATCTACATAAACGGGGGTTAACTTTCTACAGGGGTCACAGTTCTGCTCCGGTGACCTTTGCTATACAGGAGGCCAAGACCGAGGTGTGAGGACAGTTCAGCGCCAATGTTCCCTCCTGAGGTCCAGCAGTCCCCCTTGGACCTACCTGTCCGTCCTGCTGCAGGTGGTGGTGCAGGATCTGGGAGTGTGGCTGCTGATGGGGGGCCAGGATGTGCATGAATGGAGCAGGGGCATAGCCAGCAGCAGCAGGGGGGTTGATGGGGCCCCCGCTGCCCAGGGCCGAAGGCAGGCTGAAGGAGGCAGCCGGGGTCCCAGCGTGGAAACCCTGCTTGTCAAATGACTGTAGGGGCAACAGATTTAACTGTTTAAATGTAAGCACAGGGAAGCAAATGGAAATTCAAAAATAAATAAATAAAATACAGAGCCAATCTCCATCTCCCTTTGAGAGAGAGAGAACACTTACTTTTCAACTGTTACTTTTTAGTTGGCAAATGTCAACGGTGACTTACAACAGCAGAAACTAACAGCAGACAAACAAGTGTGCTCTTAGAAACTGGTAATCTTAAAGCCATAAGCTAAAAGAAAAACTAATTACACGGGTGTGGTGAACACTGGAATTTACAACCATTGGGAACGACTCTTCTGCCAAGCTCACCTGCGTCTTTGTGTAAACAGACCCTGAGATGTCAGGAACCCCAGTGTTGCTGGATGTCACAGAAACTCCTAAAGAGACAGGAGAAGGTGCTTGAAGACCGGGGGACAGAGAAGGACACTGGCGATTTTGATACAGCAAACAGGACCACTGTCTTTTCAACCTGCATGCACGAGAGGCCGGGCAAATGAGCCGTCAAAGGCAACGGGGAGAAGCAGCAGTCAACAGGAAAACAGATGCAAATTGAGGGCAACAGAAAAGTGTGTCTGGGGAGGGAGGCAGGGGCTCTAGTATATTACAGGCAAACTTTCACAGATTTTTTTTTTTTTTTTTTTTTTATACGCTTGAATTCATCAGCAGGCAAGAAGATTGGAAGCAGCTCACACACAGACAGCTTATGTAGTCCACTGTATCCTCACCAGATCGAGTTAAAAAAAACAAACAAAACCTATAGTTGAGTTGTTTTGTCTCAAAGCGTTTATCCTAGTTTTGGATGGGAAAAAAAGCATTTCGACACATTCTCTGGGAGGAATCAAGTTCAATACAGCAAATTAAATGACATGCAAATAAAAAGTAAAAGGAGGCAGAAGCACAAGTCAAAGCAAAGCTGAGCAAAGCTGAACAGGAAGGGTCAGGGGTGAGACATCAGGGATGTAACTGAACCCAGAGAAAAGTAAATGAACAGAATCTCAATGGGGAGCAACACTGCTGGAAGCAGGGGTGTGTAAACGCTGGAAATGGAGCACCGAGCCGCCTGAGGTGGAAGAGAAGCTCAGGGGGGGGGGGGGGGGCTGCGGGCGGGGGGGGGGGGGGGGGGGGGGNNNGGGGGGGGGGGGGGGGGGGGGGGGGGCTGCTGGCGAGGTGAGCGGAGGAGGCGGTGAGAGACTCACCAACTCCAGGCCCGGGGACGGAGCTGGCCGGCTTGTTTTGCGCAGAAGCGGCAGCGGCAGCAGCAGCGGCGACAGCAGTGCTATATCCACCCTTACAGAAATCCCCACTCCCCGAAGCCTGGCCCATATCCTCATAGCCTGCAACAATCAGACAGCCACAGCCCTCAGCGTTAGACACACCAGCCGCAAGAGGGGAGGAAGGGAGCCAGAGACGAAGAACCGAGCACAGGACAAAGGAAAGAGGGGCGGCAAGGCAAGGTGGGTGCTGTATGCGATGACAGGTGAAAAATGAACACCGCTCAATGGAAGTGATGCTTGGGGTGAGAAGAGGTGATGGCGTGACTGACACCACTGATTAAGCGTCACAATAAAAAAAAAGTGAAGAAAAGCAGCAAGTGAACATAGAAAGGTCAAGGGATAGAAAGATAGACAAAGCACTCGGTTTTGCAGCAGAGGTGGGCGAGTGGGAAGATGGAATGAGGACAGCGAGGAAATCCAAGGACGGAGCTTGTAAGAGATTGTATCTGAAAGCCGCAAAGCACTCCAGAGGCAGCGCGGAACAGCCAGTAAAAATAGGACAGAAATGATGATTAATGCTGGGTAGAAGTTAGTGGTTAAATTAGCGTTTCAATCACCAGCAACCCATTTAAAGTGATTCACGTATGACCGACTGCATGAAGGTGCCACATGTACACCTGGCTTGGTTCTGCAGCACAGTTTCCCGTCACCCCCGACTGACGTGTGCAGCTCCACATGCGCATGCAGACAGGAAGTACAACGTGAGATGCAACGAGTGCAGCTCAATCTGGCATTTATGGCGCCACTGATGCGTGCAGATGTGTGCAAACAGACGGAACGGCTCAGAAGTTACCTGCACCTCCCCCCTCAAAAAAAAGCACTTCCTGTTCCTCTTTTGTGGTCAGGCCGCAACAAAGCAGATCTGCTTCTTTAGAAACCCTTTTGCTAACGTTGTCTCCCTGCCCTACAGGTTTAGCGTATCACCGCAGCCGAATGCGCAACGTACAGCCTGGTGTCTCTGAATCTCAAGCAAGCGCTGAAGTAAATACCGTCGTTAAACAGAGGCTACATTTTGCAGAAACCGGTTGGTACCAGTTCACTCACCAGTGCTGTATCCATGGGAGCCATAGCCGCTAGCCTGCTGGAAGGGTGTGGCTGAAGCATTGACACTGACATTGACACCGTGTTGCTTTGATGAGGTAGGAGCCACCTGTACAGGTGTGTAGAAACGTCCACAATTCAAATACCAGGGCATTTCAAACTAAGCAAAAATTACATAGCTAACTGCCACCACACAAGGAAAGACTTCAGAAGGCTGGAGAACGCTCCCCTCTGGCTTAAACACAAATGTAGATCACTCATAGTTCATGTGTCTCATTCAGAGCCGTTGAATAAATTCCTGTGTCACCTGTAGTATCCAGCAGCTGCAGTAAAAGGAAAAAGGGGGTGCCGAGCTGAGCTCTCACCGGGAACACGGCAGGCCCATACTGGAAGGTGTTGGGAAGGCCGGGCACGCCAGTGTAGTAGGGCAGGCTGGTGTAGCTGTAGCCCGGCGGCAGCGCAGGATTCAGGAAGGGCTGCTGTGTCGTGTGGTGCGTCTGGGTCTGGCTCTGCTGCGGCTGTGCAAGAGTGGTGGCCGGTGCTGGGGATGGAGCCTCTCCACGGCCAAACTTGGTCAGCTCAGCTGCTGGTGGGCAACAGGGAGCAAGTGACATCAAATGAACAAAGTGCAGGAGCTCCGTGTGAAGCCTGTGGTGCATTTCTGCCAGACAGTCTGCCATCTCTTAAGAAAGGTTGAGCCTAAGTGTCCTGTTAAACATTCACTTTCCGGGAAGTAATGAAAGATAAGCTAAAAGAACTTAAGGAATGGGAACCAAATTCCATCTGCTGGCTACTTATGAAGGAAGAGCAGGCAATGGCTAAGGACTGTAGTCACTAGTGCATTACCAGAATAAGGGTTGCTGGTTAGGCTGCCCTCTCTGCCAGTCAGCGCTGTGGTGGGGGTTGCAAACGGAATGCTGTAGTAATCCTGGTGGGGGGGAGGGGGGGGGGCAAAAAAATGTCTGGTGACAAAATTTCTCAATTTTCTAATTCAACAACAACTGTTAAAATACAGCCAGAACTGGCGTCTGTAAGCAGATTTTTGATATAATCACATAAAAATACATTGTATGACATTTATCTACTCTTGGTCCATAGTGTATGTGCTGATGTGATGTAGCTCTTCTGTATAGTTTTATAAGTGATCAAAGGGAGTCCAGTGTACCCTGGATTGTAAGTCAGCTAAAGACTATACTGTCATCTCTATACATCAAGTCCAAATGCACTCATGTAAACATTTCCTTGGAACATCTGCTGGTTCCTGCCAGTATTCTGAACTTACCAGGGGGATTCTGGTCTGGAGCATTTGCAGATCATCGTAGCCGTACACCTGGGGCTGAAGGAGAAATGGACAATAGAGTTCACATTGACACATAAAAGGGACACAAAACAAATTTAGTGTCTGTTTAACAGATGTTCCAAGAGGGTTTGGGACTGTTACATCAACTCTTATTTGAGGCACTTACAGGATATGCATGAAGCAGCCCAGGGGCCATAATGTATGGGTTAGGCAATAGGGGGGGGACTCCAGGAGGCAAATTGGGAGGTGCTTTCCCTGCAAGAATTGCAAGGAAGGGTTAAATTTTAGAAAGGACTGCTTTGTTTTAAACACACCATTATTTCAACAGCCCTACTCAACAGACAGGTCACAAAAGGTTCACCAGCTGCAATACCATTTGCAACATACCAGGATGAAGAGCGCAGTTTAGAAATCATGGCAGGCTGACCTGATGAAGCTACCGAGCTGCGAGAGGATGCCGAGGAGGAGGCCGCGGTTGCTGTTGTGGAGGAGGCGGCAGCAGCAGCAGCGGCGGCAGCAGCAGCAGGAAGGGGTACCACAGAGCCCGTGCTGTTGAGGCCCATGTTCAAACTGCTGACGGGGCCCAGGCCAGGCTGGGCCGACACAGTGCTGACGGAGGGGGGAGCTGCATTAAGTGCAGCGGAGGCTGATGCCGAAGAGGGAACGGAAGCCGTGGAGGAGACGGCTGCCGAAACGGAGGAGGGAAAAGAGGAGGAGTGCAGGCTGGAGTCGCTGTCCACACCTGAATGCTGCAAAGATATTATCAGGACAAAATGCGATTGTTTAACACCAAATGGTCAATGGCTTCAGAAAACAAGGCCTAGCCCCCACTGAAGACAAGTACAGCCTTATCCAGATTCATTAACCATTTTCTCCCTGACCCAAACAGCTCAGTTGCACTCTGAGCCGCTTTGCTTTACTGACATGACAATGGATGAGAGAGGCATCAGTGATGCTCACCAACAGGCTAGAATTGGTGGTGCGTACTGTGGAGGAAGGAGTCAAGCTGTTCTGTTGAGTAGACAGCGCGCTGCAGCGAGAGGAGAACCACAATGACTATCGTGCATTTTGAACGACACCATAAGCCCCTATCTTACTGTCTCAAGAGTCTAACCTGCTGTGCTGGGGCTGGGAAGCAGCACCAGGTTGGAGGTCCTCGTTGTGTCCCAAGCTACTGAGAGACGTCTGATTGGGTGTGGTCAGCAACGAAACGGGAACTGCAGCGCTGTCCGTCAGAGAGGCCATATTGGACACTGAGACAACACCCTCAGAGTCTGACACAGACTTCACTGGTCCGGTAGGGCCTGGCGTGGCTGATTGACAAGAGGGTTGGTGTGAGTGCTCAACAGCATAACTGTGTAGTGCACTTTGAAAAATGGCACACCTTTTAATTCACAAGGCAAAATTTGTCTATTTTGAATGTCACGACATAAAACTCACATAGTCAAACAATTGCGTGAGCTTGTCAACATGTGACATAAGCACAGAAAATCTCTGACATACAAACTTCCAGAGATAGTCAAACCTGGCCTTATGGGTAATTTCTTGTTCCAAGAGACAGTATTATTTCAACTTCATCAATTACAGATGGTGTTTATTAGCAGCTTCAGCATTTTCAGCTAAGCCACCTCCTTTGTTGCAGGGGCAATTTGGCATTCGTATCACTGCCAAGCACTACTGTGTTTATTGTACCAATACAGAATGTGTGAAGACCTCCAACAGTGCCATTTAAAAGGCCCATAATTACTTAGGAAATGAAAATACACAATTTCTCAAATAATTGGGTTAGCTTTTCTTTTTTTTTTTTTTTTTTACATTGCATAACTTTTCTATTTGAATTTCAGTCGTGAGGGGGTGTGAATTACCATTATTTCACGAAGGGGGGGGGGTTGATTCAAGGACAATCAATACCAAAACAAAAAGGTATTTTATGCATAAAAAACATTTTGTAATATTTAAAACAAATTATTTCAAGCTTGACATTTAATGTTAATATTTTAATTTCACTATGTGAGGGATGAGCATATAAAGCTGAGAAAACCAAATACTACCCGCGCTTTCAACATCAAATATTATGACTTTAACACTTTTTACACAATTTTTTACAATCAGTAAGATTACATTTTGGCTTTCAAATTTTCTTAAATTGCTGACTCATGGCATATTTATTCGTTTTAAGACTTCCTTTAACATTATATACTACCAGTGGCTGGATTTTCAACATTATCGCAAACAAATGTTCAAAATGAACAATTCACAACAGCTAATAAGAGATTAAATGATTGACAGGCACATGTACGTGCCCAACACATAACTTACCTTCCACTGATTGTGTTGTCTGTATTGAACTGAATCCGTTCTGTAAAACACACACACACACACACACACACACACACACACACACACACACACACACACACACACACACACACACTCTATAATTCCAGAAGGAAGAACACANAACACACACACACACACACACACACACACACACACACACACACACACACACACACACACACACACACACTCTATAATTCCAGAAGGAAGAACACACAATGTACAACAGCAGCAACCACCACCACAACAACAGTCACAACTAAGACAGTGGAACTACAGCATAGTTTTATTTCAGGTTGGACAACAAATGCAAAGTATGTCATTTCTCTACTTCACATAAACTCAGAACAAAGAAATAAAATCAGAAAATTTAAAATACTCTATATATTAGTGCTTTTATGGTTAGAGATCGATGAAGTTTTTAAATAATTGTAATTATTTTAGAAATAACATTACTGAGGGTAACAAATACATATGCTGTTAGAGTTTCATTTGCATACACACAGCACTGATTTCAGGTAATGTTTACCATTACCTGTCTTCAGCTCTGAAAATCTTAACCAAAAACAAACTTGTAGAAACAGTTCACGTAACTGGTATCTGCAGGCTTTACGTTGCACAAATTTGCACTTGCTGCCACCCCAAACAACACTTCTAAACAAGCTTATAATATCACTTTATAAGCAAATATATGTGTAATATTAAAGCTTATGTCACGGACATATACTCCATACACAGAAAAAAGTTATACTGGTTAAATGAGTAATGTGGTCATTTTATGAACATTTTGCCCAATAGCACAGGAAGCAAGACATCTGACCATTAAGAACAGATGCACCAGTTTAAATTCTTTAGATGAGGAACTGGACTTTAGTTCAAGTACAAGTGCAGAATTAAAAAAAACATTGGTACATGTTGGGATTTGTAGTATGAGGACTATAAACATGCACAGCATCTGTCCCTCTACATTCCAGACATGACAATCTTTTAGCGCCCTTTAGTGGTGGACCAATGAACTTCAACATTCCACATCTGTATGTGTAAAAATTTAAGTCCTGGTTTAATTGATTAAATGGGAAAAGGGAAGGGGGGGGGGGGGGCTAA
>UFQX01000286.1:729594-771159 GCA_900497675.1 Arapaima gigas
GGGGGGGGGGGGGGGGGGGACTAAGAGGCAAATGTCTGGTGATGTTCTGGAAGCAGACAGGTAGCAAAACCTGAACTTACATTCAGCCCAAAAGCCCAAGTACACAAAAAATGTCAAAAATGGCTCCCAGTCATATGTTTTACACCTTGATTATAGCAACTTCTTGGCCTGTATAGTTCTTAGTATTTTTGCTTTAAAAAAAAAAACCCTTGGAATTGGGCATTAATTTAATCAAACTGGTCAGTGTTTTGTTTAAGAGGTTAAAGGGGGGGATACGTACTGTTATTAGGTCTGGGTTTCTCTTACTAGTCACTGGAAAGATGTCGAAAGTTATAATGTGGTCTCAGCAAGCACCCCCCCACTGCGGTCTTTGGGGGCAACAATCCAGAGGGTAACCCCATAATAAGCCAGCAGTTAAAGACTTCAGAGAACTAAATTCTTCTGGCTTCCAGCAAGGCTAAAGATACTGAGTAGAATAGTAACATGACTTTACACAGACCGCTAGATGGTGCAGTCTTGATGAATATGCGATTAACCTGCAACACGAGCTGGATTGTTCCCCCCCAGATCCCAGGCTGGGGACTCCTGTTCTGAGCCCCAAGAAACAGAATAAACTTCTCCTGTACTCACACAATGGACTCCCAAAGCATCGCCACCCAGACCACTGCTGCTCCACTGATTTTAGATAAAAAAAAAATTTTAGGGGCAGGGAGAGGGGAAGGAATAGAAACAAACAAAAAATAAAGAATAAAACGCCTAGATATTTATAGGCCAGAGATGCCAAAACTTCTTTTGACACATACGGTTAACACACACGCACGCACGCGCGCACACACACACACACACACACACACACACACACACACACACACAGATGTAGAGGAGAGTGACAATGGGGCGGGAGGGGAGGCAGCAATGACTGGCAAGGAACAAGTGGAGCTGAAGGAGAAGATGGAACAGGCAAGGAGGAGAATAAAGGCTGATGCCAACTGACATATCTTAAGAGTTCAGTCAGCCAGGAAGCACATGTGGTGTTAACTCTGCTCTGTCTGCAGTTCACTCTTCCCTACGCCCCGCCCCCCTCCCCAGCCCCCACGCAGCCACAAGACCACAGTACAGGGTCAGCTGCTGTGCATTGTGGAATGTAATACAGCAGCACCCCATCTGCACACGTTATATACAATATAAAGTAATTAAAAAAGTTCACCAAATTAACTCCACTACTTTTGCCACTAATCTCTCCATCATAAGCAAGGTGCGAAAGCTTCAGAGTACATTCTTTAACAAAAATATATTACTACACTATACACATCATAACGAAAGCTTCCAGATTGACCACAGTGGGAGAATGAAAATGCTAAAGGGAGGTAATGAAATGCATGACAGCACCACCTTGTGAAGGTACTCACCTTCCCAGGCTGCAAATCTTTTTGTGGTGATGTGGAGACTGAGGAAGGGTACCGACGGGTCTGCGTGGCTCTCTGCTCATACAAGGCCGGTTGCGAAGCCCCAGCGGGCGGCACTGCCTGAGAGGGGTAGGAGGGGCCACTTCCTGGGAGGGAGCTGCTTTGATACCCCTGATCTGGACTGGCAATGGCAGGCGCAGGCTCACTGCAGGAGACAGGGGGCCCAATACATATGCTTAATCTGGACTACTCTACTGGTCCAATTAAACTTTTGCATAAGTAGGGTTAGAACATTTTGTTGCAAAACTGGTTTTTCAACAAGTCCACATATTTAATAATTCAAGGTCATCTAATGAGCACATTCACAGTATGTGGAACAAGAGATTCACTTGAGAACCACAACTTTGTCAGCAAGTCATCTGCCTTCTGTGCAGCTTGATCGTAACACACTGAGGCAGGCCTACCTGCTTGCGCTGGTGTAGAGGCTGCTCTGAGGCTGGCTGGTTGGGGCAGTCGTCACAGGTGTCGCCTCATACTCAGGCAGCACTGGCTCCGAGCCAAACTGCAGAGCTCCAAATTGCAGGTTCAGCCCAGAGATGTCCGCTGAGCCTGGCATCTCCACTGCAAGTGCTGGGATCTGCCAAACAGGCACAAGAAAAGATCAGTTCAGAGACCACAGAACTATCTACAAACTAGGTTCGATGATCTCAGAGAACACAGCACTGTGATGGCTTGGGAAAAATTATACTACTGAACCAGGAAAAGAAATGTTTTTTGTGTGTGTGTGTACTGCCCCGTTCTAGTATATATAAATCTAACAGTAAGTGGCCCCAACAGTTCTGAGGATGGTAAAATCAAGTAAAGGTGTTATAAACTGAGATGGATTTTGTTTGCTATCAACAAGAATTAAAGTGTGCTGCTATACAAGCCCACAGAACACCATTTATTCACAATGTGGAAGGTGACAGGACTGCCATGCTACCTTAGTGCTGATGGAAGTTCTCTTCTTCTGTTGCTTTAGCTTGTGCTGCTGCAGCGGTTGTGGGCTGGAGGACTGGTTGTCAGAGGATACAGGGGACATCTGCTGACCAGTGACTGCTGCAGGCGGCTTGGATAGCGGGGAGGCTGGGGGTGCTGTGGGGGTAGGAGCTGTCTGTGGATGCAGGGAAGAAGGGACAGAGGAGGGGGACACTTTTTCTTGGAGGAAGGCGTCTATCATGGAGGAGGCAACAGAGGAAGTGGGCTGGTAAGGCTGGCGTTTGGTGAAGGGGCCATGTACTGTGGGCTCCGGCTGTGGTTTCATGTCTGAAAGAAGTACAGAAACATTAAGGTAACAACATTTGAAGGTTGCTGTATTCATTCACCTCTCCCAATACAAATCACTTCTTTTCTCCTCACCATACTGCCCGAGAGAAGAACCACTTGTGTCCCAAGAGGAAGAGGAGACAGATGGTGAGCCAGGCTGGGTGTGCTGGGCAGCCAGCTGTGCAAGAGCTTGGGCAGTCTTGAACTGCTCCAGGAACTGCGAGCCACTGGTGGAGCCCCCACTTGTCACCTTGGGGTCCACAACGTCACCAAAGCTCTTTCCCAGCATACTGGCCTGTAGAAAAAACAAGACAATAAATACATTAGTAGGGAGACTGTTACATGAAAATGAGGGAATGACCCCCCAAAAAAAAAAACAAAAAAAAAAAAACAAAAAACATCAGTACTGTGTTTTTGTCAATGTTTAATCTACCACAGGGTGCAACATACATCTATATAAGGGACAATTGGTTCTACAATGCAGGTTAACATTGTTGTCCCCATGCCTATTCAGACAACAAAACACAGAGAAAATGTCTCCTAACACACAAGGGCAGAGCAGCCACATGAACTGACCATGCTGTGTTGGGTATAGGGGGCACTGGGTGGTGGTTGTGACACTGCAGTCCCCTGCTTTGAGTTGTTGAACACCAGTGCTTGGGAGAGGGAAGGAGGCTGTGAGGCATCCAAAGGAGTAAGCTCTGCCTCAGAGGATGAGGAGGGTGGTGTCTTCCCCAGCAACACCGCCAAGTCAATCCTACAAGAGACAGCTTAATGTTTTAACTTAATTGTAAACTGTGGCACCCATGTCAAATTCAGGTGATGTGGCATTGTTCAACAGTCTACCTCTGGCCAGCAGTGATGGTGACATTCTCCTGGGGGAGGGACATGGCAGCCACGCTGGAGGCAGTGAAGATCTTAGTCTCTGACAGCTGCAGAACCATGGTACCAGGATGAATTGAGGAGCACAAACACTGAACAACTGCCTTAAACCCAAATCATAAAGCACAATACTTACATCTTCATTCCAGTCCTCTGTGCCCCACTCTTCGGTTGCTGTTCTCCAGGCACCTAGAACACAGTGGGGCTACCATTAAGCCTGTGACTTCACCATACCGCACCCTATCTTTCATGGCTCCCCAAACTAAGCAACATCTAGCCTGAGACATGGCCATAACTAACTACTGCTGTCAGGTTCCCATCTACCATGAGAACATAAAAAGCCCAGCATGAAATACAAATCAAGGCAAGTTCTCATTTACATAAAGTTCAAAGCAAAGAGATGCAACAGCGGAAGTAGACACCTTAAGCTTCTCAACATTCAAATCCCAAAAGGAATCATTCTGAAGCCCCCAGCACAGCAGTACACATAACATGGTTACAACTTCAGGCTCAGTCCCATATAATGAACACTTCTGGAAAAGAAAATAAAAAGAAAAAAACCATTATGTACAATGTCACCAAGATTAAAAAGAGATGACAGGGCATACCAGGAGCAGAGTCAAATTTTCTGGGATAATTTGTTCCCTCAACACCAGAGAACTCAAGCCCTACAAGGAGACAAAGAAGCAATAGGTGAGGTAAACACAGCCTTCTTATTTCAGAACAACAACAAGGCCCTGCGCTGTCTCTCCTGCAGAGCACCCCAATGCTCCCGCTACAGGATTCCTTGAGCACATCCTGCAGTCCCTGAACTTTGGCAGACGAGCTCCTGAAACATTACCAGTGTCGCTTATCCATTGAGGCACATGGAAGCTTACATATCACGTTAATGCAGTGAGCATGTCAATGATGCAACATCTGATACTTACACCTCATATTAATCACAATAAGAGAACAGTCAATCTGCAGAGCATAGTTTCTGTTTCAAATAATTTTTTTCCTTCCAAAACTTCCTATAGCCATTTCTCTAATGTTTATCTTCCCCCCAACGCACAATGACAAATAGATCAACCCACGAAGGGTGGATACAGGCACACCCTTGCAACGTGTGATGCAAATAAAGCACTGCCTTTCAGTTTCATTGTGCAGGATTATTTCTTGGTGGACTATATTAGTTCAATTACACCTCTGACTGTGCACCAACCTTGCAGTGCATTTAATCATTGCCAGGGACAGAAACCCAAACTTCTTACCATATGCCACTTTATGTTCCTTCATTAAAGAGTTTTAGGAGGACAGAGTGAGGATCCAACCCCACAACCTCAGAAAGAGAATGGCTAGAATAAAAATTCTTTAAATAAATGCTTCTTATGAGGCTAACAAAAGTTGATCCAATGAAACAGCTGGTAAAAATGCAGTTTAAAAAAAAAACAAAAAAAACTGAACCTTGTCAGAAAGGTTTACGACCAACTGAAAAATCCTGATTTACAGTAAAAATTTTCTATCATAAAATCGATACAGTATCACGTCAATGTTTGAAGTGAACATCAACTAGAACCCAAAATAGTGATTGTCAGATGTGTGGATCTGAAGTAAGGAGACAGAAGTACTAACTGGTGCTGTCTTCAGGTTCCAAACTGCCTGTGTTGTTCCATGTGCTACCCCCCGTGTAGCTCTCATCAGTCTGGGCTGGCTCTGCATAGTCTGCAGGGTTGAAGGTCCTAGCAGAGACAAAGAGAAAAACAGCTCCGTCAGGCAATAATGATCACTTCACTGTGGCCACCACTCTGCATAAGCAGTGGTGCACTGCTGAATTGCAGTCATTTACAAACTCAGAAAGTAATACTGTATAAAACAGAAGAACATAAACAGTTCAAAACAGTATTTTATAAATGCAGTCTTATTTTAGCCATCATTCATCTCTTACCAAGCCAACTTATTGGCGTAAACAATTGGTGTGCTCACATACAGGTATACACACACCCATACACCCCTGGCAACCACCATAATAGCTCCCACTGACCAGCACCTACAAAGTAGAGTTCTAGAGACTAGTCAAAAGTAACCAGGAGAAGCAGTTACTGAATGACACTGCACCCAAATTTAAACTCAGCAAAAAAGCCTGTCTTGCTGGCTGCTCATTTCTGGAGAGGCAAATTAAGCTATTAATATCTTTTATTGAGCAGGAGAACACCTAAAATTTGTGGCAGATCAGCCAGAAAGCTCATACCCATCATGCTTCACTATTTTGTTCTCAATACTGAACCCCCCACCCCCCCACCCCCCACAGACACACAAACTGTCTACAGTCTGCTTCATGAGGCAAAATCCACTCACCTCTCATATCCTGAAAAATCAAATCCTGTCCCCTTATCAATCTGGCTTTAGAGAAAAACAACAGTAACAATTTCAGCTGCTGGGAAAGGGGACAGTGTTGACACAGCGAGAGCGAGTCGATGAGCTTTGCCAAGCTTAGCAGTGCCACAAAAAAAGTCTGACTGCTGCAATTAGTGTAACTGATGCTTGTGAAGGCTTTCAAGACAGCTGAAAAATGTCTGTGTGGAGTGAAGTTCAAACATGTCTACAGCTGGTTCTGTAGTGCAACACGTGCATGTTTATGGTGAGAAAGCCATTACCGATGTATTACACGTCTGCAATCCTGTGTTGGCAAGTGCATCATAGCACCCTTATTTGTTTTTATCTCTATATGAGGATGACATACAAGTAACTGAAATTTGACAAACCATTTTGTGGTGCAACACTGGAACTAAATACCAAGTTCCACTGCTTTGTAATAAAATTAAATGACACGATCAATTTCCTTTCAAATAATTTCCTAATAAGGTCTTATTAGTTTTCATTTCAGAACATATGTAACAATCCATCTATAGCATGCAATTGTTTGGAACAAATTGAATCTGAAGGAAATAATTACTTAAGTGTAAAGGGACTGACAGAACACACACATGCAGAATTGATGTAGAACGAGTACATATTGAGCCGCACACATTCAAACATGAGAGGCACTCAAGAAGTATCGCTCAAATGTCTCAACCCATTCATAGGAAAAGCTACCCACATTTTAAACAATGCAGCAGCCCCACCACAGCAAATAGAAACAAACTTCTTTTGGAACTGCCACCACAGCAAACCCAAACTCTTCCTCACCTTACAAAGAGACCCAAGCAATTAGTCAGCACCATACATGTCCCATTGATACACCATAAATAGCCACAGTCTTTGCAACATTAAATTCACTTTTAGGAGTTAAGAGGAAGGTAAACTGATTGATCAAGACATGGTACATGGGCAGCTTCAACTTCACAATAAATACAATTTCTATGCACACCAGTTGACTTCATAATACTATGTGTATTCTACAGTATTTTCTTGGTTGTGCCGAGATATACAGTAATGAAGGGAAAAAAAATAACTGTACCCACTTAAGCACCCACAGTTCTAACATGTTACAGATCTTTCAGTGACAAATTAAAGGCAACAAGGGGATTGTAAGAGTGACATACTGGACAGTCTCCCTACAGACAGGGTGCAAGGACACACACACGCAAAATCCAACCTCATCACTCCAACATGCCAGTGTCAAAGATCAGCAGATTAAATATGGACAAAAGCATTTGATTTATTAGAAAAAACTATTTTGTTTAAATATCCTTTTTAACAGCAGTCAAACTGCATGACATAGATGTATACAACAGCAGGGTTAAGAGAATAAAATAATTGTACACTTGGGACTGGCTTAAGCCTTTTTGACAAATGGTTAAACCATTTATTTTAACTCTGTTCTTGCTTTCTAACCTCATTGGTGACACAGGCAGGTACACTGAGAACAGTGAACGAGTGTGAGAACTTACCCCATGGCCTGAGCTGAGAACCTGCCACCTCGCCTTCCGGAGCCCCCTGGAAACAACAGAGTTTCACATTTAGCAATGCAGTGTATTCTGTAAGACACCCACAAAATTCACAAGCGTCACATCAATTACTTAGTGATACCTGGTAAAATTCACTAGAACTGCATTCCTTCCATTGGCAAAATAAGTACAATCCATTAACCATACCATGCATACCAATGTTTTCTTCACAGAACACTAGAAATTGTACCTTTATAGCAAAGAGACAAAAGAGTATTGAACCAAGGTAGAAATTACCTCTGCCTCCTCTCCCTCTTCCCCGACGACCGCGCTCTGTGCCCCGAGATGCAGCTCCTGCCACCTTCCCACCATCCAGACCATTCTCCTGACCACGGACTGCAAAGCAGAGGATGGGGAACAGGAAGGGGACATGTAGGGACAGCAAGGTGGTGTGAGAGTCAAGGGACATAGTAAAATTGTTACAACAAGAATGGGAGAAGGAGGGAGGAATGGTAATTTATAGTTTGTACTAAAGCCAAAGTGACAGTTGAAAGCATTGACCATTATGATTTAGATGCATCTAGAGTCACACAGCAGGTGCGACTGCCTAAAGTCTTTAAGCCAAAAATTTGAATTTGGCCACTAAAAACATTAAAACTGGACCAAAATGAAACTTTGTTTTACTTTGGCACATGGTAACTCCCTCCTTCTTAGCTAAAGGGGTATTAGAGAATAGTGTTGTTAGCTGTTGCAAGTGCAATTATACACAGTGAAAAACCTTCTGTATTAAAATGCCTCCAACAAAATCCAGCCATTGCGTCTCTCTCTGGATGGAGTTCGTAAAGCACAGTTATTTCAACCCATGGTGGGGAGCTGCTTCCAGTAAGTTCTCCAGCTGTTTCTACATTACAAAGTGTTCAGAAAGGGATTAAACGGGGTCAGTCAAGAATGCAAGTCGAATTAAGGAGTACAGCAGAAATCTCTTGAACTCAGCTCTCCAGAACTATGCCAGATAAACCATAATCTAACACCAAATCATATTCTAGGACAAAATCTCTGAGATAATTTGCAAATCCTTTGAACATCGGAAACACAACTTACTTTTGCCCAATTGTGTGACATCTGCGGGCATTTTATCACAAAACTGTCAAGTGGTAACCAACATTAATATATGTGCAACGTTGCGTACAGAAATCCAAATTTGTGCCCTATTTCCGTACACTGCGATAGCCTGACGGTGACACATCGAGCTGTGACCACTTGTCATAGAAGAGTTCCAAGCAGTTTCATCAAGACATAAGCACCGCATCTCAATTTCAGGATACCAAGTGTGCAACTTTGTTTTACCAGTTCCAAGTCTACGGCTACCGTTCAGTAACCTTGTGCTGGGAGAGGGTGCCTGCATACTCACACTCTCGTCCCCGGCTGGCCCCACGGCCCCTGCGTGGGGCGCCACCTCGACGGCGTGCCACGTCCCTCTCTCCTCCTCTGTCCCTGTTCTCCTTCCCTTCCTCCGACACATCCATATGCCCACTCTCCTTCTGCCCAGACACACCCTTTTTCTTGCCTACCATCTCCCACGAATCCTGATATGGGGGGGAGAAAAAAAGTTTAATGCCAGTCAAATCACCAAACATTTAAAAAAAGTTTACAGTTACTGAATGTAACCCCAGAATGGCCAAAAACTAAATGGTGGGAACTTGGATGCAACTTTTTTTTCCACGCAATTTAAAACTTTCATACCTTACAGGGACTGCTTCCCTTACATTTATTTTCTTACACAGCGGCTTGATGAATGAATATCTAAAATCTACTGCAATATGACTTTAGTTAAGCCAGATATTATCGTGTTCCTTTCACACTGTGATCTTGTCCAATACTCAAGCTCCTTCTTGTCCTCAGTGTGTCGTTTTACTTACAGTATCAGGACTGCCCTCGAGCAGCACATTAATGGCTCTGTTGATGTCACCATTACAATCATGCAACGCAATCATGGACTCATCCTGGTCCTTGCCTGTGATGTCAATCAGCTGTGGGAAAGATGCAAGAAGACCAGAATTAGGACACAAAGCATACAAAAATGTTTCAACCTACTGCAGATAGAATAATTCAATAATGTATCGGAGGTTAAGGAGAGATTCATGTTATTCTTGACTTAAAGACAATAATAAACAGCTTGTACCTGACAAACACCCCTGTTGTGGCATCAATAAAAACATCTATTATTTGTTTGCTGAATCTGCCAGGACAAAGCATTGATGACTAGTATTGTTACCATATCCCACAATATTTTCCACAAAAACTATCCACATTCTGCAATAATAGCGATACTATGGGAAATTAAATGTTTTATATTACTCAACCTGCACATATTTACATTCAAAGGGTTACAGAAAAGCAGTGAAATATCATCAGTGCAGAAAGAGTTGTGGCCCACCTGTTTCACCTTCTCTTCAAAGTCTGCATCATTGTGGTCCGAAATCATCTGCGCAAGTCGGATCTGCTCTGCTGTAGCCTGGAGAGAGTAGGAGGGGTAAACGTAAAGCCACACTGAAAACACACTAAAACAGCAAACAATTTATACCAGTCATCACGTCATATTCAAAACGAAAATATGTTCCAATCTGCAGACAGCATCGCAAGAAAGGCTGCCAAATTTCACTTCTCCTGTTTCCCTTTCACACTCCTGAGAGATTAGCAAACAGAACAGTTCCAGTAAAACAATAATACATGACACGTCCAGCAAGATCCAAAGGCGAGGCTTGAAGTGGGCCAGTACTTAATACAGCACAGGGGCAGCATTTATACATTTTTCCTTTTGGAGAACCGGGACATTTTCCCAGATACCGGCACTTCCCATTAACTTGTGGTGCTATTTTGTGCCCCTGGCTGAGCTGCTCTCCCAACAAAAGACTACTATAGTAGATGACCATTTTTCATAATAATATTCAAAACTACATTTCATTACTTAGGGTGCACTAAGTTACACTGTGCTGCTTTCCTACCATTCCTTCAAAATGTGTTTACTAAACTGAAGAAATATAATGTGAACATCTGTAATATCTCCTAGTATCTTTTATTAACTGAAGTATTTCAAAATTTAACACTCAATGCTTTGCTGATACTGACCAGTACACACAACAACATGCCAGTAAGGGGATCACTACCCCCCATTTCAAGAAATGAAATGCATGTGCGAAAACAAACTGCAGACTGCAAAACACAGCTCCCCTCTGACACACATGGTGACACCTCGATCAAACAGTCAGACACGGTCTTGACCCTCGGTAGGATAACCGAGTGGCAACTTACCTGTGGCCTCTGCTTGTGCTGTGTCTGGCTCTGTGTTTGCGTCTGCTCCCAGCCGCCACGAGCTCGGCTGCTGCCCACCGACGTCATCATTTACAGTATATACAAATAACAGTATTTACAAAGGAAAACACCTGAAAGAGAGCAAACAGAGGAGAGCGGGATTTAGCGTAAACAGGAGAGCTCTGTACCGACCAGACTTGAGGAAGTTATACAGCAAGCCACACACACAGGGCAACAACACAGCACTACAGGGATGGTGGCCAGAACGTATCACTGACCGTCATTCTGACTCAACCTGACATTTCTCAGCAGACATCCCAAAACAAAGGCCTTTGTCTAAACAACCTACCAGGTCATATTGTACATCGTTGCGACACGTTATGAACACTTCAAGAGGACACACACACACACACACACACACACACAAATGTTGTGAGAATTACCCCACAGAACCAAAAGCACTGGACAAACTCGTTTACTTACTCTTTTTTAAATCAAAGGTGTAGAACATGTCAAGCGTCACACAGTTAGTTTATGGCGGATATGCACCCGTCGACAGCTCGTGCGCGGCCCTCATGTCACGGTTTCATCTAAAAGTGCTCGAAAAGCAGGGCAGTAAAACGGCAACCGGTCCATCCCATCACGACTCGGGCTCCGAAGTCAAAAACGAGAAACGGCACCGGACCGGCGTCGGTACTGCGCGTCTCACGCGCTCGTTGTGGCAACTGACCGCGCTGCGAGCGGCCGCGCACGCGCGCTCCCGCTCGGCCTCGAGCGGAAAACTTGCTGCGCATTTTTAACGGACTCAGCGGAGTCGCCTCAGTTACGATCAAATCAAAAGGTAAGGCGGGGGGATTACACAAGCAAAACGGAAACAAGGCGTGGGACGCGCTGTTCTAGTCACAACATCAAATGTTACATAAAGGTTATTCAGGTAACGGCTTTAAAACTGCCCAACACTGCGAACGTCAACAGACGTCGCGGTGTCTTCTCGTGGATAAACAGCGTTTTCCCACGAAAGCTGCGCTAAGTAGCACAAGAAATACCTAAGTGTGGAGGCGCCAGATTAGACAGGTAGGATGAAGTGCACAAGTGGACTCAAATCTGGCCCTAAGGGGTCCAGCTGCTGTCCAAGTGCAGCTCCTTCAGCGGCCGAAGTGGAGAATTAGTTTAACTTACATAAGCGGTCCACTTTCAGGTGTGAAATGGTGTTTCACCGTCTTGTCGCATTTGCGTTTCGCTGGACAGTTTCCTTATAGTCACCATTTGCTGATACGACCCATTTCTCGCACACCTTTTTCCATGATGTAATAGTACTGTAATAGAAGCGACCTAATTAAAAACACACTTATTTGTTATGTCGACATGTTCCTCGGTTCGTTGGCACCTCCACAGCCCGGAGCGGGGGACCTCATGGCCGGCTGGCTGCCGCAAACAGAACCGCACCGGGCGGGCAGCCACTCCGTCAACAACACCTTGCCCCCGCTTCACCTCTGAAACAGGACGACAAAACTCACATTCTGCAAGTTGAACGAGCCATTCCGTCCTCGCGGAGTTCGTATCAAGGAGGGTTAACGATCAAACCCCCCTCCACATAGCACCGCCTCAACCAGCAGCGGCGTCCCCGCTGCCAGCACTGCCTCCGCGGACAGGGACTCACTAAACACCGAGGCCCTTACTAGGCCCGTAGGCCCGGACCAACGGCAATAAATATCAGACGATATAGAGAACACAAACCACAATATGCGTCTGAAATCGAAGTTTAATCTTGGCGAGGGGCCTCAATATGCATCGCCTAATCGTGTTTTCACAAAGCAGAAGCTCGTAAAGCCAGCGAAAAACAGTTAAAACGGACTCGCGCAGACAATAAGCGCCAGGCTCGGAGTTTACCTGTTTCTCTTCCACACTGACACCCGACACAGCCGCGTCACGTGGTTATGAGAACACATGGCGGCTTCAGCGCCGACTCCTGGATCACGTGATGCGACGCCTGGGCCCGCGCGGCCGCTAACTTTTGTTTTGTCGCCATTTGTGCGACCAGCTCACTTTTGTTTTCGTTACAGCCCCAGCTATCAACCAGTCAACACACCACACAGCCAAATGAAACAGATCGTTTATTTTAAGTCCCCTGAAGATCCACTTCTCCTGAAAAAAAATTAAGGCCCAGCACCTTGTTAATAAGTTTTGATCTTTAAATTTGTGACATCTTATTTTTCTTCCGCCTATTGACATTTTCTTTATTAATTACCCCAGATTCATAGGGGGTTCTGCCAAACGTTGTTCTTTTACTTCTCCACTGAATAAATCTGTGAAGCTGCTTTGAACAAAGTTCTTCTTTGGGGCAAAGAATAACCTGCAGCAGCTGTAGCTCAAAAACCTCACGCATGCATCAAAACGGGGGTTTTCAGAACCACTTTAGAGGGGCACTACTGTGTATTTCCCATGCAGGCTCTCTTAAGAGTTATTAAGAGTTTAAACTCTTAATAACTCCTACTCTATAAAAGATAAAAACAATCTATAAAATTATTCAGAAGCCATTCAGTATAACAGGAGGGAGATTGTCCTGAAAAATGGAAGGTAAAAATTACAACAGATTAATCTGATCAAAAACAAAAACAGAGATTTTTTTTTAAACTGAACTGACTTTGTAATGTCCCTGTATTACACAGGTAGTGGAGGACATGGATTAAACTGAAGCTTGCTGATTCAGAGGTGTCCTGCTATTGTATTGTTGAGCAGTGTATTTTACCTGAATTACTCTAATATAATATCAAGGTATGTAAACTAGTGAATTCGCTTTGGGGAGCAGTCAGCTAACAAGCAAAATATGATGCTGCTTTTATTTCCAATGAAGCCATTTCAACAGGTCAAAGTGGTTGTGAGTATGAACTCAAATTAGCATGGATTAAGACCTTATTATCAGAAAAATGTAAACTACACTGTCCTGGTTCTTGCATTTCTGTTGTGCCACATTGTTAGGTGAATCTGAGTAAATAATATGAGGGCACCGAGTCATCTGATCTGTGCATCCTGCTGATGATTGTAGGGAGCTTAGTGTAATGTGTCCAGCATTGTAAATCACTTCAAAGCATTGTATGATGCTTTGAAGAGAAACAGCTGCTAAATTAAAAAATGTAAATGTAAGATGGGCAACTGTCAAAACATATTGGTCTATACTATAATGAATAGGCTTGGATATGACTCTGAAACTCATCCTTGAAATCCAAGTGGATTTATTTAATACAAATATATTTAAACCTGCAAACACAAAGATTCAGTAACAAAATTCAAACATAAATAAATCCCTGCCAAAGTCTTTTGCTTATCACTCTGTAACAAGTACTGTACATAGTGGAGAAAATACTGACTGTTTGAATCGTAATCGGTATTAATCAAAAGTATCAGAAATGCTTCTATTTATTGCAGCCCACATGCATTCAAGTCATCTGGAAGATAGTTGTCCTTAAATCTTTATTTGTCAGATTTTTTGTTTTCATTGATTAAGAAATTATTTAAATAATAGAGTGGAAAATTTGTGGGTTTTATCCTAATGTGCCAGCTAACCTTGAATTTAAAACTTTAATGTCTTTAATTTGGATTGGTTTTTAACTTAGATTGAGAAAAATGAAGATTTTCTTACAAAACTCAGGTTTTTCTTGCTTTGTAGTTTGTTTCCTTGGCCACCAGCACACAACAGTAATCCTTATTGCATACCACTGACATACAAGAATGAAAATGTCGCACCTATATGGCACTTAGACTGAGAAAACAGGCTCAGAGTGGAGGGCCCTCAGCTCCTGCTGTTCATTAAGATGCGCCTGAAGGTGAGGTTAATGCGTGGGGCCAGGACTCTCTTGCGCACCGGCACACTATGGTACCAGTACACGTTAGTCGGATGGTTCATGAGCAGAAGGCTGCCGTTGGCCAGTTCCAGCTTCACTGGGTCAACCTGCCGTTGTGGCCGCTGCCCACGTGACTCTCTGTGTCGCAACACAAAGTCCCGGGTTGCCCCAAAAGACACAGAGGCAATGGGACAGCTGTGGTCCAGCAACTTCTCATCATCTCGATGTTCGCCAATGTGATCTCGCCCATCTTTATACCTGGAAGCCACACAAAATAATTAAATAGAAGAAAAAAACTTTTGCACAAAGCCAGTTTTGCTGAAAGGATCAAACAATATGAAATGAATAAAATATGATTGTGGCACGATTTGAAAGATTTTCATTAAGGTCCACTGGGAAAAACCCTCATTGGGGTCCATAATAAGAATAATATTCGAGGAAACAGTGTCTTTTCTGACACAGTTCTTAATCTTACCTGTTCACGAGGACAAAGTTGAAGGTGTATCCAGTTGCTCTGGTAACAGCGTCACGGATGTTCTCCAGCGTAGGAGTCCACGGCCTTGCCAAATGACGCACTCCAGAAAATGAATACATCAGCCCAGGGTCACCATAAGTCGCCTGCTTCCGAGGAATATCATGGAATTTTCCAAAAACGTGGACTTGGGCTTTCTCCCCTGAAAAACAGCAAACCTGTAAAACTGAAACAAATAACTATGAAATACTCTTGGCTCTCATATAATGGCATCCCCATACAATGAAAAACTGCCACGGTGGATTTTTAAAATATATACCATTTTGACACAACTAGTTTACAATTCAGGACAACAGCAATTTCATTATAATTCCTATAATTCCTCGGAATTGGTGGAAAAAGTTGACAGATCATCAGTAGTAGTTTAGTTTAAGAGGACAACGCAGGCTTGTCAGTCACAAGCAATACTGTAGAAGAACACAGAAGGATAGAACTTCAAAACAAATACATTCAACCAGAATAAATAAATCCAGTTAACAGTCATGCTAGTTCACTAGTTGGCAAGTTTTTCCAGTCTCGGGTCAACGCAGTTTGTGTGCAGCTTTCAGGCTAACCTGAACATTGGTGGAAAACATAACTAAAACAACCAGGCAATAAAAATGTTTCATTTAAAAAGGCCAGTTGTCTATACTACATTATTTAAACCACCAGTTTTTACTGGAAAATATCACTCTATTCAGGGCATTTGCTGGGAAGCTTTTATCTTTCAAAATGACATAAGGAGAGCTGAGGAAAATAAAGTTAAAAAAGCATGCCATACAAAAACAGGTAAGTGACTTACTTTCTGCAACAGCAGCTAACCAAGGTGATTTAACAGTACAAAGTAACACCATTATTTCAGGGATTGCGTACATAATAAAATGCTCAAGGTAAATGGACAAAAGTGAACATATAGTGGATGAATATTATCTGACCCCACTTGCCTGTGAAATATTCCACCTCTTCCTCCAGCTGCCTGAAAAGCTCATCTGCTTTCTGTTTGGAAAAGAGCAGCGCATAGTCACAATCCAACCCCTCCGCCTCAATCTTCTGCCAAGGCAAAGGGTTCGAAAACTCCGCTGCAATGGAGCTTTCCTCTTCTTCCTCAAAGACTTTGATTTTTTTTCTTAGATTGCTGCTCCCTTCATCACTGTCCTTGTTCTCCTTGACTCGCTTTCTTAACCGGCTAACAAATGGATCCATATGGAAAACTGCTGAAAAGAGGTGTAAACATTAAATATGCAATTTTTACAAATACATACATACTGTATATTGTGGGAGAACAATAGCGAGAGACACATCACCTTTAAAGGACTATCAAACTCGTTCTACAGTTTATTATGACAAAAGTGCGCCCCATTAGGTATTTAATGGTTTGGTGGTTTAGGATCAGGATATGACGGGAAACGCTGGCGCACGCGCCTCCGAATCTTGCGATGACGTAAAGAGGGAGGACCCACGCTACCAGTTCGCCAAGCAGTTGTGCACAAGTCCACGTAAAGTTCGCACTGTTCTTGAAAAAAATGATTGGACAGAAAACTATAAATAGTTATTTTTCTCCCGTGGCCAAGAAGAGGACATATGCACGGCAAAACGAAGATACAACAAACGACGTGAGTATGATAATTAATGCATATGTACTGGGAAATAAGAAGTCGCGTATTTATTTATACATATGTGGAAATACAGAGAGCTCCGGCAGATAGCTGAGGTATTTGGTTGACATATTTATACCATCTGTCAGCACAGTTAAAGTATTATTCCCCACCACAAACAGACATGGGTTTTAAATTCGCGCAATATTACCAAAATGTATTTTATCAACGAGTAGTTTAAATTGAACAGCGAGTATTTAAACGAAAACGAGTTCGAGTACTGCTAGTCACTAGCCACTGACCACGTGATGGTCAGTATTGTTTTGGTCACGTGGTCCGAGTGTAATTTAAGGGGAACAACGAGCGAACGAATCCGTTAGTGATCATTTCAAACGGCGGATTTTATTGGGCGCCGCTCAGACAAACCTGAATCCCCCTGAAGCAGCGATCCCGCTGTGGTCGCACCGTCTTCAAATTGACACAGGGGGCGCCACTGAAGAAGGTGAAAACGGAAGTCGACGGGGAGTCGACCACATGTCAATCAAACACCAGTGTCCGCCCACCATCGGAAGGGCTGCAATCCCGCAATTTGACAGACGGCATCGGGGAGACCTGGAGGAGGGAGCTGAGCGCAGAATTTGAGAAGCCCTATTTCAGAAATGTAAGAAGCGTTGGAAACGAATCTACTTTGTGTATTTTTCAATTTCACTGCTGCTTCCTGACCTGTTTTGACTGAGTACGTATGTTCACTCCCATTAACAGTGTAATCACTTTTAATAAATGAGCTGAGCAAAACTATACCCTGACCTGTTTTGTCCAGCTGATATCCTTCGTTTCAGAAGAGAGGAAGAAGCACACCGTCTATCCGCCTGCTCACCAGGTTTTCACCTGGACTCAGATGTGTTCCATCCGAGATGTAAGCCACAACATTAAATTCCATTTTTGTTGCAGTTTCCTTTTTAGGGATAATGTCATGAATACCCATATGACATTTTTTATATGGGGAATGACTTAATGCATTTAAGATTGTTTTTGTTTGTTTGTTTTCTTGTGGTTCTAAATTTAAAAAATGACTTAACTATTAAAATTACTTACTTAGATACATATTTTTGATTTCACCTGCCCCATTGTTTTAACATGCAGTACTCACATATGTGTGTCTGTTCTGAACACACTTATGTGACTTCTAAAAGGAGGTGTTGGGTCCTAGGTGAAAGTGGTCATACTTGGACAAGACCCATACCATGGTCCCAGCCAGGCCCATGGGCTCTGTTTTAGTGTGCAGAAGTCTGTTCCACCCCCACCCAGGTACCATGTCATTTTATAGTAACCAGTCTTCACTAGGTTAATATTTAAGCTTTTAATGGTCCGACACCATGTTAAAATGAGTTCTTTTGTGCTTCAGTTTGGTGAATATGTACAAGGAATTGGCCTCTGATATTGAAGGCTTCCGGCACCCTGGACATGGTGATCTCACTGGGTGGGCCAAACAAGGTATGATACTACAGTATAACTATGTCTAGCTTCTTGGTTTCATAAAGAATTCTGAAATCTGGCACAGCAAGTTATGAGGAACTTAATTGAAGTGCTAATTCATAATTAATTTTACCCCTTGTCAAGTAATCTTGCAGTACTTCTAAATAACAGCATGGCAGGAGGTCACTAAAATGTACCACACAATGAAATAAAACTCATAATTATACTTAACAGGGGTAGACTAACTTCTACTTTATCTTTCCAACCTCACATCTCACCACATGCTGGGGCAGAAAGGATTTCCCACCATGCTTTTTTTTTTTTCCCTAAAAAGCTGCTAACCTCACCATAGGTGGAATGTGTGATTGCCTTTGCTATTTTACCCCATTATTCTGCCACTTGCAGCTAATGAGGGCTTTTGATGCCACTCTAACCACCTAATGTAGGCTAATGTCTGCTGGCTGCCCACCTCCTCCAGGCTAAAGTGCAGTTCTAAGTCTGTCTCACTTCTAATCATTCTGCGGTAAAATGTCAGGCAAACAAAAAATATTTTGTTTGAGCACTCAAAAGAAGAGGGATCTGTATGTATCTGTGTACAGTAGTAACCCTTTAACAACACTAAGAATTTACACAATTGTTTAGTGGGTGCTTTACCCAGACTTTGTTGGTGTTCAGTCATCAACATTCTTGATCCATCCATCACTGGGCACTAGGCTATGAAATGAAATAACTCCCAGATGGGATGCCAATCCATTGCATATATTCTAGAGTTTACATATGTACAAAATGTTATATAAATTGTGGAATACCTGGCTCACACCATACTGACATAAGTGCTGTAAAGTTGCCAACCTTGACTCTTGCCAAAGATGTATGCTAGACAGGTGTGTGCCACATAACAAGGTAAGACTGTATATTGTTTATGCCCCTAAAAATAAAGAAATGGTAAGAAACATGTAGGGTGATGAAATTATAAAATTCTTTCTTTGCTCTCACAGAATGATGTGTATAATGTTCTCTACCCTAGGTGTCTTGCTGCTCAATGCAGTGCTCACAGTGCGGGCACACCAGGCAAACTCCCACAAAGACAAGGGCTGGGAGAAGTTCACTGACGCTGTGTTCCAGTGGCTTAGCACTAACCTGCACGGCATCGTCTTTATACTGTGGGGGTCTTATGCCCAAAAGAAGGGCGCCAACATTGACAGGGTGAGTATTATTAGTCAAGTGTGGAATTTCACTTAATAATTTTGTTGCATTCCCCTTTGTACACTGGTCACAGGGTACCAACATGGTTTAGAATGCAAACTCATATTTACTATTCAATTCTTGCTATGTCCAAATTTTAGGAAGGAACCTGCTGTAGCACCCTTTAGCAATCTGGAGCTGACCTAGTAAAATGTGTGTATAAATTAACAAGGGGTGGCATGGCGGTGCAGCAGGTATGAACAATGATTATAAAAAGTAATAATACACCATTCTCTGCTGTAATGGGGGTTCCGTAATATGAAAAACCACTACAAAACCCTGTTCAAAAAAAAAAAAAAAAAAAAAAAAAAAAANGAGTCTCTCATCCTGCCCCGACGTGCTAATACCCTTTTAAAAAAAAAAAAAAAAAAAAAAAAAAAAGTCAAAATAAACCAGGCATATTTTATTATATGGGCAATGGCCTTTTTCCTGTAATATGCAATATGCTAAGTTTATATATTTTTATCCAGCTGGTTTGTTTTTCATTCTCCAAAGCACTCTGATGCTGTTTCTTCAATAAGAAAACTACTTCACATAATTCCTACTTGCTAATTCAAGTCACAAATTTGACTATGGTTAACATATCGCAACTAAACCCTTTTAGGAACAAAGGTGTAAACATTAAATCGGTTATTTAAATCATACAATCAGCTTACATAACAATAACACCCTTGCACTATCCTAAATAAAATGTTTCTTTCACAAGGGTGATACTGATGGTCCAAAAATCATTTACTCTCCAGGTCAATTCATGCTATCAGTCTAGTAATACAGAACTCAATAATTGTACAAATTAGAAACATTAAATAAAACAAACAAAAATAAATTTAAAAAAATAGGTGTTTATAGTTGTGCACAAAAACACTTATTTTGGTAAATTTTGAATTTAGGTGACTTTTTTTCTGCTGGGAACCAATTATATTTGTATATAAAATAATAGTAATTCCAACCCCCAGTAATTTGCTAAATGGGGTGATTTCATGGAAAGAACGATCCCTTTTAAGGAAGGGATAGGTGTAGAAGTAACAGTAGTAATTTAGGGGACAAATGAAGGTACTGATGTTAAGCTGAACAGCTTGTATGATGACTGTCTTGCAGAGCCGACACTACGTTCTGCAGGGGTTGCATCCTTCCCCTCTCTCTGCTCATCGAGGTTTCTTTGGATGCAAACACTTCTCAAAAACCAACACACTGCTAAGAGCAGCTGGAAAGCGACCGATCGACTGGACGGCCCTCTGAAAATGCCTCGAATTACTGGTGGCTGGAAGACAGTTTCTTTTTTCTTTTTTCATAGTTGCAATGAAATGTAAACTCAGATCTTAATACAAGTTTCTTGGCAGCAGTAACTCACTATGCATATTTACTGGTTTTAGTATGAGGTCACTGTATAATATCAACATAATCTTTTGCTCTAAATATGTCTAGTTTAGCACTTTACTGTATGAATAAAATAAGTATTTTAAATAAAATAAATATCATTCACTTTTTTGGTGCAGTCCTTGCACAACGTAATAATGTCATGAACACGGCACATATAGGCAGAAGTTTATTACCTGAAAGCATTAAGCCATTATGTGGCATTTTTTTTATAAATAAACAAAAGAGAGCAAAGATAAGCACAATACAGACAAAAAAGTGAATACCACGGGAAAGAACATTACACAAAAAGCTATAAATAAGCACAGTCCGTAGCTCAGTACTTTTTAGAGCTTTACTTTAACTGGGGGTTAAGTTGGGGTTCATATACTGCTTGATATTATTAAATTCAGTACAGAAATTGTTACTAAATTTATAAAAATAAAAAATTTCTACTACGATTAACCAGATTTCATTTTCTCTGTCCTATTCGAGGTCAAACCAAGCACTAAATCTACAGAAGTCTTCCCGAAACGAACATTTCCGGAACAGACATTAGCGACTTGCAGTAGTTATTCACAGTAGATGTTACAGTTATTTACAGAACAATAGTTATTTACATTTAATACATTTTATATTTAATAGTAGTTATAACATTTAAGTGCCCCCTACCCTTTCGTCGCCCATGCGCCCCTTCCGTGCTGGAGACGTCCGATTGCGCGTGCACGCGCACGACCGTGCCCATTGAGTTCCGCTGCACGCGGACGCAAAACCGTTTTATTTTTTTGTCGACTTCGCGGGCTCGCGCTAGTTTCGATGTTGACGCGCGTCCACGCATGAGCGCCCTTGGTGGCGCACGGAAGCAGAAACACGCAGTTTTGACACTGAAGCACCTGCAAAAAAGTGCTCCCTGTGCTCACAATGTTTGTGTGTGTTTTGCTGTTTGCGCTGAGGTGTCCTGAGCTTAGTAACGCTGCCCAGTCGTCAGAGTAAAACACCGACTGACCGTAAACAAGCAGGCCGGGCTGCCTCTGCCTCTAACCCCCCCCCGACCCCGGAAAAACAGGAGAGCGAAGGTCAGCCCCAGGTTGGCCGCCGAGGAGGGGGGGGGGGGTCTTTAAAGACAACATGGGCCTCAAGGAAAACGTGAGCGCGCACCTCAGAGCAACTGTGAGCCGCTACAGGTGAGTATTCACACCTGGCGCGACACCCTTTCGATTACGTCGTGACAAGTGGCACCACTGACATTTCTTCACCGCGTCTTCAAATGTACGGACAGGTGGAGCCTGGTGGCACTCGAGCTGCTACTGCCTACCGCACAAAAGTCTTTTTAAATATTCAAAAAAAGTTCGCACTGTATGTGTAAAATATAAACAGCCTGCATGGTTTATGATTTAATTTTTAAAATGCGTGCAATTCGAAATCTTTACAGAAGACACGTCACGCGTTTTTGTGTATAATTTTAATGAAGTGCTGTGATTCCATCGCAGTTCGGTGCCGGTGGTGGGACCGGAGCAGCAGCACAAAAAGTGAGGTGACTGCTAGGCTTTTTCATATAAAGCTTTTTCAATACTTCATAACATTTGCAAGTACTCGTTTGAAATTGAAAGCGGTCCTTTTTTACCGACTAAGAAGAGGAGAGAACAGAACTGGCTTGCAGGAACATCGTGGCAGGACGAGTATACAGTACTGAGAACCTGCAAACGTGATACCCAGGGCTTAATGCAAAAGAAAGGCAAAAGGTGACAATATTCGGCAGCGGTGGTCTAGTAACAGTTAAAAATAATTATGCAAGATATCAAAAAATTGATTTAAAATTATCGTGTAGATCAAATGTGAACTTTTCTAGCAGAATGAAGTTGGACATGTAACTCAACCACGTATCTGTAGAAGTTATTTCTGGTTTAATGTAAAAGAAACAGTAATAATATAGTCCTTGCCACACAGTAATCAATATGCACCCCTAACTTAAAAACAGAATTTGGATTGTAGTTTAATGGGAATATAGATGGGAATGAAACAAAGTGTCTGTGAAATATTTAGAAGGGAGTGTATCAAAGTGCTACTGGCCTCCTGACTGTTTTATTTAAGCTAAATACAAAATGTGTTGGTTACACTTTATTTACGATGTTTGGGCACCTGTCTGTTTGCGTGACCGTGTCCCCTCCCTCTTGCTGGTGCGAACTTTCCCCCAGATTGCCAACCATACGACGTTTCTGGTGTGAGAGGCACTGCTGTGTCCCACCAGCTGTTAGATGCCACAGATGTCCTCTCTCTTGCGCCATTCACACACAGACACAGCTAGTCCGAACCCATATTTTTGTTGCTGGTATGGATTTTATTCCGATATGCAGTAGCTGTTTCTATACTTCTCTGGGATAACTGATTGAAAGTTGGGCGCTTGTGTCTGTGTGACATGTTTGTTATTGGCTGTGATTGCAGGTCCCAGGAGGCGCATGTTTGAATGTTGGTGCTTCTTCTCTCTGGGTTGTTGGCACTGTGGCTGTTGTGGGCCCTCACTCAACCAGGACCTCTGCCCGACGGGAGATCTTCAGGTGCGGTTGAGGCGAAGGAGCAAATGCAGGTGGAGTTAGAGGTCAGTGGGCCTCTGGCTCAGGATGCATCCCTGGGGCGTCCTAGAGCAGACGGCCGTCAGGGGTTGGAGGAGTGCTCCCTGGAAGTGCATCCTTCATCCAGTGGAGAAGTGTACGGAGCAGATACCGAAGGACCTTCCCAAGTTCTTCCAGATGGTGGAGCTTCTCCCATGAGCCCTGCTCCCAGGGGTCTCCCGAGGGACCGGCTGAAGTTCATCCTGGGAGCCTCAGAGGACAACTCTTCAGATGAGGAACTGCCAGGACAGGAGCACCTCTCTGGTGAAGGTCTGAGGAGACCCTGCAGCAGCTCCCTTGAGGAGCCTGAAGCCAGTGTAGCCCCAGGCAAGCCGTCGGTGCCTATTTCATCTTCCTGCATTGGCATGAGGTACAGCCCTTTGAGAAACTTCAGACGTTAAAACTGTCTTTACCGTGTTTTAATATTTACCTTTATCGGTGTGGTAATCATGGGGCAGCTCTCGATTATCTCAGTACTGTAGTTATATAGTTGAAATGAACAATGACTGGGATGTTCTTAATTCCATGTACTGACCCAAAGACATATGTAAATGTATATCTAAAAAAAATGTAACATAGTGGTCACTGATGGAGTATCACGCAGTGGTGAGGACAAAATGTCAAGCCATAAATTGTGTGTTTTTTGGTATCGGGTCAACTGGACATTTTTAATAATTTTGTACAGAAGTTCTGTTTTGTTCCCACTATTTTCTCAATTTTTTTTCTTCTGTCATACTCTGATTCCCTTGGTGTTGCACAACTAATAATGGTGTAACTTATCTAATTGAGATCGTTTCTTCTTTTTGAAATCGAGTATTGATTTTTACAATACAGCGACTGCTTAGCAAATGGCTTTTTATATGGAATATTGCATTACATGGTTTGGTCCTGATTGGTCCTTTTTGGATGAATTCTTGTAGTGGATTTTTAAAACCTGTTAGTTGTTGGTTTTTTAAACCTTTTGATTTATTAGTCTTGCAAAATTAACAGGAAACATTGGAAATAAAATGGGTTTGGCAAACCTGCTGAAGTAAAATCTTATTAAGGCTACAAATATTATAAATAAACCGATACTTTATTGACATTTGCACATATAGGGAATGTGAATAGGTGGATGCTTATTTAGGCACATTTATCATAATAATTATGAGGTAACAAAGTTTGAAGAAAATAGATACTGTATAAATAGTAGAGTTGTTTACATGAATGTGTATGTACATGTCTAAGTAACGTGACCATCAAAGTAGAAATAGTGAGCTGTGAAATGTTTGTCTATTCAAGCGTGTTACTGGTTACAGTGACTCTGAAGGCTCTGATAGTTCATTAAATATGACTCATTTTATGTATTGTTTTACAAGTACAGTTGTTAGTGAATTGTATAGTAAAGTACGTATACCTACAATAAGGAAGAGGCATAGAAGGTGACCAATGTTAGACACAATAGTGTCAGAGGGGGACGCTATTGCAGCACCTAGGACCTAAAGGTAGTTTTATAAACAGTCCTCCTCTTCTTGTCAAGGGCTCAGGGATCATCTGGCTGGTCCTCGCTGCCCCGTGTTATTGTTACATGCCATACATTTCTGCACTATTAATGGAACATGGTTTTCTGACACTGGCTTTCAGAATCATGCTCTGCTTCCAGTGTTGAATGGCAGGCTTCCCACTGTTCTTACCTAAAATGGTACAGTCAGGAGGAATGTCCTAACAATGGCTTTTATGTAACTTTAAAAAAACATAAATCATTGCTTGGATGAATATTATTGGCTGTTATTGCCATGTTTTGAACTGTGGCCAGTGCAGTATGTAAGATGGCAGCTGTCCTATATCCCAGTCACCCGTTGGATGTGTGTTCAATTTGGCGCAAATCTCTCGGTGGCACAAAGATAAATTGTGACCCCACTGAGGGGACTGGTTGTTTTAATGTCAGGATAGTAGGTTCTTGATCACCTTACAGATGTTGCTTTGAGATGAGTGAAGGTAAGTGGAATTTTAATAGTCCCTAAAAAGCACCTACTTTTTCTTCTAATTTTTAACATGAATTCTTTCTTAAAAGCATGTAAGATCTTGTGAATCCTTCTAATTCAGTTTTCTGCAGATGCTAGTACGTTACAGAGCACCAGTAAACAATGTCACCTTTAGACCCGAGCAACTCGATGAGAGTTTCTACGTCCACTGTATAGCACAAGTTATCTGTCTAGCTCTTCTTAAAGAGGCAGACACAGCATTCTTAAATAGAACTTCCATTGTGTGTTTTTAAGGGCAGTTTTGGCTGATGTATTTCACTCTGTCTTATAGCACACACACACACACGTACACACAAGCGTGCATGCGCGTTAGAGACACTTGTAGGAACTACATGTGTTAGAGACTAAAGTGTGGAGAGCACAGCAGTACTTGATCATAGGCATGTGGGTCCCTGGGTAATGTAGGAAGTGGGGGAGGAGAGTGAGCACTCGGGAAAGGGGGACGGAAAGGCGAGGCTTGAGGTTAGAAAGTTTTTTTTTTTTTTTTTTTTTTTTTTTTTCCCCTTTTGGCCGGATATATTTTGGTTCAGCAAAGTGTGTGGACCATAATAATGGAGGGGGACAGCCGTCCACACCTCAACTGGTTTCAGTGCCTCAAGAGGTGAGTCGTGCACCAAATAGTTTCTTTCTTCAGCCTCTTCTCTTTGCTCGTAGAACTTCTAAGAAAGCAAGCACTTCAGATGAAGGAGCCGTAAAGCAGAGCGAGCGACTGCTGGCAAAGCTGTAGTGAGCGGCTGCTCTCCGGGCATGGTTATAACCAGCATGCCAGTGGTGTGCATTCTGCAGATGAAGATATTGGAACAGAAATGATGTGTTGCAGATGTGCAGGAAATGCTGTCACTGGGGCTGTTTCTTGAATGGCAGTCAGACGCAAACCGTCGCTCGAGGAATTTGCAGACCCAAGGGCAAATATCAACAAGGCTGACTTAGTCCTGCATGCAGCTCCTGTTGTTCCCGCTGAACAGTTAATATGTCTGTATGGTTTGCACTTTGCATTGTTCATCTTCCTTCCTTCCAGAATCTTTGCTCACACAGTGTCTGCAAGGGGGCAGGCAGTGCTTAAGAAACTGTGGTACACTATGTCCTCAACTTACAAACACAATTGGGACCGGAAGTGACTCATCGTGTTCGTGACTCCAATCTCTACGTCACAGTCAATGCAAATTTAACAATACAGATTTTCCTCATTTTATTCTTGAGATTTTGTTTAAAAAAAAAAAAAAAAATTCTTCAGGTTAATCTGTATTGAATGAAGAATTCTCTACGATTATATTTGCTCCATTTCATCAGCTTGTTCTGTGCAAGGTTTTTATTTTATTAGCTTTTATTAACTTTAAACAACATGTCCAATATCTGTCTGTCTTTGGCCGCTTTGAGTTTGCTTTATTAACCACACAGTAAAAGTACAAAAACAGACACAGTACAAACACAGTAAAAGCACAACAGAGATGTACCTTGATTTATTTGCTGTACAGATGGTGAGAAAATAGTAAATTAAAAATATTTTGTACTTTAACATTTGTTACCTTTGCTACATAAAAACTAACTTGAAAGGTTTTGAGGTATAAATGTTACCTTCACATATGAATATTTCTCATTTTGGCATTACTTGCTATTACCCAACACTGAGGAACACCAAATATGAATTTATCTGGTCCCGTGGTCATATTCTATTTGAGTGCATTTTACTGCCAACCAGGTTAGGTTTCCTGCACAAAAATTTTTTGAAAGTAGTCAATCCCCCCCCCCCCCAAATGAATAAACTTTTGTAAGTATGAGGATCCACTACCTAAATATGTTTATTTGTGTATTTACTTCTTTTGTTCACATTTTTCTTCAAAGTGATTTACAGATATTTTAACCAATATTTATACATCTGGAAAATTTTTAGTGAAGCAATTTTAGGGTTAGTACCTTGTTCTAGTTTAATACAGCAGAAGATGGGATTCAGACCTGGGTCCTTCCAGTGCAAAACAGAAGCTCTGCCCACTATGTCACCTGCTGCCACTGCTTTTTCTGTTTTTTTTTGTTTTTTTTTTTTTTTTGATAGTTATGCATGCTGCAGAAGATTTAAATTATTTGTGTCTCATTGTCCTGCCCAGCTTAGCTGTGGAGCAGGGAAAATGCTGTCAAAGGATCAAAGATCAAACTGTGCTTTTGAAACTGCTCAGCAATGCAATACATTCACTGAGCAAACCAGGGAATGGCAGAGGGGAATGTCCAACGGTCCCTCAGACAGCCGGTGACAGCCAGCGATAAACAAGAGCTAGGGCCTGGGGCTGGAACAAAGCACAAACAAAACCTTGTCTTTGCCAAGTCCTGGCTGGACATGTAGAAAATGTTCTATAAGCAGCCCTGGTCTTGGGAAATGTTTATGTGAAACTGTATTCTACAGCTTAAAATTACACATGTCATGGCTTAAGTAGTGTATAAAAATAGTTTTTTTTTTTTAAATGCAGTTTTGTGCAGGAGTTGGGATGCACTGGCACGGCAGGTAAACCCAGTGCCTCCCAGCTCCTGGGCTACTCATGGGGTTCAATTCCAGCTCGGGGGAGGTGGAGTTTGCATGTTCTTGCCGTGTTTGCATCCCACGCCACATCCGTTACATCCTTGCTCTGAAAACCACGCGAGTAGTGTCCATGAATCCGATTTCACTGGGTGACTCCTCCATCCATCATGTAAGAGTTGCTTTGCAGAAAAATGTTTTGAAAATGTTGCTACCACAAAATGTTGAAAATGACCATTTTTCTATGTATCTGTGATCTTGCGTATGCAATACGGCAATTTGTTTAAATCAAAGTTGCCTTGTTGAGGTAGTGCATGTATAGCAGAACAAAAAAAGACATACTGGCATGCTAAAGTCATGAAAGAGTACAAGTGTTTGGAATGCTGCTGATATCAAATGAGGCATTGGCTGCCAAAGCTGCAAGGGGGGAAAAACAATCTCAGTAATCCATTTTGGGGAAAGGAAAAATGAACTGAACAGCACCCACTACTGCATGTCTGCTAATGTGCATTAACATTTCTATGAGCTCTCTAGCTCATTACTGTTTATTCTAGGTCTGGATCTGAGAGGTCCAGCATTTATTCTGGAAGCATATTGTGCTAGGCTGGCCGTGGTACAGTCAAAGTTGGTCAGGAGCTTAGAAGACATAGTTTTATTTTTAGTAGTTTTAAAACTGGTTTTCGTGACTGAAGTTAACATTTTAAAATTGTAGCTGTATTTGAGGATGCACTAATAAATGGAGGTACACCTGTATTATTGAGGTTTTACTGGGGTAAAAGTGAATTTCCATGTTATGTAGAAAATAAGCCACATTCAGCTTTCTGGTTCCAATCATCAGCAAAAGCCAAGGTTGCATAAGGAGAGGTGGCTGCATGTATCAGCAGTCTGATTTCTACCAGCGGACCAGTGAACTTCGAAAGCAAGTGGCAGCTGGTTTATGGTTAACCTGCTGGACTGTTAAAAGGTTAATGAACACAAGCAGAACTCCAGTTGATTTTATGTTTGGTCAATCAGCAGTTAGTTATTTTGTTAAATATGGCAATAGCATAATGACAAACATTTACTTAACGTCACCATAACACCTAGCCACAACACATGCACTGCCAAGATTATTACTATAGCAACAGATACTCATGACACAGTGTTAAACTTGATATTATGTTCTTTGTTATTGACCCTTACTTTATTAAAAAAATGGTGTTTTACTTTGATTATAATAAAAAAAAGATTAAACAAATGTTTAACAGTAAGAATGGACTTGAGTTAGTTGTTTCAGCAAATAAGTAACTTGACCAGCTTGACTTTATTTGCCAATGTTGTGGAAATCTGATCATAATTAAATATCAAATATTACTATTATGGCCTTTAAACAAGGAAAGAACTGCTGTAAAACTCAGTCTTAGAGATGTACAGAGATGCTGTGTGAATGGGGAAAATACATTTGTGGCGATAATGAAGAATTTATTGGTTTAAGACAACAAAAGTTTAGAACTGTTAATTTTCTTAAGACTAAATTTAATGATAATGCTGTTAATGATTGTATTTGGCCCCCATGCAAAGTTTAAACGTGGTTGAAGTAAATTGATATGATAGAGCTGACTAAATGCCGTCTGCTATGAAGTTCTTAGTTTATTTCACTTTAATCGGTTTTGTCATACAAGGTGCAGAAAAAATATTGTTGCTACTTTATAACCTGCTAGTATATGATACCTTTTTGCGTGACTATTAGATACCAGTCAGTATCTGTATATCTCTCTCCACATACTTTATGACACTAAGGTAGATAATATGCATCTTGTAAATGTGGTTTTAAATACTAATATTAAGATGTTTTCTGTCTCCACAGTTCGAGAAAGAGCAAATATCATTTTTGTCTTGCTCCTCATTAGGGAGCTTTTCTCTGTACGTTGCCTTTTCCCCTGAGCTAGTTTATGAGGAAGGTAGCGAATATAGTACAACTGCCATGCTTATTAAACTTTATCCTGTTTTAAAGAACTTGCTGTCTGTTATGACTTCATTAATACAGAAGGGTGATACATCTTGCAAAATTCTCATTTTGTTTTAACAGTGTTTGTGTTAGTCGTGCTAAGCAAGAAATGCAAGGTAAGATTTTTCCACATACAAGATTTAAAATTTGTATTGCTCGGTTTAGGTGCCCCATAATGTCTTCTATTGATTCGTCTGGACTCAAACTTGCTTCAGTGCTCCTTCCTCTTCAGTCCTACCCTTCAGATTGGGAGGGCTGCTGTGAAATGATCCCTGTCTCTTCTGAAAGGGTTAACTGCCTGACTGTTGCCATTCGATAAGACTTTAGCTGTAGATTAGCCCTTTGACGCCTGGGGCTTTCGCTGTATCTCGATTGAGTGCAACAGCCTCTGCAGATGGAATAAATGCTCTGGTTTTGCCCATAGTCTGCTGTCAGTCAGGTAGTGTGCGTGCCCCTGTTTGTTGCTGCTGTTTAGGGTAGTGTGTCTCAAGGCTGGAGGTCAAAGGTGACAAGCGTACAGGGAACCGCTGGCTATCGACATGAGGAGCCTGCAGTGTAACGTATTCCTGTTTTCAGCTCAGTGTGCTTTATGCTACAGAAGAGGGTTAAAATGATCATTATGACATTGGAAACTGGGTTTCCTTTCAATTTTTTTATTTAGCTCATGCTTTTCACCAAAGCAACTTACAGTGATTTACTCATTTATGCCGCAGGGTAATTTTTTCCACTGGACCAATTCGGGGTAAGTACCAGGATCAAGAGTACTACAGCAGTGGATGGGATTCAAACCTGGCCCTTTGTGTCCACAGTGCTATCTGCTGTCTCTTTTTTGTTTATACCATTGATGAACACATTCACCTATTTTACTTTCTTTTACATCAATTAAAAAATAATATTCAGACCTTAACATAAAAATTAAAAACATAAAAAGTTTTGAGTCATTTACGTATTATGTTTTGCTCTCTATACTTTACTGACAGACTGAATGTTATGAATACAGATGTGTTATTGATTTGCTGTATATGCAGTATTGTCTGCTCATAGTTTGAACCCTGAGTTCAAAGCAGGTTTGAGGATTTGAGCACCAGTTGTGCTCTTCTGCTTTGTTAGGCATATTATTGTAGATATGCGGTATTTGTTTGATTTCAAAAATTGAGTTATTATGGGTCATTATACCATATGATTTGTGTCTTGTGTCGTCCTGTCTTCTGTCCATCTCTAGGCCCAGTATGTCTGGCCTGCACCTGGTGAAGAAAGGCCGTGAGCTCAGGAAAATAGACCTGCAGCGGGACTTCACTGTGGCCTCTCCAGCAGAATTTGTCACCCGCTTTGGTGGGACCCGCGTCATCGACAAGGTCAGACTGGTGTCCTATGTGTGGGCTGTCTGGGGCGAGCAGCATTGTGTGTCTGGAGGGTGGTACGGAGTGCTGTATAGGGCGTAGCTAAGGGGGCTGGCAAGGAGATCCGTGGTGCCAAAAGGAGCATTTTTGTAGAAACCTGTTGTGTTGTATTAAAAGCTGTTGTGGTTGAAGCTCTTTGTAACAAGTTACAAATAGATGGCAAGGATTCATTCATGCTTTCTGCCCCCATAAATTGCAATATTTCCTAATTAAATTTAAAAATACTCAACACGCTTAAAAGTACTCTTCTGAAGTTCAAATTGAAAATAGTAATAAAATGTAAAAATAAAATGGTACAATGCACAAAACTGAATTGCTGCTGTGAAAAGTTTTGGGTGGTTATAGAATATCCTGGTCCTTATTTGTTATAACATTAAAGGTATAGATAAGAAAATTGCCCGTTTTAGTGTTGGTGTGTGTTGTTCTGTTTGGATGAGTAGATTTCGGTAAGTAGTTGAGTGTAGTGCATCTATCACTGTAAGTTTCCTTGGGTAAATGCATCAGCTAAGTAAGAGTTAATAGTAACAGGCTCCAAATTGCTGTGAACACCATTGGATGGAGTGGTGTGTACAACTATAACAAAAACCGGACAACCGTGATCTGCTGCACTGTGTTTTGCAACATAAAACAGAAAAAAAAATTAATGGAAACATTACAGTCAGCCTTACTACTTCCTGTGAGTTTCTTAGCGTAAAATGGTCAGCTTTTTGTGCTCCTCTCACTTTCAACTGCTGAAAAGCAGCTGTTTCTTGCGACTGCAGAGGAATTGCTGTGTCTGGCAGTGGTGACACTGAAAGTGTGATAAGAGTTGTACAGCTCGCAGTCTCTGACCTGATAGCGTCATCGGTCCGTGCCCCACCCCATGCCATCTGCCTCCTTGTTCAGTAGCTTAAAGACCATAATCACATGGAAAAAAATATGTTGGTCACATTTGCTTTAAAGGTGATGAATTTTATAAATGAAAAGCTTTCAGTGCTTGCGTTTATACTTCCTTTGGTGTAAATATTTGCTACCGTTGCAGATAAGCAAATTTAGAGAATTATTGCCTTTTAGGCAGAAAGCAGGTTCCCCACAGTGACTGTGCTTCAGGTTTACCTGAAGTGTAATATGCTGCCAGATCCTTTATTCAGCAGCTGATAATGCGCATCCACAGGGTTCAGTTTCTCTAACCTGCGTGGGAGGTTTTGGGATGGAAGTGGCCAAGTAGGCAGGACAAATGCATCAGAGAGCAGAGTTTCCCTCTTCACAGGAAGCTTTATTGCATCTCAAAAGCGTGGACGAAACAGGTACTTGCAAAATAACCACACAAACAAAACAGAAACACAAAGAATGAGCAACAGAAATTGGCCAAATCTGGCCCAGTCTTGGGAGTGCTTGTGCTCCATGCAGGACTCCACGCAAAAAGTGTCCAAAAGTCTCCCTCTTCGGTTGTCCACCAGGTCAGCTCCACCCCCCTATCTTGCAGTGAGTCTTGGTGCTGGTTTTTACTACAGGAGAATTTTTACCTTTTTTCTCATTTAGGTGTGATTTAGTTGTTGGTTAAATGAATACCATCATTTTATTTGTCTGATAGTTTCTAAACATGAACTTAAGACTGAATAATTTAAGATTTACCCTTGCACTTAGCGTAATTGATGAAAGGGTAAGAACTGCATGCAGTGGTTATTCATGACTACTTAATTGAAATAATGAGTGTATTTATGACACATCATATTAGAAAAGATCTTTGTTGATGGGCAGCATGGTGGCACAGCAGGTAGCGCTGGTTCCCCACTGCAACAAGTAAAACAGATCCTATTTAGCACAGTGAAAAATGGTAATGAAGTTCATAGGAGAGTCACAGGGTTGCTGCGAAGATGACTATGCTCTGACTGTCATTTTAATATTTGGCCTCTTCTTTTTGTCTATCAAGGTTCTGATAGCCAACAATGGTATTGCAGCGGTCAAGTGTATGCGCTCCATCAGGCGCTGGTCCTATGAGATGTTCCGCAATGAGAGGGCCATTCGCTTCGTGGTCATGGTCACACCTGAGGACCTGAAGGCCAATGCAGGTAGTTTGCCAGAATGATCTCTTGAATTGTACCCTTGCTGAAGCTTGGAAGTTGTGAAAAGGTACTAATGTGTCTTTTTGTCACCTGCTACAGAGTACATCAAAATGGCCGATCACTACGTACCAGTGTCTGGTGGGACCAACAACAACAACTATGCCAATGTGGAGCTCATTGTGGACATTGCCAAGAGAATCCCAGTGCAGGTGCCCCAGCCACGTGTGGCCTGGCCCTCGTTCCTGTGACTACAAATAACAGAAAGTGGTCATGCAACTGGATGCATTGTTACCATTACTGCAGCCATGTTATCTCTCTAGGCTGTGTGGGCTGGCTGGGGACATGCCTCTGAAAATCCCAAGCTTCCAGAGCTGCTGCACAAGGCAGGAATATGCTTTTTAGGTATCTCTCCCGCTCACTGGAAATGTTGTGTCCTTTTTGTTATTCCCTTGCTTTGGAAACAGTGTCCTCAGCAGTCGATTGATGCTGTGTGACATTGTGTTCCAGGTCCCTCCAGTAAGGCCATGTGGGCGTTGGGGGACAAGGTGGCCTGCTCCATTGTGGCCCAGAGTGCAGACATACCCCTCCTGCCGTGGAGTGGATCAGGTGGAGTATATTGTCATCACATGGCATCGGACAATATTGCTCTGATGTATGCAGACTTTTAGTGACAGCTTGGGACCCAAGTTACAAACCTTGATTTGTAACTTCACCTAAATGTTGCCTCTGTCTTCTGAAGTTGTCCCCGCAGTTGGCTTAAAGAAGTTGCTTGATCAATTAATAATCAGGTGAAGTTGAGTGCAGCTTCTGTCAAATAATAAAATATTATTGAACTGTCACCACCCACACCAATGTATTATTATTATTATTATTATTATTATTATTAACAACAACAACAATAACCTGAATTGCTTGAGTAATAGACATAACTATGATAGTATCTGTGTACATGGGTTAGTCATTGTAAGTATCCTTTTTTTTACTAAACTGATCTTATAATACCTTCTCTGAATCTCCTCTGCTTGATCCTGCAGGACTAAGAGTGGAGTGGACGGCCGAGGAGCAGCAGCTTGGTCACGTGATCAGTGTCCCTCGCGAGCTCTACCTGCAGGGCTGTGTGCGTGATGTTGAAGAGGGACTAGCGGTAATGTGTTCCAGTACTTTACTTGTGTTCTGTACCAACAGTGGAGTGACCACCTACTAAACTGTTACTGATTATTGCTGACAGGGTCTCATTACATTTACGTTAATTAATTAACTAATTTTTATCAAACACTTTTCTCCAAAAATTAGTATTTAACTGGTGACTTGCAGCGCTAGATCCACTGCACTAAACACCCTACAGTCATTCACCCATTTATTCAACACACACACACACACACACACACACACACACACACTTTTACTTTACTTTACAAGTTACTCTCTCTCTCACAATGGTTAAATTAGAGCCACAAGTTTACCCGAAACATGACTTTGGTCAAAAACACAGGAGAACTTGCAAATTCCACACACACCATGCCAGATTTACACCCACGTCCAAATGCAGAGCTCAGGCATTGTAAGGCACCATGACCAGTATGCATACAAGTGTTACACACTTGGTTACTGTGTAAGGTTTAGTGTGAAGCAAGTTGGCTTTATGGAGAGAAATGGTTCAATGAACAAGAGCCACACTAAACCCTTGTGTGCTTGTTTTAGGGAGCTGAGAGGATTGGGTATCCTGTTGTGATCAAAGCATCTGAAGGTGGCGGAGGAAAAGGCATCAGGAAAGTTGACAATGCTGAAGACTTTGCCAGCTTCTTCCGACAGGTGCTTTTTCAGGTGGCAGCGAAAGTCACACACCTTCTGGCTATGTCTCTCTGAAGAAGGGATGCCAATTCAGCACCTCATAAATACAGTGACTGCGCACTTAACATCATGCGTGGTCAGCAGTGGTGCTCTGTAATCACCGCGTTGTTTTCAGTCCATGTTTGTTAATGCTGGCTTTAGGAACAGTGCCCATAAGTATACATTTGTTAATGCTCATGTCTAAAACCAAACCTGCACGTTGTTGTAAATTAGGTTTTTTCATTCATTTTGTAACTTTGGTGCACATTTTTAATGTGTATTGTGTGAATTTTATACAAAATACAATAATTATTACATGTATCGCTATTTACATTCTTTAATTAAGAGTACCACTCATAGGACCTCATAGAACAGTGTATATCCCCCAGTCGCACCATTAGCAAACAAGTGAGTTTACCACCAGCATTCCAGTCCCTAACCCTGACGTAAACTGAATATTGACTATATTTTGACAACGTGGTTTTGATGGACTTGATTACTCTGGTCTGCAGGTTCAGGCAGAGGTTCCAGGGTCACCCATTTTCCTCATGCAGTTGGCACAGCATGCCAGGCACCTGGAAATCCAAATCCTCGCAGACCAATATGGCAATGCCATTTCTTTATTTGGTCGCGACTGCTCCATCCAGAGGAGGCACCAGAAGATCATAGAGGAGGCCCCGGCCACCATAGCTCCTCCTTCCACCTTGGAGGCCATGGAGCAGGTAAAGCAAAGTGGAGACAAGTGTGGTCAACCACACTGACTGATTTGCTGTTAACTAACTGAACTGTATCTTGGACAGTATGCCGTGCGGCTGGCAAAGATGGTGGGTTATGTGAGTACTGGTACTGTAGAGTACCTCTACTCTGAAGATGGGAGTTTCCACTTCCTGGAGCTCAACCCTCGCCTGCAAGTGGAACATCCCTGCACTGAGATGATTGGAGACGTCAATCTGCCAGCTGCCCAGCTTCAGGTACAAATGCTGTTTCACTGACAGCCTAACCCATTTATAAAATGAAGCATTTCACTGATATACGATGCAGCTTTAGGGAAACTAACTGATGTGGTGTTGCCTGGGTTAAAAAGTGGAAAGGTGGAAAGGAAAAAAGTAATAAAATATATATCACTAATGTACGCAGTATCACATGTGTTATGCATAATTTCCTGTTTATTTTTATACTTCATGTACAGATTATTTTTGTTTGCACATATATTACAGCTATTGGGTCCTGTCACTGCTCTACGTGATGATGATAATGATGGTCCTTGGTTTCCCTTCTCTTATTATTTATTAGAGTGAGGCCTTGGTTTACTGTATTTGTGTAACTCTTCTATACTTATTCACTGCAGATTGCCATGGGCATCCCCCTTTACAGAATCAAAGACATCCGAGTTCTCTATGGTGAGACTCCTTGGGGGGACTCGCCCATCAATTTTAATGCCCCAGAGTGCCCCCCTAGTCCACGGGGCCATGTCATTGCGGTCCGGATTACCAGTGAGAACCCCGATGAGGTATGTCTGGGAGAATGATTATTGTGTATTCATTCCCTTTCATTCACTACCTTGTCACCTTACAGGAAAGATAATACTATTCTTGAATCTGAAATTACATGTGCTGAAAAAGTTCTAGCATTTTTGAATATTCTGAAATGTTGTGCATTGGGTCCTCGAACAAAATTGGGACCAGATATCTCTTCTGAACTTCATTTGTTAATAAATCCAACCATTGCGCCATAGTTGTTAAAAGTTAAATGATGCAGTCAGGCATACACTTTTTATTGGATTCGATTAATGAAAAACTGCTCAGAGAAAGCTGTAAGAAATGTATAATGTAACTCTTCCATTCATCCATTATCCCAAACCATTTGTCCAGTGCAGAATTGTTGTCATCTAGTATAGCCCCTGCTGTGTTTTTATTTTGTCTGTTTGCCTTTTGCTCCAAACTAACAGCAGGATGTGAAAATGCAGTCATTTTTGCTTTGCGAACAGACAGGAATATTAGAAAAGTGAAGAAAATACTTTTTAAAATAAAGTGGAAAATGTTGGAATTTTTGAAAAGTCAAAAGTATTTAGGGCTTGAAAATACTGAATTTTAGTCCTGTCCTTGTGTAGAAGGTGCACACTACTGAAAGCTGTTGTTATTTTCTATCTTCTGGACTCTAAAGGGCTTCAAGCCTAGTTCGGGCACAGTGCAGGAGTTGAACTTCCGCAGCAGCAAGAACGTCTGGGGCTACTTCAGTGTGGGAGTGGCAGGAGGCCTGCACGAGTTTGCCGACTCCCAGTTTGGACACTGTTTTTCCTGGGGGGAAAATCGCGAAGAAGCGATTTCGTAAGGAAGTGTTTTACTGAAAACTATTGAAACTGTCTTGTGGAAGCTCAGATGACGAAGCCCCATTCTGGAAAGCAGCTGATCGGTATCATTTGGTTTAGGAACATGGTCGTGGCCTTGAAGGAGCTATCTATCCGTGGAGATTTCAGAACCACAGTGGAGTATCTCATCAAGCTGCTAGAAACAGAGAGCTTCAGGAACAATGACATAGACACCAGCTGGTTGGACCACCTCATTGCTGAGAAAGTACAGGTAACCGCATTGATCCATGTGCAACAGTTCCTAAGTGTGGTCCTTGAGTAGCCACCCCTGTGTATGTTGATTTATAATTCTAAATAAACTTGCAGTTAACTTGCCTTGATGATGTTCAGAAGGAAATGAAGGAGAGGAATCAAAACTCCTAAAGTTGGCACTGTAGAAAAACTGGGTGTTCCAGTTAAACTGCAAGAACAGTGGTGGGCCTGAATTCTACATTTAACTAGGCATTTATCATTATGTATTATCTTTAAAAAATTGCACGTACTTAAAAACAAGACCACTCGAGCACTAGTCTGAATGGGTCCGCATAATACTACAAACTATACAAGATTAAAGACCTTTCCTGAAAAGATCAATATAATAGATCTATCTGCAGCAGATGGTAACATCATTAGCTCTAGTCCTGTTTTGTAAGTGCAGGTATCCCCCCCACTTCTAAGTGTGATACATTTCTGGAAATCAGCTCATAAGTCAGAGATGTTAAATACTGTTAACCAGCTTTGAACTTTGAAAATTCCCCCACACTTGGCTCTTGTTACTCAGCCTCTTATTTGGTTGTAACTGTGTCAAGGGTATTAAATAATTTCCCTCCTATGTACAATAACTCATAAGTCAAACACTCATCTCAAGAAATACCTTTTAGACAGCTTCATAACTGTAAAGCTACTGCTTGACTATGATGGAATGACAAAGGTTTGAGTCTGTAGATTTTAAGCACATTACTTATTAATGATAATAATAGGCACAGTACTACCAGTGTATCTTTAAGCAGTTTAGGAGGAGTGCAATCTAGCAGAGAAGTAGCGGACTTTGCTTTAGAGATTAATTCTACCACTTCCAGTTTGTTCTCAGTCTTAAAATCAGAGTTCTGTGTTTTATACAGTTGTGTTTTTTAAAGCCTCTTTAAAAGTATGAGATGGCACCTGAATCTGAGCTGTATAATATTTTCCAGCATGATAAAGTACCTATTTTAGGATTTTAACTGTAACATTTGGTTAATTAAAATCAGTACAGTTTTCTTCTGCGTTTTCCAAGCCAAAATAAACTTGTTCAGATACATCATCTTTACAGATTCTCATTCATAAATTTAAACAAAAAAATTACAAGTTGTCAGAAACTGATTCTGTCTGTGATGTCCAATGATTTCAGGTTTACATACTGTAGTTTTAATCAATAGTTTCATTAAATGAACAACTCAGTCAAGTATATCTACTCATTCTGAATAAAAATCCAGCACCCACTGGGGTCTACCAGGTCCAGAGCTGCAAACTGCTCCACTTCCAAATCAGTATTTCATCAAGATGGTGAAAACCTTGCACTTAGTTCCTAATGTAAGCTTGTATTCTGTCCTCTAGGCCGAGAGACCTGATACCATGCTGGGTGTCGTGTGTGGGTCTCTCCACGTAGCAGACGCCAGCTTTAGGAAGAGTATGTCAGACTTCCTGCACTCCCTGGAGAGGTCTACCCATCAGCCACTTCACACAAAATCTAGTCTGTCGTGGGATTGTTGAGTGTGTATCTGTAAATCTGTCTTCCATTAACTGATGACCTTTCTCTCTTTTAGGGGGCAGGTGCTTCCTGCTGCTAGTCTGCTGAACACTGTAGCTGTGGATCTGATTTATGAAGGGGTCAAGTATTGTTTGAAGGTAAGGTCTCGTGGTTTTTGTGACTTGGAGGTGGATCTTTGTTGCGTTTAATAGATGACACCCACTCTGAAATGGGAATGTGGTTAGGTGGCCCGCCAGTCTCCCACCACATATGTGATCATCATGAATGGCTCAGACATCGAGGTCGACGTCCACAGACTAAGCGACGGGGGCCTCCTGTTTTCATACAGCGGCAACAGTTACACCACCTACATGAAAGATGAAGTGGACAGGTGAGAAGTACACAGGGTCATGAAGACACAACAGGACAGTAAGTCCTCAACCATGGAGGAGTTATTTTATGATATTTATTAAGTTGAAACAACATTAAAATGATATTTACTTTAAAATTACTGAAAGTGAAAAATATATGTAATAAATATCTTCCACAACCTCTTATTCATTGGCAACTGATTCATCTTGTATGAATATAGAATGTTCATCAGCATCTGGCCACTTTTGAAAAAGCACAATAAAAGAGATTTGCCCTGATTTACTCTCAGTGGGTTCTGTAATGTAATCCTCAGAAATATACACTGTAAGACAATGTTTTGTATTAACTATAGCTACATTAAATTTGAAACTAATTTAAAATGAATCGAAATAAAATTGTCTCCATAAACTCATATTTACCTAAAAACTGTAAAAATGCAGATTGTGTTCACACCAGACAAAGTTTAGAAAATAGAAAATTGGAGAAAATGCATTTTTCAGATAACTTTTAGTTGAATGCATCTTCATAAATTCTTAAAACATTTGTAGCATGAACATCCAGTGTACTTCCAAGGGACGTTTTTTTCCCAGAAACATTGTCTCTGAAAAAACCTACAGACAAGTTCTGTTAACATCATCTATCCTCTTTCAGCTACCGAATCACTATTGGCAATAAGACCTGTGTGTTTGAGAAGGAGAAGGACCCAACAGTGCTGAGGTCTCCTTCTGCTGGTAAACTATTACAGTATCTGGTAGAGGATGGAGGCCATGTCTATGCAGGGAATTCCTATGTGGAAATTGAGGTATGTGGTAGTTCAGGTCTGAGCTGCCTTTTTCTTTATTGTTCCACCATTGTGATATTGTGTTCATAGCAGATGTTGATCTGTTTCAACAGTCTGTGGTTTTGGAATAACCTAATGAACTGTACGGACAGTCCCACTGCAGCCCTGTACCCCTACAGTCATATCGATGATCAGCATGATGGAGAGATTATGTGGTGCCTAGTGGTGAGATGGATTATGCTTTTGACTGGCAATGTGGTTCACTCTGCAGGTAATGAAGATGGTTATGACACTGAATGTACAGGACTCTGGCTGTGTGCACTTCATTAAGAGGCCTGGTGCCATGCTAGAACCTGGGTGTGTGGTGGCTCGGCTAGAGCTGGATGACCCAAGCAGCCTCCACCCGGCAAGTCTTCATTGGGGCTGTGACAAGCAGCACAAGTGATCAAGAGATTAGAGCTCCAATTGTTAGGGTTTTGTCTGGTGCTTATTGTGCACTTTTGCTCTGGTCCTCTAGGTGGAGCTGAACATGTCATCCCTGCCCCCTCAGCAGCCCCTTCCCATAGTTGGAGAAAAGCTTCATCAGGTCTTCCACAGCATACTGGAAAACCTCATTAAGGTCATGGATGGTTACTGTCTCATGGAGCCCTACTTCAGCACCAAGGCAAGTCTATGATGTGTTGTTGATGTTGATATTGATATTGATGCTAGCAGAGGATAGTTGACCTCAAGCTCCCGTCTCTGTGCTGTAGATCAAGCAGTGGGTGGGTACACTAATGAAGACCCTGAGGGACCCCTCGCTCCCTCTTCTGGAGCTGCAGGAAATCATGACCAGCGTATCAGGCCGTATCCCCATCTCTGTGGAGAAGGCTATCCGAAAGGTGATGGCCCAGTATGCCAGTAATATCACTTCTGTGCTATGCCAGTTTCCCAGCCAGAGGGTAAGTCTTATACATCAGGTTCATCTGAACTCCTCATTTCAGCCACCGCATTTGCAGCCTTGTTGGTTTTTCAGTGAAATGATCATTAGAGTCCACAGTCCACCTTTGTAGTTTTGATGTATGTTTATGTACTTATGAAAATTATGCGCCCCCCCCCCCCCCCCCCCCCTTGTTTTTTTTTTTTTTGGTTTTTCCCCC